>VZTH01018667.1:31196-101203 GCA_013397815.1 Aleadryas rufinucha
GGGGAAACGGCCCCTGCTACCCCCTATCTGTCCCCCAGGCCCCCCCCCCCCCCCCAGCCGTTCTGGGGTTCCAAGGAGAACAGGAAAAGGGACTTTTCTTTCTTGTGGCTGTTGAGGTTCATCGGAAGTGGTTCCTTTTTACCTGGAGCCACCGGTCTCACCAGAGCGAATGCTTCGCCAGCCTGAACTGGTGGCGGTGCCTCGGGCACGAGAAGAGTATGGTGGTGGGCAGCACAGGCGAGGGCCCGGGGGCCGACGCAGTGTTGTCACCCCCAAAGCCGCGTGTTGGTCTGGGGCAAGGATGGCTGCCAGCAGGTACATCTTGTCCCTGTGTGTGCTCGAGGGTGGCTGCTCGGCAGGGCCGCGGGGCAAAGGGCCCTGCTGGAAGGATGCCTGTTTGAGCTGTGCACGGTGTTCCATCCTTCCCCTGGGGACTGTGCCCCGAGGGACACGAGCTGTCCCGCTCGTGGGAGGGCTGGGGGGCTCCCCCCACTTCTGCGGCTGCCGCAGCCCCCAACTACTGACCTCTTCTTGCTTTGCAGGGGAAGGCGACGGGACGGAAAGCGCCGCTGTGGCTGCGAGCAAAGTTTCAGAGACTGTTGTTTAAACTGGGCTGTTACATTCAGAAAAACTGCGGGAAGTTTTTGGTTGTCGGCCTCCTGATATTTGGGGCTTTCGCTGTAGGATTAAGGGCAGCTAATCTCGAGACCAACGTGGAGGAGCTGTGGGTGGAAGGTAAGTCCGAGGGATGCCCCTGTTTGCTGCTGCCGTTCCTGCCCGCCTGGCTGGCCGGGTAGAGCTGCCTGGGGCCGCTCCGCATACCCCGAAGGAGCAGCCGCCGGCGGGGAAGGCGGGCGGTTGTCGGGGCGGGAGGCGGGCGCTGCGCTGGGGCGCGCAGCCCCGGGCGGCGCGNGGTGCCTGTGTGTGGTCCTGGCCTTGGACAGCTTTCAGCTGGGGGGGAGCGCGGGGCTCGGCGCTGGAAAAAAAAAGAAAGGAAAATAGTAAAAGAGGAGCGAGAGAACGAGGGGAAAAAAAATCCGCCCCAAGAAAACCAAAAACCCAACCAAAAAAATAAAACCAACAAAAAAACCACCCAACCCCAAAAAAAGGCAGCCGAGGCGAAGTGGAGCCCCGAGTGGGGCAGCCAGCCGGGCGGGGTACCCCGCGCTGAGAGGCATGGCTCAAGGCTGCCGCGAGTTTGGGTTTAGATGTGTTCTTGGTGGGCTTCTTGTCTTCTTTCTTTCCTCCCCCCCCCCTCCCCTGGGGAAAAATACTGTTTATTTAGCATTACGTTCCCCCTTTAGCTGCTGGATCGACGTAGAAACAGAGGTGCTTGACTGCAGCAATTACTACTCTAGGTTTATGTCAAAGTAGCTTGCAGCAGAATTTGGTTTATAAAAGCTAGTATGGGAGGCTACATAAATAATCACTACTAAATAGCTCTCTGTGCAAGTATATGTGGAAAAGCTAGTGCTGAGTGCAAACAAAGTCGGCGCCTGTTCTGAAGGTGGTCTGTCCTGCCAGAGGTGAATTAGAGAGTATAGGATCAGAGTCCGTCCTTGCAGATGACAACTGTATTGGGGTGAGGATGGGACTGGCGGGTCGTTTGGTGAGTGTTGGTTTTTCTGTTGTGGAAAATAATGACCTTTTTTGGTCCATGTAGTGTAGTCCAGAAGCTCAAAATACGATGAGATCTGCTGCCAGCAGATCTGCCCGAGAAACAGAGGAAGACAGTGCTGGGTCCCATCTGTAGGCAGAGATGTGCAGTCAGAGTCTGTACTGGTCACTAACTACAGTACCTTAAATATTAATGAAAATGACTGTGAATCTTGGTGTTCTTCACTTCTAATTTTTCTTCCAAACTCACTGTGAAGTTGTTGAGAAGAAGTTTCTTTTGTCAATTTTTGCTCTTTGGTATTTTGTCTCCGCTTTTCTGTGTTAGGCAAATTAGTATGTGATGGCAGCTCCATCCCATGTGCTCTGCTGACATTTATTATCGTGATGGTACCTGGTGTTCACTTGCTTGGAATGGTGATCCTAGTCAATTAATGTCACCTGCTTTTTGTAGCCTTGTAATACCAAGAAACTACTTGCTGATGATGCCTCAGTAACTGGCCTGGCAGTAAAAATGCAATTCTCAAGGAAGACATAGGATTTGCAAAATAGTTGCTTAGTTCAGTGGCTGCACTGGCCTCTTCTCATGTCATTATTGTTATGGGGAAGGGGTGAGAGGAAGTCCCTAGTACAGAATCTAGTGGATATTGATCTCTGAGGTTTTTATGGCCAAGATGAATTCATAATGCAGCTGGTTTGACAGAGTTGACTTACGTGATTGCACATCTATTTGGTTTAGTTTTCATATCAATTTTTTTAAAAACCATTAAAACTCTGCATTTAGAAACCCTTGCATTTCAAAACCAACCCACTAAGGCTAGCAAATTAAGGTGAAATAAAATATTCTGGATTTTATTTAAATTATCTTCTAGGTTTCACATTCTAGCACTACAGGAAAGAGCTTGCTAAAATGTGCTTTCTTGTTAGAGGCTCTGTAAATGTTCTGCTCATGAACCAGGGTGTTGTACAAGATAGCAATTGCATGTTTTTGTTGCTAAACTACAAACAGCAGTACAGTTTGAGAGTTTGAGGTGGAACAGAGACAGAAAGAGATAGTATGGAAAATGCATTTCTTCCTATGCAGAAGTGCAAAGCAGCACTAAACTTGTTATTCCGCACTTACATGCGGAACTGGTCCTAACAGCTTTAAAGTAAACTCCATGGAGGTTGGTATACTAAGGGACTCTTTAGATCAAGGCTTCTTAGAGCAGAAGCAGTGGCTGAACTGTCCTGTTTATTAAAACAGCTGTCTCACTTTACCTTTTACCTTTTGTTTACTGAGAGTTTGAATGAACTAGGCAGTGCTGACCAAATATAGAATCATAGAATTGTTTAAATTGGAAAGGATTCATAATGCCATCAAATCCAACTGCTAACCTAGCACCATTGTGTTCACCACTGAACCATGTCCTTAAATGTCACATCTAAACACCTTTCAGATACCTCCAGAGATGGAAATTCAAGGGTAGCCTGTTCCAATGCTTAACAGTCCTTTCTGTGAAGATTTTTTTTTTACTATCCAATCTAGACCTCCCCTGAATCAACTCAAGACCATTTATCTCTCATCCCGTCACTTGTTGCCTACACCCTCCTTTCTGCAGGTAGCTGTAGAGAGGGATAAGGTCCCCCCAATAGTCCTCTTCAGGCTAAATTATCCCATCTCCCTCAGCCACTCCTCACAGGACTCATGCTCCATTGCCCTTCTCTGGACACAATCCAGCCCCTCAATGTCTTTCTTGTAGTGAGGGGCCCAAAACTGAACACAGCATTTGAGATGTGGCCTCACCAGTGCAGAGTACAGGGGGACAATCACTGCTCTGGTCCTGCTGGCCACACCATTGCTGATACAGGCCAGGATGCCATTGGCCTTCTTGGCCACCTGGGCACACACTGGCTCATGCTCAGCACCCCGAGGTCCTTTTCCTGGGGCAGCTTTCCACTCACTGTTCCCCCAGTCTGTAGTCCTGCATGGGGTTGTTGTGACCCAAGGGCAGGACCTGGCACTTTATGTTGTTGAACCTCATACTATTGGCCTTGATCCAGCTTGTCTCGATCCCTCTGCAGTGCTTTCCTGTCCTCCTGAAGATTGACACTCCCACCCAGCTTGGTGTCCTCTGGGAACTGACTGAGGGGGCCCTTGAACCCCTCATCCAAATAATTGGTGAAGATATTGAACAGGACTGGTCCCATCACTGAGCCCTGGGGAGCCCCTCCAGTGACTGACTAACATCTGGATGTAACTCTTTCTGGGCCCCGATATCCAGACAAGTTTTTAACCCAGCAAACAGTGCACCTGTCCAAACCATGAGCAGCCAGTATCTCCAGGACAATGTTCTAGTAAACAGTGTTAAAGGCATTATTAAAGTTCAGGTAGACAATATCCATAGCCTTTCTCCCATCCACTAAGTCATAGAAGAAGATAAGGTTGGTCAAGCAGCACCTGCCTTTCCCAACCCCATTTCGGCTGGGCCTGATCCCTGGACTGTCTTGTATGTGCTGTGTAGATTCATAGGTTACTTGAAATGTATTTCAAGTAACAGTTTTGATTTGCTACTGAAGCTTTTTACAGTTATTACTGCTGAATAAATTGGCAGTATTTACTTTAGGAGACAGATTTGATATGGTGTGTTTCTGAATACCATGGAACATAATACAGCACTGAAGTTTGCTGGAAGTAAATGATTGCTTTAAAACCATGACACAATCAATTAACAAATAGTGAAGTGAACTTTGAATGAGTTTTAAGACTCCAAGTTAAATGATTAGTAGTCTCAGCCTGCAGCTATTATGGCTGAAATATTTACATAAGAAGTTTAGAAGCTCATCTGGTAGCAAACTTTCAGAGAGATCTTCAAAACATCATTCTTTCCTATTTCCTGTAGTAGTCTTCCTCCTTCAAAATTTACATTAGCATTCTTGGCATTTTCTGAGCCTCCTGATACCAAAGTGGCTTTCCTCTCAGCTTGTTTCTTGGTGCTAAGTATTGTAGAGTAGATTTTCGGTTTTGGGGGTTTCTTTTAAACACAGTCCTCCTCTGGCTCCTGTGCAGAATACTTCAGTTATTACTGTGTGTCCCACAGTGGCTCCATCTATGTTGCTGTCTTGTAGACTTGCTATCAGTCATCTTTGCCTGGGACATGTACATGTATCTCCTCAGCACATGAATAGATCTGTCATTCTCATGTGCATATCTTGCTGCTGGAAGGGGTTGTCTGCCAGGACAGACAAATTCTGGACTGGCATTTTAATACCAGTTCTGTTATTCAGCTTGATTTGAACTGCTCTATGTGGGTGTCCATGCATCCTGGAGGTATAGAGACTGTTTAGCATCTTTATACATTGTACACACAAAGAGAAAAAAAGGGCTTTGCATTGATTTCCTCGGTGACTGAATTTTGTTGGACACAGATGTGCTTTTAGAATCATCCATTCATAACCAGAGAGTGCTCTGGATGGAAAAGAAATCATGCTTATAACTGGTTATGTTTATTTGCTACCACTCTTAATAGGCAGTCTAAGACTCAGTGTGTCAACAGCAGTCACACATGTAAATTCACAGCCTCTGCTTCTGAAAGAAGGTAGTTTTGTGGCTCCGGAGAAGGTTCTGTTAAATGAAGCTTGAAATTTGGCTACTGCAATGCCTTAAATGATGTTAATTGGAGCAGCTTATAATGGGAGAAATGGTGTACTCTTGTGCTGCGATAATTCATTTCATGTCATCATTGCCTTGGGATTTTTTTTCTCCTCGCCTCTTTTCATTGGTTTTCTTCCTTAAGTGGTCGAAGATCATACTGTTTTTTCCTTCCTTTCTTGCTTTCTTCACTTTTTGCACTAGCTACAGATCAGTCAAACTATTCCTCCTCAAGTAGCCCTCTTCACAAAGCTTTGTGAAGGTTTGTGAGCTTGAAACGAACTCTAATATGCAGAGCTCCTTCTTTAAGACAATTTGAAGGAAGAGGGTGTGTGACACAAATAGGTAGGACATCCTGCAGGGAATGCCTCAGTAGCTGCATACTTCAGTTCAGGTATGTAGAACAAAGTGAGTGTGTTCTAATTGTAGGTGAATTAGGACTGAGTGCATACAGTAGAAGGACTTTGTAAGTCGAGATTTGAGCTATGTGTAGTATTGTTTCCTTTCTCTCTTAAGGGACAAAAATCAGGTTGCTCTATTGTATTTATGGCTGACCCTTCTTAAAATATGTTAATCTACCCATGCAACCTAAGAATGAGCTGAAAATGAGGAAGGTGTGTGAGTGATGCGGGAATCAGTATTATTTCCATAGATTCTCAGTTTTCTTAACCCAGCAAGATTAAGTGCAGGTGGAGAGAAAAGTTGTTCTTAAGTTCTGCCTAAAGGCACTAGTTAACTTTACACTAGTATTCTCTGGAGAAACAAAAAAGAATAGTAAAGGAACAGATCTGCACGAATTTGTTTTTTTCAAGGAGACAAGCTTATGTGAGTGGGCTGAAGTAACATGTTTGGTTTGAGTACAGTTGGCAGGAATTGACCCAGTCAAGTGTAATTCCTTTCTCCCACAAACATATGCATTTGTGGACAGCAGCAGAGGAGTACTGCTTTAAATGTGCTTGCTCCTGCATCACCACGTTGGCACAGTATAGAGGGCAGAAGAGAAGTTACTCTGCTCTTCAGTCTGTGGTGGAGTGTTGGCAGGCTCTGTGGCAGTCAAGACATTGTCTCTGATCACATCACCAAATTCATTAGTTTCCTGTGAACCAGGTGACATAAGAGCTTAGTTATCCCTGAATGCTGTCGTACACTGTGTTGTATTCTACAGTGCATATTGAAAGTTCACTGGAAGGTGTTTATCTGGAAAATTTCCAAGCCACTGTTTTGTTTAAGTATGATTATTTATTACGTGTCTTTTTTTCCACATGATAGCTGAAGGATGGTCATCTGAGAAACATGCTTATTTTAATGTTTACTGATAAAGTGCAAAAGTATTTCTGTCCAAGCTACTGTTTTGAAAAAGAACATCAAATTCTAATATTTAGGATTTACATGATATTTGTGGATAAAAACATCAGGGCAGTGGGTGTTATGTTCCTTTGAATTTGAACTCCTTCTGTTTCCATGTACTGAAAGTTGTTAAGAAAAGATGTTTAAAGGTTTTACTTACATGGATATTTATTTGAATGTCATCTTTCAGGAACCTGCTATTAAATTCAAAATCACTGGAGATCTCTGTTAAGTTCCACCTTGACAGGTGTCCACATCGTTACTCGGAGTTGGTGCTCCTTGCTGAAAAGCTTGTACGTAAAAAAATCCCTGCAGCTTCAGTACATAAACTTCCTGTTTTATCTGTAAGAGTTTTGATGAAGGTATTGCCTGTGACCATTCTTTGGCCATTGAAAAGGTAAAGGATGAAATTCTGAATTCACTGAATGTAGTGGCAGAATTTGGGATGACTTTAGTGTGACCAGGCCGTATCTGTGTACAAAGCCACAGCAGACTAACAGTGTGCCAATGTGTTAACCTCCTCAGGGAAGGGAAAGAGAAGCTCCTCCTGTAGAATTGGCACCCCTCTAAGCCGTAAATGCATTGTTGCATGGTTCCTTCTGCCTTTCAGACTTCAGAGGCATTTAATTTACTCAAAGCTGGAGAAAATTAATCTTCATTATTATTTCCAAACTTAACACTGTTGCCAGTGTCCCTGCTAGAATGTGCCCTACAGATCATTGTTTGGAAGGGTCTGTTTCTTTCTCTATTGGAATGTGTATTTAAACAGGGCGGTGCCTTGGCTATGCTATTGTCCTCCTCTTCTGACACTCCTCTTGAGTGTCATCTTGCGCTCTGGGGATTTTGCTGCTTATGAACAGGGTTTGAAGGCATTTCTTGCAGATTTTGGAACAGAAGTCCTGGAGCAAAATAGAATAGTTGAAAGCAACACTGTTTTATTGTTGTTCCTCATGCTGCTGTTGCTGAACAGGAACAGGGGAAGTGTAGGCAGGCGAAAGAGCTAACTCACCTGTAGGGCTGGCTGCTGCTGAAGTTATGCTATGTGGACGTGGTGGTGAGTGGTTTGGGGTCTACTAAGTGGCCTGGTTTTATGCTTGTTTGCTTGTTTCTGTAGAGAACTGGCCTTCCTTCCTCACTATTCATCAGCAGTCAGTGGGTTCAGAAAAGAATGAACTCTAAAAGCCATGGGTACTCAAGTTTGCTTTCAGCGTAGAATGTGTTAAGGTAAACCTGAGCTACTCACCCTGAATCCGTCCATTTTCATGATTTTTTTTTTTTTTTGTGGCAAGAGATGGTCCAAGCCCTGTCAGTACATAATATTTTCAGCAGTTCCCCAGAAAGTCATAATATGATGTAGTGTATGCATGTAACAATTCTTGACCACTCAACAAATTTAAAGGCTGTTGCATCCAAGTGAATGTTGCACTTACACACAACTGTTAGGAGGCTCCAAAATATGACAACTTCCAGATGTATGAACCGACTGATCCCTTTGTTTAGATTATGCACCGCAGCTGATGCCTAGATTAATGCTGGCTGGACAAAGCTATGGGAGATTTGTCTGGTTTCCACAATGCCATGTTTACATTTCAGTTGGATTTTTCCTTCAAAACTGACCTCCCTATGACCTATTGAAGCTGTGTCCACTAGGATGCTGGTTTTAATGTGCCTGCAACTACTTTCCTTTTGGTGTCTAATGGAACATGTTCTCATTTTCCCACTCCTGGACTATTACACACAGGCTTTTTAACTTAACCGTGAATTACCTGCTTCAACCTATAAGCACTCAGGTAAAACCATGCTTGTAAAATTCTTTGCCCCACAGCTAGCTTTTTTTTGGATAGGTTAAAACAGTGTTTTGGTTATAAATCTTTTGGGGCTGTTACTTGTCAGGTGTTTTCTTCTGTATATAGAATAAAGTTCAGTCCTTTGCACAGTGCTTTTCTGTCTACAGATGATGGTGTGTATATACGTGGCTCTAGCTGCTCTTTTTCGGAGTTCAGCAGGATCTGGAGTGCAGAATTTTACCATGAAGTTCATTCTTCTTTGTATATACTGTACAGTTATATGTGTTTTCTCAGCCATCCTTATTTATCTTCTTCAATATTTTTCTTATTTGTCTTCAGTATTTCAGTATTTCAGCCTTTGGTTCTTTTAATTTCTCTGATCTCTCCTCCCTTGTAGTATGCAGGTAGTCTTGCCCCAGTTATGTTTGTGAGTTACTCTTCTTGGAAAAATCTGAAGAAATCAGTAAAACTTCTTAAGGTCTGCATGACAGTTCTATAACAAGAGGGTAGTCACCTATCAGAGTTCAGAAAAATAAAGATGCACAACTTTCATTAATGCTTAAGAAACCATATCATTTTCTACTGTTGATGCTTTGCTGGAGTGGCAGATTGCCAAGACAGTGCCTCATGACAGAGAACTCAGTGCTTTAAAGTATGGTATCTGTGCTGAGAATGTGTGCTATGTTATAATGGCCACTTCATTTCTATGCCCATGAACAAAAGAGAACGGGAAGATATTTTACTCCAGTTTTGCATAATCTGTGCTATTTTAATATCCACTCAGGTTGTGCCAAATATGACCAATGAATACCATATACAATAAATTATGTTCACCCTTGCTGTTAATTGAGTGACTTTTGACTTGGAGTAGTTTTTCATTGTACAATATAGTAGAAATAGATGGAGTGGAATTGAAAGGAGTAACTTTTAATTCAGAATTTAAAAATAAAACATTTTTCTTGATTCCTTTTTTACTGTGTAAACTTAGTTTAATATCTGTAAATACAACTTACTTGTTCTTGGTTTTGCTCTTTTATTTTCATTTACTATCCTCAGTTACTATAAACGTACTGATTTTGGCAGCAGTAGTAGTTTCATGAGGTAGAAAGTTTGTTATGGAAACTGTTGACCATATCTATGTTTTGATATATGGAGAATTTTAATTTTGGTTTTTAGAATGAATTTCTTGGCTTTGACTTCTGCTTGGTTTTGGGAGACTTAGTTATTTCAGTGCTTGAGCAAAATACACAAGAGGTAAGGGAATGAACAGAACCATAACCTGACTCTTTCTGCAAAGGTGTTGCTTCCGTAGAGAATTGTACTGAACTTAATTCCAGCTTCAAATATACAAGTAATCATTGTGTATTTGAAACATTTGTATTTTGCTTATGTGCAAGCACATGTGCAGTGTACACCCGTATACCTGAAGCTGGAACTCAGTCCTTAAACTGTAGTACAGTCTTCTTTTATTAACAGTGAGATAAATTAAAAGAAACAGTCTTCTCTTGTTTACCAGTATGATGCATTTCTGCTTTTCAGTCTGTAATCAAAAGTTAAGTGTAGCAAACTAGAAATGAGCACTGTTGAGTCAAGTTGTATGATTTTTTTCCCCTGTTAAATCATTGCTTAAGGGCTTCTGGCCCCTAGCTCAGGAATCCTGCCCAAAAATGCCAGATGTATTACACAGTCAAGTATTGCAATGTAAATAGTGTTCTGTGCCATGAGAGCAGGGTGGTCCATCTCCTAGTCAAAAAAAAGAAAAAAAAAAGGCAGAAAAGGGGAAAATCCACATGCTCTGAAATAAACAGTAGTTGTAGTGTTATTTCTGTTTTTGGCTGCACAACCAGTGTTTTGGAGCTGAAAGAACACAGATAAATTAGAGCTTTGGACTAGCAGAGAACTGAAACTGAGATGCTAGAAAGTAAGTTGTGTCTTGGCTGAGGGTCTATAATTTAGTCAAGCAGGCAATGTAATAAGTAAAATATTAAAGTAAAGACCACTGCTGACAGGCAAAACCTGTTACTTTACCTTACTGTGAGCAGCAGTCTCTTGCACATGGAAGCAGAGTGGACAAAGGGTGGGAAGTTGGGAAGGCACAGACATAGAGATCTTCTTGACCTCATGCTGTGACTGAGTATGTTACCGGACCTTCTGAGCATAAACATTGCTGAGCTGTTCTTGTTTTTAATTAAATCCCTTTGCTGCATATTAACAATGATTTACCTTCCGGTGTGCTTATCTTATTCAGATGCGGTAGTGGATATAGAAGGTTTATTTGCACATTTTTCCATTTTGTGTAGGAACATGTCATTTCATAACATTTAAAACCAGTTGAAAGAAGATTCCACAAATCTAATCTGAAAGGAAATTGCCAAGGGTTCTGCCATAATCAGATTTATGTTCTGGCAGTTCACAGATCTGTCAGATAACCAACTGCATCTTCCTTGGGTGTGTGCAGAGGAGAACGGGGTTATAGGAACTTACTTGTATGTGATAAACTGTATTTAAATAGCTTCAGGAATGTAATGCCAATGTGGATCTTGGTGTAATCTCCTCAGTGTGATACTCAGAAGAAAGATGAGCTTTAGGGACTCAATTAAACATCTCCCTTCCTGCTGACACTATGATAGCATAAAAAAAAAAAAACCTTATGTATTACAACTTCAATTTTTTTCTTTCTAAGTTACCTTTTCTGTAATGGTAAAAAAAGTACTTAAAGAAGATACTTTATTGCACCAATTCTTCTGGTGACTATTTCCTGGGCATTTTTCCTATTTGTCTCTCAACATGGGTCTCATCCTGATTTCATTTACACCAGACTGATTTACTGACTTTTCAAAGGGTTCCCATAGTCAGAAGAGGAGAGAAGCCCTTGCTGTTTAGAAGCTGAAGCTGTTTAAGGAGTAGATAATAGAAAATGCAGTATTCTAGTGGAAATTATTAAGATCAAGAAACAAAAACTAAAACATGTTTAGTATGACTTCCAACTGTAGATAAAAGGTAACAACTTGAGAGAACTGTGAACAGGTGTAAATATCTATTAAACTGCTCTTTCTAGAGATTTGGGGAAATAGGATGACCTTTTTCTTCTTTTTTCTCCTTTTTTTTTTTTTTTTAATAGGCTACAGTTTCACATGGCTTGCAAAAGAAATCTTTCTCCTTTTTTGTTTCCCACACCAATTGATTTATCATTTTGCTTGCAAGCAGACTTAGAATGTTAGGGCAGGAACACACTCACTTTTTTCTCGTAACTTTTTTGTTGCAGACCGAAACCAGTTGACTTGAATAAATTTTTCTGTGGTCTGAATGAAGCCAGCAACGTGGAAAAATCTTGCCATTCAGAGCCGTCTGAATGTACATTTCAACCACACAGTAAGCTGTATTGGTAGGCAGTGGACTGCTAAATACAACCATTTTTCGCAGCAGAGAGTTAGACAGGTGATTAGCATAATTAGCACAGAGTAGGCTATACATATGGTAATGTTAAGTGTGTAAATGCCAGCTGCGGTGTAAAATTTATGTCAGGGGTCGACAGGGCTGTGCGAAAGTATTGTATTACAGCTGCAGGTCAAAGCCTCCATTGCTTTAGCCCCTTTTCTCTTGTCGGTGAATGCACTAAACAGAAGAGAAAGACAGAAATATAACAGATAAGGCTTTGATTGAACAGCCTGGTTCTGTGCAAGAGGGACTTCTCTTAAACCCCCTTCCCCCCCCTCCAATTCCCCAAAAACTACACATGCAAAACAAAAGTCCTGCTCTTTCATTATCGATTTTATTTTGCATCATGCCAGCTATAAAAGTGTTGCAGTCTTTGAGTGATGTCATTACGATGGGATGAGGGGAATCTTGCTGGGGGGGAGGTGGGGGAAGTACAAGGTGGGTAATTATGCTTTAAAGAGCAAAAACAAACAAAAAACCCCTTTAATTCACCTTCTCCTTTCTGCAATGCAACCCTTTTTTTTTTTTTAATGTCTCTGTTACTTACTGCACTTAGAGGGGTAGGAATTAAATAGTCTTGAAGGTGACAGCATTAAATGTAATAAAATCTCAACAGTGCAACAATCTTGGAGCTGCGTGACTGGTTTTAGACTAAGTGCCAGAAGTTCCTCTGTGGTTTTGTGTGTGGGTTGCTACACTTATTCCCCAGGTTCCTCCCACCTCCTAAACCACTAAATTCTTTATAAATTAAAAATGACTAATACAGGTTTCTTGTTTTAAAGGAACAGAGCGTTGAAGGGTACACATCTTTTTAAGCATTTGAAGGGGAAATCGGTAAATCTTTTTGTTGCTGTAAACTGTTCATTCATATATTTCACTTGCAATTTCCTCCCTCCTCCCTCCCCCCCCCTTTGTATTTTTTTTTGTAGCCGGCTATAAGGAGTGGTGGTGTTGACAGAATATAGTTCACACCACACTGACCTTGTGATGAAACTTCCTCACAGCCGCAGGGGGTCCTTATGAATCGGCCCCTAATCCAGCTAATCCCGCTCGCAACAAAATCATGAAAGTGGCTCCCAGCGAAGTGTTTCCCTGCGCAGATGCCGCGGGCAGGAGCGGCGCTGGGAACGTACCAGCGCCTCGGGGCCGGGGGCGGCCTTTGAGCGCGGCCCCCCGGCCGGCAGGGCCGCAGGGTCCCCGCGGGCAGGGCTGGGGCTGGCGGCGGGGCCGGCTCCTGGAGGGCTCCAGGTGGGACCCCGCCGTGTGCCCCCGCGGGGATGCCGCGTCCCCTCGGTTCCCCCCGCCCCAGAGCTTGAAGCCACCGCCCGTCCAGAGGTAGCGCGGGCCGCTGACCTGGGCTCGGTAGTGGAAAACCACCGGCACGGTCAGAGTGGCCCAAAGCAGAAAATGAGAGCCATGCTGAGGGGTGTGCTCGGCCGTTTGTTCGGCTTTCTTTCCCGGCCTTTCCTGCTTCAGCGTAAACCTGACGATATGGTCGTACACTCAGGGTGTCTGACGGGAATCCCTGAGTGCATCCCGCACAAAGTGAGACGCTTTCTGTCCTGCTCAGTGTGAATGGCGAGCGGGTGATGAAAAATGGGCCTCCTGACAGATGCAGCGCGGCCCTTAGGAGCTGGTGGCCAGTAAGAAATATCGAGGTGGGGGAAGCTGTGACAGGCAGCAGGTTCGGTGCTGAAGGGAGCGCTGACCTGACCTGATTGTGTCCAACAGTGAGAGCAGTTCTGCTTCAGCGCAAAGCCATTCAGAAGGAAGCTGCTTAGGCAGCAACAGATGGTACAGCAAGCAGCTGGTAGGGAATACTTGAAAGGAACTGTACCCTGTGTCATGACATGTTCATTCCTTTCATTTTTCTATGTTTGTTTTGCCATCTCCTAAAAGTGCTATTTAGGAAATGGTATCCTCTAAAAGGTTCTGGATGCTGTTTTCATCTGTTTGCTGCTCCTTTAAAAAAAAAAAGCATTCAAATTTTGTGCTATTCCATGTACAGATGAAATTTGTGCTATCCCAGGAGTACAGATGAAAAGACCTAAAAATGCTGCTTTTAACCACACAGGAAAACAATTACATATTTGAGGAAAGGGCACTGAGAGGTTAAATGAAAAGTTTGGCCTAGAGGAAAGCTGACTGCTGTGGAACAACACAGCAAATTGTTTGTAACATATTACCCAGCAGAAGCTCTTATTCAACTTAAGGTAACCTAAAGAAATTATATTCACCTGTTTTGAAATCCTTAGTTTTAGACCTTGAAGCCCCTTACATACCCTTCTCAGCAGAACTCCTCTAAACTTTGCCACTTTCACGTACAATTGAGGATTTTTTGCCTGTTATGAAGTGTGCTCGGCTGTTATCTTAAATTACTGAAGAATAAAAATTCAGCTTGCTCCTCATGGGATATAAACTGTTGAGAGAATTGCAGTAATCTGTATTAGCTGCTGAAGGCAGTCTCCTCAATATGTAGGAAAAAGCAGAGTCTAAGACACTTTTGCTACTATTCCTTTACTTCTTGAACCGTAAAATTCAGTAGCTGGGCTTCTCTACTGAAAGCTGTGATTTCGTTGTGACTTGAAGGGACCATGTCTTTAGAAGAAAGGATAGTTCACTCTCCATGCCCATTCATTCCTCAATTTCTTTGTTGGGATGGTCAACAAGGATGCCCGTTGTGACAGTGCTATTCTATAATGTGGACACTTGCCCAGTAGGAAATGGACTGAGACCACCAACTCATTTCACATAAGTTAGCAAACAGCTGTCAGATGGTAAACAACTTGTGGTCACTATTGTTCCTGGCTGGATTAGAAACGGTGACCCAGAGGTGAACAGCTCATATCCTGTTACCAAGGACATGTGTTGCAGTTCAGTAAGCAGCCACTGCATTTTATGTTTAATTGAAAGTTTGAGTTACATGTACCAGTTTTGTACATTATTGTACGTTTCAAAGCTGGTTGCATGTTGGTTTTGCTTTTTATTCTTAAGTTTGTACTGTTTAATTTGTTCATTTTGGTTTGCTGGTTTTTTCCCTGCACTTTTCCACTCTCTCAACCTGGATGGACACCAAGCAAGAAATCAAAATGTCTCATTTTCTTGAGCAATCTATCTGTTTTACTGAATCAAAGAGAATATTTTTCTGCCTATAGGCAACACAGATGTATACATGTAAAACCAGCTTTTAGCTGATGTTTAGAAAGAAAAGGTTTTAGCTCCTAAAGTTACAGGAAGGTTTCCCACTACCAGCAGTGGCAGCTGTTGTTGGGCTGTCTTCCTGAGTATGCAGATAGCTTTGTGTCCTTGTCACAGCTCTAAACTTTATCATACTGTGACAGAATGAAAAGGCAACTTTGATGTGTGTTTTTATTTTTGCTATTCATAATCGTGTCAGCATTAATGAAATTTGTAACAGCAACACTGGAGTCGTCCCCAGCATGTGTGAGGAGTAACTTAACTCCTATCATATGATGGCTTGAGAGATAAACAGCAGCCTTTTGAAGTGCTTTGTTGTTGGGTGGTTTTTTTGTTAGTTGTTTGTTTGCATTTGTAGGTTTTTATCTTTGCTCTTTTTTTTGTTCTCCCCCTCCCTTTTTTTTTAAGTAAAAATGAAGAACCTGGTGTTGTCTTATTCTCAGTGTGACAGAAATGGTTGACATGGTCATACTGCTTTTACATTTTCCTTCTTGTTGGGATGTGATGATGTTCTAGATGATGTCCTTTCATTGGACAGTGTAAGTGAGGAGAAGGGTAAGTGTAGTGTGTCCACCTCTGTGTTGGCAAGGAAGATGGTAGGGTGCAGGCTGTTTTAACCTGGGCAGGCACAACAGCTGCTCCATGTGTGCTGTACAGATAAAGAAATGTGTATTCAGCAAACGCTGTGCGAGAAAACGTAGACAGACACAGCATGCAATTTCTGACTGCCTGTAGTCCCGTGCTGGCACTGATCATGTCTAGTTACATGATTAATATGATATTTTTTTATTGAGCTGCTGCACAGCCCACTGAATGACCATGTAATCTCTTTAAGATGCTGATTGTTAGCCACTGTGTTCTAGCTCTTGTAAGCTCACCATTTCTCAACAGATTTTTTTTGGTAGCTCAGTTTCATTCATTTTCTGTGAAGTCTTTATTTTGCGTTACCTTTTAAAAATGTAATCCTGATGGATTTATGAGAGCCATCCTTAGGATCATTAGATACATCAGATGCTTGATAGGTAATATCTCACAGTCAGTAGTTAATACGTTCAGAGATCAACCATGTAAACCAATAGCAATTCTAACTCTACAAGCAGAAGGCATTTTAAAAGTTTAAAGAAGTGGACATTCCAACAAGTCCCATTTCTGCTACTGACTAAACTTGGATTTCCAGAAGGTGTTTTGCGCTTTCTCCCAGCAAATGGTTTTGCCTGTCAGGCCTAGAGAATGATAATTCTGAGGAAGGTGCTGTCTTCCCTGCTCTTCTGTCAGAATGCTGACTAAAACTGTCTGTGTGCAGAAAAACTATATTCTGTTGCTGACAAAGAGCAGCACAGACAAGCTCAAACATCTGAGAGAACATGAAGACAGAACTCCCTAGAGAGCAACAGGAAGTTTTAAATCAAAAGGCCATTATTTTTCTGTGCCCAGTAAGAGGCAGGATAGTCTTCATATCTGCCATAGAACTTCAACTCTTTATATCAGTTTCTTTGTAGGAGGTGTCAATCCTGTGTGAGTAGTATTTGGCTGCTGTGTTTTTTTCTCGTGAGGTCTATGTTCCTTTATCAGTAAAAATGGAAATTGTCTCTGGTGCCATTAGGTACTGCTTTCTGCTCTGCGGCAGGTGTGAATGCTTGTGATCCTGGTACCTAGTTAGGATGGGGAGGCAGAACTGTGTCTCGCTGGCTTATCTATGTATCAGTCCATTGTGATGGACTGAAACTGGCTTCATTGCTTAGTATTTGAGTAACACCTGAATACACAGGTTACAGAGATGCATGTGGGAACAGCACAAGAAGAGACTCCATGAGGAAGTGGAGTAGAAGAAAGCCCATAGGAGCAGTCAAAGTTGAGGGAGATGGGCTGTGCAGGGTGTCAGGGAGAGAGGTATGAAGTCCCTTTCTGGTTCCCATCCTGGCAGTGAGAGGGTGCTTAAGGGTGAGAAGGCAGGGTGGAGGGGTGATGTCTGTTCTGCTTCTGAGTCTGGCATCTTTCTCTCTACCTTGCTGCTTTTTGGGTTGGTTGGTGAAGGCTGAGTCCCAGGTGAACATGTTGGGATATTATTCTCAGTCTTTGTATATGGACACTGAGTCATAAGGGCTTTTTATCTCCTATACCTCCTGTTGCAGTGATAACAGGTATTGCAAATTGCAGAGGTTCCCTGCCTTGGCTATTGCTCAGGCCATAAAGTAAGCACTGTAAGAGGTACTTATCCATACACCTGATTTATCAAAAAGGTCAGCATCTTTTGAAGAGATAAAATAAAAACATTGATTGTGTGAGATGTCCGTGACTATTAGAGGTATGATTCTGTTGCTTTGAGTTGTCACTGCCAAAAGATTGGGTTGGATTGCTTAATGCTACACATTTACAGTCCTGAAAAAAATTAAAAAGGTGGTGTTGCTGAAACAAAGCAGAAGTGTGTCTGCCCCTCAGGTGCTCAGATGGAAGCACCTTAAGGCCCATAGTCTTCAGAAGGGAGGTTCTCCAGATTATTTTGTGCTGCTCATGTACCTAAATTTTGTCCCAAAAGAACTTAGGCTCCAAAACCTGTAGGTATTTGTGGAAAACTAGGCTTTGGTTTCTCAAAGTCTGTCCTCCACACTGGTAGACAAACATTTTTATCCCAAATATTTGTCTCACAGGAATGTTCTTTCTTAGAGAGAGCTTGCTGTCTACTAAGCTACTGGTTGCGTGGTTGTGCACAATGTAACTATTGAATGGTTAATAGAGGTAGTGTTCATGTCCAAGAAAAATAAAGAAACCTCAGGCTATGTGATGTAATTCCAGCAACCTGAAATGAAACATTGTAAGAAACTCTGAAAAATAAGTATTTCATGCCTTTAGAGCCACCAGACAGTAAATAATTAAGCAGTGACTTCTGGCTATCACTTGTGGTGTGGTTTAGCATTGGTCTCTAACTGTGACAGAGGTTCAAATTTACTCAGACTACTTAGTGTGGAAGGGACTGCAGTGGTAGATTCCAGACTTCTTTGTAAACATGTTAATGCAATGCCATGTAAATTTTGAATTTGGTTGTGAGAAAGGTGTGGGTAAGACTGATATTCTCAGTGGAAATGAGCACATGAGCTGAATGACACAGGAACTCAAAATGGGTACTAAGTCAGGGGAAGGAAATGTGTCAAAAATTGTGCCAATGAAAACAAACACAATTTCATTTTTGCATCGTTGAAGTGTGCATCAGTGTTACACAGCAGTGTTAGTGCAGATGTACACTAGAGACAAGCAGTTTTGGTTTTCTGGGTGCTTCTCTCTTAAGGTGTACTGAAGCATTTTAATGTGTGATGACTGAAACACTAGGGCTGTGGCCCCAGTGCTGGGTAATGGGATCTAGAGCCTTTCTAGATCCATAGGTCATGGATTCAGGTCTGCCTCAAGTTAAGGATGACTAAAACTTGTTACCACCTGACAGCTGTTCATTGCTCTCGGGAGAGGGACACACTGGTCCTTACATGTTTCTGAGCAACGCAACATCCACAGTGGCAGTTACTGCTGTCTTCAGGCCCTTCAGAAGGGCAAAGAATTACCTTGACCAGCTTCTGTTCCAATGGGTGGGGAGGCTCAGGAGGAGCACCAGTATGTTTCATGGTATGGGATGGTGACTTGCTCAAGGCAGATCTGGTGTGTTCTGGCAAAGAGCGAAGAGGGAAGCCTGTGAATATCAGAGAGGGTGAAGAGGAGGAAGACACTTTCCTCTTCTCTGGAAAAAACAGCTTTTTAACCATAACTAACACTCAGCAATAGAGATGCTGTCAGTTACACTGTTCCATGTTGAACAATGGCCTTCAAACACATCTTTGAAAATTAGAAACTGATACATTAAATGCAGAATAATGCCAGGACACTGGTGTTATTGCTTTGCTGGGATGGGTTTTTTTCTTAAAAAAAAAAATTGTAGCTAAATCATGTAGCTAATCACGGATGGCATGATATCTCATTTTTAGTAGGCAGACACCCATGACACTGCTGGAAGAGTAGTGTACAATCCACTGCACTGTGTTACCACCAACCATGAGACGCGGCATTGACCTCTTATTTAAATCATCTTTGGATTATGGGAATTTTTGCCACTAGCTCTGCCACCTAGGTACTTAATCATAAGGAATCATGTAATAAAGGACTAGAATGCCATCAAGTGGCTTTTGGTATGTCAAAAAAGGAGAGTGATATGTGTATTTTTAGTCAGAATATTAAAGTGAAATGGTTCTCTCTGTCTTTGATATGAAATAGAATTGGAAGTATATGGCATACATACAATTTCTGTTTGTAGCATTTTTGGTGTGAAATGTTACAGTCACCAAGCAGAAGAAAACAGAGTCCATGAAGGAAAACCACAAAACACCAGCATTTTGTTCATTGATCATATTTTCCATTACATCACTTGTCCTATGGTGTGGAAATACTGTTATGACTATAATGCCTTTTTTTTTCCTTACAAGTGTGGGGAATGACTTCCTGCAGAGTGTGTGAGTCTTGCAAGTAGTATCGTATATATCCAGTACAATGAGGCCAGAGGATTCGGATACATTTCTGTGACATTTTTAGTGGTTTCTCTCTTAGGTTTTTGCACCACTTGTGTATAATCTGGAAAAAAAATAAAGCAACAAGAGGCTTGATTTTAAAATAATGCATGTTCAGCTAATTGTACTGATTATGTAGGTTTAAGATATGTGAGTATGGCAGCCTCTAGTGATCTTTGCAAACTTCTAATTGAAATAAATTGAAGCATAACTGGTAAAAACTTCCCTTTTATTGGTTTTTTCCTTCCCTTTTGCTCTCTTTTACTTCTAATATGTTGAAAGGCCACTGATGTGTCCACTTGCTTCTGGTCTGTCCATATGTTTTAACATAATCTGGCTTTGTAGAGGAAAATTCTGTCAATGCACATTTATGAATTTTTTGTACCTGACTGCTACGTTGTATAAAATATTTGCAATATTGGGAGTTACTTTTACTATGTATGACTGAAGAAATTTAAATAATGGACCCATCAAAGGAATAGTTAAATGGTGTAATACCTTAAGAAGAATGTGAAGCAGATCTGCTGCTGAGTTCTGGAATCTGTGCCCAACTTCTTGGGTGGTTTTGCTATTCCTGGTTGAAATGTTAGAAAGGGAAAAAACAGCTTCTGTTCTGATGACTGACTTGTGTGATGCAATTTTGATTAGCTAGATCTGCCTTGTTCAGTGAAGTTAACATGGTTTGACAGGACTGTGATTAGGAAGCGATCATCTCTGTTGATAGTAAACAGTTGGTCACTTTCAGCAGAGATGGGAATGACACTCTTTGTCTTGCAAGAAGTATGATTTGTTGGTTCAAGTTCTGGTTAAATTCAAAAGGGAAGTGTGGGTGGAATGGGAGAGAATATAGTACCAGGAGCAGAAGTTTATGATAGACTCCTAGTTCTCGTAGCATTGGGGCTTTATTGTCTTGACTGGCATTGAGACACAAAAGAGGGAGGGAGTCGTTTTGTCTTTGAAGCACTTGCAGTGTAAAGGGTTGTGAAAGAAAGATCTGGTTACAAGACATACAGATTAGGATAACTCTGCTCCCTTACTTCCCATATTCTTGTAAGATGAAGCAAAAGTCAAATATCAAGGACTACTGGTTCACGGACTACTGTGGAAAGACAGCAGTGAGCATAAACATGGGGCTGATGAATGAAAGTATTTTTAGAGTTTAAATCTTGATAAGAATTAACAATAGCTTTTTGTTACCCTGCAAATGCAGTCTCAGTGATAGCATATCCTGTCCTGTCACTGTAGTAAGAGTGATGTTAAAACATTCTAAAGGAACTCTAGGTAAAGGGGTTGTACTTGGATTGTTTGGTTTTGTTTTGCTTACTGTGTGCTGGTCTCTGTTCCATGGTATAAAGGAAGTAATCCTACATGTGACAGGCTGAAAAAATTTGAGTGTGTTGTGGAAACACTTATTTCTTCAAAGAATTCTGAACGAGAAATTAAGCAATGCTTTGTTCCAGAATGTCTGTATGGTTTAATTGTTGAGGGTCTCATTCTGACAGCTTTATGCATGCAGGGGCCCAGCTTCTTGCCTGGTGGTCGTTATAGCCCCAGGAGTGTTACGGGTGGGTTGAGGGCCCAAGTGATTGAAAAAGTATATCCCTGTTGGGCTTGGGAGTCTCATCTCCCTCTCTGCCAACTGGTTGCGGATCAGTCTTCTGTTATATGGCCTAGGAAGAAATAAATGTATGTGCTTAATTTCTATTCACACTGTTGCAGAACTAAACTTTGGCAGTAATTCAGATCACCAGTGTCAAGCTTACTAGGACTGAGACAAATTTAATAAATTAGACCAGATCTGTAGTTTGGACTTACATTCTTGTCCTTCTCATCTGGATGTGGTCTTGATTCAACTAATAGGCTGAATTAATTGACATTGCCTCCCACATGCATTGGCTAGAGACTACAGGGGAGGTTACATAAAGTATATGAACTCTAGGTGACTGGGGTTTTTGTAGAAGGGAAGACAGTTTTCTATTCTTATGTAATGTTTTCTGGCAAGGCAAATTGTGTATGGCTCCCTCTAGAGCCTGTCGACTCTGCAGTCTCCCTCTGCCTCTTTTTTTTCTTCTTCTTTTCTTTTTTTTTTCCCCCACCATGTTTTAATATGGAGCACACTGTTCAGTTTGTGTGGGTTTAGAAACAGATGTTGTACATGAACAAGGTCCTGCATCACAGCGTGTTAAGATAGGTACTGGACCACTGTGGTAAATTAGCTGTAGACAGACCTTTCTGCTACACTCAAACTGCATCTCTTTGTATGGACTGGGCATTTTTTCTTTTTTTATTTAAGGCTGAAAGAAATACTTCTGCTCACTTGCTCTTTCCCTCCTCCCCCCTTTATTTTTAACCAAAGAGAAACGTTTGCCTTCTATCTTTGCCAAGTTGTTTAGTAGAAGAGTGTAAATTAAAGCCATTTATCTTGAAATGTGCTTTTGGAGCAGACTGTTTACACAAGTGTAAGAAATTGTAACATAGTATTTCTTCTAGTCTTCCAGGTAAAGGTTTTCCTTTTTTCTTCCTCTTTTTTAATTTTTACACATGGGATATTGGTTATAATGTAGAAAAAACAGAGGCTCTGGTTTATGCATCAGTGTTTCAGTACAGTAGCAGTAAAGGTATTGTTATGAGGAATGTGGGGTTTTTCTTCAGAGATATTAAAAGCTGTTCCTAGTTTTAGAGTTACACTGTGATCAGTTTGAGAAAGAATAGGCCCTGCACACAGTCAGGATTTTTTGACTGGAGGGTGCTCATCAAGGGAATGCAGAATAAGCAGGTACTGGCTAATACAAAGTGCTTAATATTTATCCATCAGTTGGTGGACGAGTGAGTCGGGAGTTAAATTACACACGGCAGAAGATTGGAGAAGAGGCCATGTTCAACCCCCAGCTCATGATCCAGACTCCACAGGAAGATGGTGCTAATGTACTAACAACAGAAGCACTCCGACAGCACCTTGACTCTGCGCTTCAGGCCAGCAGAGTACATGTCTATATGTACAACAGGTGAGGGGAAAATAAAAAGTTTTCTTGATCATCTGTAGCAGATGAAAAACGGACACTTGCTTTCCTCAATGTGTTTTTCAATGGCTAGCACTTCTGAGCCTTTCGTTTAGGGCTCTGTTTTGATTTGACTGTCACTGGTTTCTGATAGCTTGACATTGTGGCATGATAGCAATGTTAAGTTGGCATTTAACAAGTAAGATGGGGTAAAAGTGTTGGTAGAGATTCTGAGAGAGTACGCATATGAGCCATGCTACAGCATGCAGCATTTCTTTTGGTAAAGAGATGATGTCTGTGATCTTAAACATAGAATCTTATGGATGAGATTCCTAATGTTGAAAATCTTTCCATATTAGAGTTGAATTCACTTGCTAATACCTTAATGAGGTATGCAAGACTGTGAATAGTGGCAAAGGTTAGTGTTTGGATGTAAAGGGAAATGCAGATGTGTTGGAAATGTCAGCAGGTGGAATAAGAGCTGCTTAATAACATAGACAACAAAATATGCTTTAAAGAGTGTCTGTGGCCCCACACTGAAGGCTGGGAGTTGTGTCTTGTCCAACAGAAAAATAATAATGGTACACCTTGGGAAGGTACCAGAACGGGGCTAGGACGTCTCCCTGAAAAATGGTTCTTCCAGGGTTACTGCTTACACAGTGTGCCTAGGAGTCCTGCCTGTGAGGCACAAAGCTCCCTCTCTTCCAGCAGATCTTCTGCACACCCAGCTGGTTCCTCCATGAGCTAATGCTAAGGCTCCAATTATCTTTTACGCACCTCCTGCCCTGTCTAAGTCATTAGAAGCCATGGTAGTGGAAGTTGTAATATAGCTGAAGTAGGAAGGCAGAAATCTTAGTGGTTTATTTTCTTCTGCATATCTTGGTCAGCTGGGTATATTCAAGTCCTCTGAGCTGGAGGTGGCTTTTCTCTTACTTATGTCACTGAGTGATATCTTAAGTCACAAGCAGTCTCGTTTATACAAATTTCTGTCCCCTTAACATGTATTGCCCAGGCTGTACATGCAAAAGCACCTCCCTTATTCTGAATGAGTTTTACAGAGATTATGAAAACAACTGAAACAAAGGTCTACTTTGTAATGACAGAAAGAAAGGTGCTTTTTTTTGGTGAGGTCTTGTATATCTATTTTTTAATTACATTTGCCTTAATTAATTTGCTGCTTGAGGCCAGTATGTGTATATGAGTTACAGTTTTAAATGTCTGTTACATTTTCAAAATAACTTCTTAGTAATTGTGAAAGAAGAAAATATTTGTCTTTCGCATTTCTTACAGACAGTGGAAATTGGAACATTTGTGTTACAAATCAGGAGAACTCATCACAGAAGCAGGTTACATGGACCAGGTACGTGTAGCAGGCATTTAATTACAAGATTTGTGTATTTTCATGATTCAGCTTGTGCTGCTTTGATTATATTCTAGTGACTGTGTTTTTCCTCTTTCTGATTTTGACAGATCATAGAATATCTTTATCCTTGCTTAATTATCACTCCTTTGGACTGCTTCTGGGAGGGAGCAAAGCTACAGTCAGGAACTGCCTATCTATTGTAAGGATGGTTTTTTATAACTTTCTGGTCTGACTGTTTTTAATTGTATAACTGTGTACAACTTTTCAGTTGCATTTCCATTGTTTATTCAGATTCTTATTTAACAGGAAAATGAAGTATAAAGTATAATGTCTCCACATAAAAATATGCATGGATTGGGTTTTTTTCATTTAACACAAGGTTTACCTGTTTCTATGAGGTTATTTGTAAACCTCATTTTAAATCCTGTTATTTTTCCTGTGCTGCTAGCATGCAAATTAAAATGGAAATTCTGAATTGAAGTTTTAAGAATGTTAGCTTTTCTTTTCCTGAAACAAACTTGTTTCTGGTGGATTTTTTTTCCCCCATAAAATACAAAAACATTGATTGGCTGGGAATTTTAGACCTAAGGAAGAGTCTTGGGTTAATTCCCAAGTCTTCCTAAGGAATAAAGAACAAATCCTTTCCTTCAGAGATCATTAAAGAAACCATATAGTATCTTTTATGGGTGGTTTCTCACAGTTTACAAGTGTGATATTAGATGCCCTGAATTCTTAAAAGAGTTATTTGTTAATCTGTGCAGGCATTTGCTGTTAATTATGCAAGAGTTAGCATTTGAGGTATTGTTTCTGTCCTGGTTTGCATGTCTCTGCAAAAGCAATTTGCAATGGCCATCTCCTAACCTTTAATGTACAGTTTTAGATGGGGAAATAAGGGGGTTTGTGTTTTCTGGTTGGGAGATTTGGAATAATGACTTAAGCCTGGTTAAGCAGATACAGTGTGGTTTGAACCACAGAATAAGGCAGTCAAAAGCCTTTCTAGTCTGTCAACATCACAAATTCAGAAGTGGAGGGTTGGAGACGTGACAGTGATAGTGGTGACAGCCATGGTAGCAGGAAGGCTTGATGGTTGATAGTCAAGCTGCCAGGGCATTTGAAGGAGCACAGTATTGTTACAGATAAACAAAGATCAGTTATATTGATTGATTACATTTGCAAGATGATTATTAGACTAGCAAGAAGTAATCTGATACTATGAGAAAGCCTTTCTTTCCTCAGCCCCCTCTCTTCTGTCCCTCTCCCCTCCCCCTGATTCTTTGAAGCAGTTGGCTGCTTTTTTGTTATTTAGGTTCTTGATAATTTGTTTTGCTTTGTTTGTAAGTGAAGGTATTTTTAACCGGTTTTATAAGATAACTTTGTAAGAACTAAGTATTTTTGTTAAAATACAACTGAGCTTCAAGAAAAGTACATAAACAAATCAAATTAAAACATGCCTTGCATTTTATGAAACAACCTTACCAGGAAAGGTTTTACCTTGTAGCAGAAAATAACTCAGTTATTTGTTCAAATATGAATTTCAAAGTGTGTTTATTTCAGACCTTCTTTTGTCTTTTTTCTATGCGTCTTTTTCTCCTGGTTGCTCTTATAGAGGGAAACCTCCTTTGCAGTGGATCAACTTTGACCCCTTAGAATTCTTGGAAGAGTTAAAGAAAATAAACTACCAAGTGGAGAGCTGGGAAGAAATGCTGAATAAAGCGGAGGTTGGTCATGGTTATATGGATCGACCCTGCCTGAATCCTGCTGATCCTGATTGCCCAATCACAGCTCCCAATAAAAATTCCACCAAAGTAAGTTTGTTTGTCCTTGTGCATGTCTTTTCAAGGGAGGCTGGGGGGTGGGGAAGAGTGGGGGGGAAGGTCAAACAGGATAGAAGAAAGTACCATTTTCTTCCAAGCCATATAAAGTTTGTGTTCTTGCATGATGTTGCTTTTCTGCTCCCGTTACCTGCTTTTAGCTCACAGTCATGGATTTTGCCTCATTGTGTGATGCAATGCTTAATGCTGCGTATTTAGAGTGAAAGTACAGTTGCCAGCTACTCTGTAGCTGTGGCACTGCAGTGATGTGGCGTTTCAGCGAACTGGTGCCTCAGACAGACGATAGCCACTGCTGGAACACAGCTGCTGCTGCACATCCGTACCATGCTGCAAAGCCTTGCCTCAAGTAGCATCAGTTTTGTGGATTTTTGTGATGACTTTGAAGTCATGGGCCTTGAATTTATATATCCCTCTATCAGTCACATTAGACTTCGGAGAAATTGCCATCTGGTCAACAAACATCTGGGTGATTTCTTCAACTTGATTTGTTGAATGCATTTCTTCTAGTAGACTACCCAGATGGTCTTTAACATCCATGATTCTTGTTCACTGGGTGTGGAATTAAGGTATGAATTTGTCTAATGTTTTGAAACCTATTAATTGCTTCTTTATAACTTTTTCTAGCCTCTTGATGTAGCCCTTGTTTTGAGTGGTGGATGCTATGGACTATCAAGAAAATACATGCATTGGCAGGAGGAGCTGATTATAGGTGGTACAGTCAAGAACAGTTCTGGTAAACTTGTCAGGTAAAAAAATATTTAAAATGTCAGTGTTAATTTCTTAGAGTTCATTTTTTGGGGCACAGTACGAGGATGATGCAAAATCTATTGCCCTTCATGTATATTATAAATTTTGCTTTAGTGTGACACGTCTCAAGAGAGCAGAATTTAAAAGAATGCTTAGGCAATTGTTTAAACTTAGTGGTGTCATCGTTTCGTGCTTCTAATCTCAGAAGGACAGTTTATGTCACTCAGAAAGACAGCTTCTTACTGGCTTTGTTGTTTAGAATGTATGTATAAAGCACTGAACAGTGTATAAAGCACTGAACACCTTTGATCACATTTTGCAATATGATCAAAGGAAAAAGGAAAAAAAATAATGTGAGTAATATGCTCACTCATTTGACTTCTCTCAGAATTCCAAAATATCCACTGAATGTTTTATTCAGGGTCAATACAGAGAATAGTCTGGTTTTATGTCCCTGTATTGTTAATACAGCTTTGAGTGGTAAAACAAACTCTTTTGTTTTAGACTTCTGAACGAATACATGGAACACTGGACTTTAGTGGGGGAAAAAAACTGTGTGATTTAACTCTTCTGAAAAATGCAGGCCATACTAAATAAAATGAAGCATAATTTTTCCAGAGAACTTTTAACCTTTTTTGCATTCACAAAATACATTGATATGTCCTTCAAGAAATAGACAAATAAGGCACTTCTAGTGAAAAATAAAACAGTTCCTTCTAGTTAATAAGAGCTTCTGAAATTGTTGGATGCAGTTGCATACCGTGCAAATTCAGGATGGATTGCCCTTGTACTCCATAGAACTTATGAGGCATGAGGAGCTTAACTACCGAGGGATGAAAAAGACCAAGGTCTTCAAATGACATTTTGCCAACAGCATTTACAAGACCTCGTAGAAATAACTGTTCCTGTGGCATCCTCACAGCAATCTGTCTTATCAAGCATATCTTTATAACAGATTTGTAGGGTTATATTCTTTTCTCCTGAAACTGATCCTACTGAAAATAATGTCCAAACTCTTATAAACTTCAGTGAAACCAGATTTAGCCTCAATACTTGCATGGAGCAGTACAGCTGCACCAGATACACAGTAGAATAATTATACTCTTGTTCAATTTTAATACAAGCATGTGCCCTATAAAATCAAGGACTCAAGCAGGCTACTGTTAGAATTGCATTTGAGACTTCATGCCATGAAAATATTTTCCTGAAAATGCTTAGTTTATGCCTCTTTCTCCTCTCTTTTCTCTCCATGTCACAGTGCCCAGGCTTTGCAAACCATGTTTCAGTTAATGACCCCTAAGCAAATGTATGAGCATTTCAAGGGGTATGAATATGTTTCACATATCAACTGGAACGAGGATAAGGCAGCAGCAATTCTGGAAGCCTGGCAGAGGATGTATGTTGAGGTAAAATTGAAAATAACTTAGATACTATACTACGTAGTCCTACTAAGATCCACTGGCTTCTGTCACAGTTCTTAACAGTATTTCTTTAAGAAAGATGCTTAAACCAGAACTGAGTCATTGCCTCCCTGTTCTTAAGGGTTCTTTCGGGGGTTTGTTGGTTGGGTTTTTTTTTTCCAGTAAGAAGCTGCTTGGTTATTCCCATATGAGAAGCCATGAAGGTTTTACTTTTTGCTGTCTGAGACAATTTTACTTTGTTGGGGCTGAGAAGGAACCAAAGGGTTAGCTGGAATTTAAAAGCTTTTGGTTGGCGTGGTTATTGTAAAGGTGTCTGGAAAACATTAGCCAGCCATGGGTTGCTCTCTCAGCAGCAGCCCAGGTGGGGAGGCTGTGTGACAATGCCTGGCCTCTGTGTCCCAAACCCTGACCTCCACTGCGCTGTTTCTGACCTCTGCAAATGGCTGGGCAGGAAGGGGCAAAGAGATGGCTGGCCTGGGGTTAAATGCAGCACTGGTACTGCATCGTGGGGTTACAGGAAGAGATTCAAGTTAAATATTTGTAATGAGCTGGGTATGCAGTGGGCTTTCCCCAAGGGTGCAAATTCTGTCTCATAATCAGCAGCATGCCAGAAAAAATCGTGAAACACACTTGTGTAACATCAGTGTAATGTCTGTCTAGAGCATGGGCTTTAGCAGGAACATTAAGGCAAAAACATTTGATTTCAGATGTGTGCTGTAAAAGATGGTAATGACTTCTTTTGACTAAATGACTAAAAGAAAAAATTCTTTATTCACACAAAGTTTTATTTTTGTTTTCATAGGTTGTTCATCAAAGTGTTGCACAAAACTCTACTCAGAAAGTGCTCTCCTTTACTACGACCACCCTGGATGACATCTTGAAGTCATTTTCTGATGTCAGTGCTATCAGAGTAGCTAGCGGCTACTTACTAATGGTAATAAAATAAACCTATTTCATTTTCTTTGGGAGTAGAGCAAGGCGTAAAAATCTGCTTTATTGTTACCAGTTAGTAGTCCAGAATATTTTACAAATATTTAAAATAAAAACTACTGTTTGTAAACTTTACCTCAGGCTTCTCACCTGTTCGACTTTGTAACCTCTGTGACATGTCTATTCTGATTAAAAACTGTGTGAGGATCTGTAGGTTGGGTGGGGAGAGACAGCTGTTAGAGAAGGATTCATTCTAATATTATGGTTTTTTTCCCCCCAAATTCCCCACCCTGCTCCTCTCCTTAGCTTGCCTATGCCTGTTTAACGATGCTGCGGTGGGACTGTGCCAAGTCTCAGGGTGCTGTGGGGCTGGCAGGAGTCTTGTTGGTTGCACTCTCGGTGGCTGCAGGATTGGGCCTGTGCTCATTGATTGGAATTTCCTTTAATGCTGCCACAACTCAGGTATTTAGAAAACACAAGTCTGCTGTTAAATCACAAGTACTCTGTTAATGAATGAACACAAGTGAATCTTTGAGAAGTAAAGTGCTAAAAAAATATTTTGGCTCTAGATTTTTACTTGTGCCATTTTCCTATTTCATAGCTTACACTGTGATAAATTAAATGATCATGCTGCCAAGTGATATTGAAGAGAAAAGCAGGTATTATGTAGTCTATATAATTCTGTGGTTTTTGGTTTTTCTGTGCCCCAGTATGAGTGGAGGCATCTAGTTTTACCTAAGGAGCTGCAGATTTATTTTTACATCTGAATATACAAGGATGTTCAAATTCTGAAAATATTTTAAATGTAGCTTGAATTGTTATCAGATATTCTTTGTCTGTCCAAAACTTGAATTACTTCTCATGAGAATTTGTACCTGTAAATGGTGTACTTTAAGTTTCTCAGCTACATTCGAGAATAAAAGTGAATACCTGTATGTCATCCTTTTCATTTTCATTTTACCCTTGGATTTGTGTAGAGTGTAATGTAAAAGTTGCTTTAATTAGCCGTTCAATGGCTAGCTGCATGGCAGATCATCACACAACCTATTTGGGTTTTGCTTTGTTTTGTTTCTTCCCCAAGGTTTTGCCTTTTCTTGCTCTTGGAGTTGGTGTAGACGATGTTTTCCTTCTGGCACATGCATTTAGTGAAACAGGACAGAATAAGAGAATCCCATTTGAGGTAATGACAAAATGGAGATTTGGGGGAAAATAAAACAGATAGTCATATCCAGAGCTAATCAGTAGAGGTTTTTTCTCAATAGCTTTTCATAGGGTCTAGAAATTCTTATTTCTGTCAAAGTAGGAAATTATAGCAGTACATGTGGTCCTAGAAGGTTTTGGAATGTTCACGTTCTTAGGTGGTTTGGGTTTTTTTTGGTTTGTTTTTTTGGTTTTTGGGGGTTTCTTTTGGGTTTTTTTTTGGTGGGGGGAGTGGTTTTTTTGGTAGTGTCTTAGGTTTATTTTGTTTTGAAATTTTAATTTATAAGGTACTACATGAAGACTAATTTCCATAATCCAAATTCTGCCCAAAATTTCAGTGAAAGTTAATGCAAATTTAGGAACAAACTCAAATAGGAATCTTGACAATTAAATGATAGAATGATTTTAATAAAAGAACACACAAGAGATAAGGGGAAAAGAGAGGGAAGACAGCTAACTTTACTTATTTGTTATGGCCCTAAAATTGAGTTATTTTCTATATTTTTCTCTTGTTTTTATTTTCTGAAGTTTATAATTGACCATGACAGAGCGTAACATGTAACTGATAGGAAGTCTAAGGTGTCATCACTTTTATGATCCTTTAGTTTTATTAGTCTTCTTAGTCTCAGTCTAAAGTTTCATATCCAAAGCACATCCCATTTAAAACTAATGTCTGTTGTCTATTTGCTGATTTTGTTTTGCACAAGCAGTCTTCCATGTACTCTCTCCAGCTGGTTTTGCATGCAGGCAGTACAGCCTCACTCTACTATAATCTCTGTCTGCTTCATAAAAGCCCTTTGGGTGAGGAAAGGGTCATGTGTTTATCTTGATTTCTTGGTGGGTTTTGTGTGTGGTCCCTAGACTTGGCAGTGTTCTTTTTGTTTGTTTTGTTACATATTTTTTCAAGATGTGTAGCTATGTTATGCCCCTATGCTGTTAATACTTGCTTATTTTGTCTGAAAAACAAGAACACCAAGTGATTACACTGGTAAAAATTACATCCTTTTCAACTGCAGATGTATTTGATATGTTGTCAGTACCCATTTAGTTTTGTGTTCTGAAGCTAGAATCAGCTCTAGTCATATTTTCTACCTTCAAAAAACTTGAGCGCTTCATCTGTGTTCCTAGTGAACAGTAAACTTAGTATATAGTTTTCTCACATACTCTTAAATGCAAATTTATATTTAGAATTTAATTGTGATAATTTTTCACTGCTACTGTGTTATATCTGTAGGATGACCCCTTCATTTTCAGGACGCCACCTTAGTCGCTTGACTTTTAAGATGCCTCATTTGTTTTGCAGGACAGAACAGGTGAATGTTTGAAGCGAACAGGAGCAAGTGTAGCCCTTACATCTATCAGCAATGTTACTGCATTCTTTATGGCTGCCTTAATTCCTATTCCAGCTTTAAGAGCATTTTCACTCCAAGTAAGTTTACATCCTATTTTGTTAGCTCTTATGCATTGTTGAGGTCTGATGATAATTTTTAGTGGTAGCATTGAAGCCTGGTCTTGGTGCTGCTGCGGTTCACTGACCCAGTACATCACTGCAGTTTACCACAGACCTGGGTAGTAGCAACTGCTGTCTGCCCTGGATTATCCTGGTCCCTTTTCTCGTGCACGGAGTCTCTCACATTCTATTAGCAGGTGAAAGAATACAGCTGGGTTGAGTGCAAAATCCAAGCTGTATGTAACTGAGCAGAAACAAGTTTCCAGAAAGATTTGCATTCTAAAGTCAAGAGGAGTAGACTGCAGTGTAGTGTGTACTGTAATGTTATTCAGCAGCCATTTAATCCTTTCATTCATGTTTGTCCAACTTGCTGCTCTTAAAAACTGTAACAACAGCAGAACATACGCATTTGTAATATTAATAATTACTGCAGCACTCTTTACTCCTTACTCCCAGTAATTTTAGCAAACTTGGAGAAAACTTCAAGAATTTTGTGTTCCAGATGCTTAGACAGAAAATGTGAATTTCATGTGCTGAACTATGCATTGCTTACTCTCCCTTTCTCTGTCTTCTTGTATTTGTTTGTGATAATATACCTTCAGAAATATGAAACATTTATGATATTGGAGAAGGATTTCTTCTAAAAGTGAAGACTGAAGAAAGCTTTGGGAGTTTCTCCCTGACACAAGCAATTTATAGCACTATAGAGCACTGTACTGTTTCAATAGTTATTTTTCTTCTTCTCTAGCCTGGTTCTCCATTCATTTTTATTCTCATTGAGCCCTTGGCTACCCAGAGGAAGCAGGGCTGCAATTTTTCCTAATACATATGGCAATTATTGCTGTTCTCAGAGATTTAAGTATGCCTGCATTAAACTGTAAAATGGTAAATTCTTTGTGATTGCAGTTACGTTACTAATAAGCATTATAATTTGTTTACATTTCCTTCTTGACAGGCAATTTGGTAGTGAATAATAGCGAGTGTAAAGGTTTCATTAGTTTTCTGCATCTTTTAGCAGATACTTGTGGCAACTAAACCTAGATACTTAGTCTTGAATGATTAGCAGTATTAAGCTGTGCTGATTTGCCAAAACCTTGATGTCTCTTCTTACAGATCATATCATAGTGAATTGTTTTATTTTATAGAATCACAAAATAGCTCAACAGACCTTTTGAGGATCATCTAGCCCAACCCCTTCCCCTACCCCCTGAGCAGGGACATCTTCCACTAGACTTCTCTGGGCAACTTGTTCCCAGTGTTTTCCTACCCAGATTTTAAAAAACCCTTCTTTTTTATAGCTAATCTAAACCTACCCTCTTTCAGTTTAAAGCCATTCCCCCTGTTTTGTCACACATGCCCCTGTGAAAAGCCTCTCTCCAGCCTCCTTGTAGCCTCCTTTAGGTACTGGGAGGCTGCTGTAAGGTCCCCCCAGAAATTTCTCTTCTCCAGGCTGAGCAATCCAAATTCTCTCGGCCTTTTATCACAGAAGTAGTGCTCAATCCCTCTAATTACCTTTGTACCCTCCTCTGGACTCACTCCAATAGGTCCATGTCCTTCCCATGCTGGGGACCCCAGAGCTGGATGCAGCACTGCAGGTGGGGTCTCACCAGAGCAGAGCAGAGGGGCAGAATCCCCTCCCTGGCCCTGCTGCCCACACTGCTTTGGATGCAGCCCAGGACACATTTGGCTTTCTGGGCTGTGAGTGCACATGGCTGGGTCATGTCCAGCCTCTCACCCACCAGCACTCCCAAATCCTTCTCCCCAGGGCTGCTCTCCATCTCTTCATTCCCAGCCTGTGCTGATACCGGGATATCAGGTACAAGTGCTGGTTCAGGACCCAGGTGCAGGACCATGCACTTGGCTTTGCTGAACCTCATGAGGTTCCCATGGTAAAGACTAAGCTAGATGTGTGAAATACTTTTGGTAGTATATCATGTCTTCCACTGGAAGAAGTTATTTATGTCTCCTAAATCTGTCGCCCAACTTCAAACATTTAACATACACCTTCAGCAGCTAACAGGATACTGGAGGTCATCAGACTCTGTAGCACCTATGCTTTACAGAAGTTACATCAGCCTAAATGAATTTTATAAAGATATGTTCAACACAGGTGGGACATTTTGTTGTAATCACACTGCTGAGCTGTTGAGTGTGAGCCACCAATATTAATTCTCTCTTACCTGATCAGATTTTGATCATTTTTTTTCTTGTTTTCAGTCTTCAACTTCAGAACATGACAGGTTGCCTTTGGAACATATATTGGAGACAACAGCTGTAATTGATACTGTAATCAGTTAACTTACATATGCCTTTCCTAAAGTAATTTATTTTTGCCTACTGCCATGCTACAGAATGAGTCACTGAAAGTTTAAAAACAAAGTGTGCATAGCAAAATGACAGACAAAAAGTTTCCAGTGAGATTTCAACATATTACTGTATGAACATATTGATGTTATTCAGAATAAAAACATCCCAGTCTTTTATAAGGCAGTGATTAATATGGAATTTATGTGTAGGAGCCCACATGAGTGTCCAGAAACTAGTGTTTGAATTGCTCAAACTTTTCTCACTTGGTAATTTGTCTTTGCTGGAACATAGTAGCCCCTTACATGTATATAAGAGGTGAAATGTGCAAAGAAGGAGCAGTAGGAGACTTGTTATGGGTATTCATTGATGTCAGAGAACATATATGACTGATACACTTATAAGTTAGCAATCACTAAAGTGGAATCCTCTGGTGGTAGAAAGGAACATCTATTAGTTGCTTTGCCTAGCTTCACCAGGTAAAATCAAAATCAGGTGATACTTTAATCACAGTACTTGGAATCAGAGAACCATGGCAGCTTTGGTGGGTGGTCTGTATTTATGTATGGATTACTTTATTTACAGTCTCCTTCCTCTCTCTCTCTCTTACTCAGACTTGTTTAAACAAGAAGTCCTTGCCATCTTTGATGATTTCCTAGCAAAATTTAAAAAGCAATGAAATACTGCTGCATTTACTTTTCACAGATACTACCATCTTCTCATCTAGATAGTGAATTTTTAATAGAGGGGCTTAAAAAAGGATTGCTCTTGACCTTGTTTTGCTCTTTATTCACTTAAGATATTACAAGGTAATTGTCAACCTTTCTGTAATTTTGAGGCCCAGTATTGGTAAAATAACTGGCTGCTGAGGGAGAATAAACGGTTTTCTGCATCTGCAAGCCAAACTTCTATTTAGAAACTCATGTTTTGCACATCAGTGCCTTCTCCTATCTCAGCTTCTGTTATATTCTGCCAGCGAAAGCAGTTCATTGATACCTCTGAGTTGTTAATTTACTTTATGGAACTCAAACACTGCAAGTCTGATGCTGTCTTAGGAGTTTGCTAGGGTTAGCTCTCTCCAAAATTTAAAAAGTAGAATTTAGTTCTTTTGAAAGTGAGATCTTTGAAGTTAATTACATGCACAAGTAGGGACTGTTTTAGCTCTTTCGCTGTTCTATTTTTTTTTTTATTTGTTGATCTTATTAGCCCCTTGTTTAAACAGTTTTAGGGCTTTGAGATTGCTGAATATGACCCAAATACTCAGTCACAAGAATTATCTCTATGAGTACTCAGGACTTTGAAAGAGTAGGTCCTGAATTTTCAGACGTGTTTAGTTTCTTAAAATGGTGGTGAAGGAAGAGGTTATCTGAAAAATCCACTGAAAGTTTTGAAGAATACAGTAGGAATGTCCTAAACATAGCCCTTTGTTTTGAGTATAAATGAAGGAAGGCAAGGGTGAGTGTAACTACCTTTGGGCTGTATTATTTCCTAAGACAGACTGTTCAGAGACTGTGACACAGTAAATTCTGCCCAGGAAAGATAAGGTAAAAAAAATTACCAAATTCTTCTTTCTTACATCAGAAACTTCCTTCCGTAACAGCAGAGTGGTGTGGATCCACTAATGAGCAGAGATGGAACTTTTCCCAATAAGTATTAGAAGTAACTTTTTCCCTCACCAGAAGAATGACAAGTTTTTTCCTAAATGTAGAAGTCCATTACTGGGTGGCAGTGGTGGGTTTCTGGAGAGAAAGAATGTATGTTTAATGTGATCATTCCATTATCTTACTCTGCCGAAGTGGTTTGTCCCCCACCTTTATCCACATCATTTACCTTTCCCTGCCCCTGACATGAGAATTTAACAACTAAAATTAAAGGCTAAGGAAAAAGGGGGTGGGGGACAAGGATCTGAGCCTGTACCATGTCAGGAGGGAGCTGCAGATAGAGAGCAGTAGGGTGGAAGTTTTCCTGACAGACCTCCTCATCTGTTCATCACCTCTGGCTACACAGCACACCCGGTCTCCTTGGGTGGGCTGCCAGGAATGGCACATAGCAGCACATACTTCAGCGGGGCCCCCGCACATACCTACCAGCCTGGCTCCCCGCTCCCTCGCTGCCTCCAGCACAGACTGCCATTCTTCTGTCTCCGTTAAAAGTTGCAGCAGCAATATTATTTTTAGGCTGTGCATTATGAAAAGATGCAAAAACTGTAGTGTGTTTCTCAGGAAGTGACCAACATAATTTTTTCTGTTTAATGGAATTTTTTTACTGCTCTCTGATCTCATTTCACTGAATGCCTTCATTTTACACCCTTGAGTAGGTCCCATTTTATTCCTTCTGGACTAATCTTACCTTTGTTGATTTCCCAAGGAAAAGGTCTGAGGCCCTTTTCTCTCCCATTTGACCATTGGTCTCTGGAGGTGTGAGAGAAGATACCCTATTCCCAGGAATCCTAAGCATGCTTTCAGCCTAGGTGCTGCCTGTACTCTGGAAGTTCTGCTGCCACAGTTTGTTATTGCTTTCACAGATTGTGGCTGTTGTCATGATCTCAGTTCTCATACTTTCCCATTCCTCAGTCCTATGTGTATGAATGGCACTGGGAAGGAAGCAGTGGCAGATGCACTGGGTAAGGGACTGAATCACTCCTTGGCAATTCTTCCTTCTCTCCCCTTATCAAGTCACAGGGTGGGGTTTTTTGATTCTAACAAATTAGAATTCATACAAGAACTTACTTAGTTGTGAAAACTGAGAACTGTTAATCCTTGTAATGCTGGAGAGGTGGGTGAGAGGGAGTGTGCAATATATAGGAAGTGCAATATTAAGCTCTAGGAATCTATTTAAATTCAAATCAGAACAGAGATTGCTTTGAAATATTTTACTTGCAGAGTGGTTAGTACATCAACACTGGGATGGCACAGTGGAAAATCTAGTTGTTCAAAAAAGAGATTTCATGTAAGTAGGCAGATTTATTGTGTGTCATTGGATTAGTTTTGATGCTTCCTAAAAAAATCAAATGTCAACATAACTAACTTCAATGACATCTCTACCACACAGTTAAGTATTAGTTTTCAGATTTCGTAATATTGGAGATTCAAGGATGTTGAGGTCTAGAGAGGGAACTGATATGGCATGAAGTATTTGCAGTTTATGGAGCAGAAACAGAGGACTTCTGTTAGTTTTTCAGCCATGCTGAGAGGAGTAAGAACTACTGAGTCAGACCTCAGCTGTTTTTTCCTAATCTCAGTAAATCTTAGCTGATCCTTGATACAAGATCTTGGTTAGGCACAACTAATTATTCTTGTTATATGGGTGATTCAACCTTTTTTTGGTTTAGCACCAGTAAAGAAAGCAGTTGTAAGAACGAGGTCCAACAAACACCTTTCTTTCAACAGCAGCCATTTGTTTTTCTGACAGATTGAATTAATTCTAGAGAGGATCAAAAGTAAATCACTTAATTTTAAAGTCTTGGCTATGACCTTGCATACCTTTCTGTGTGAATATTTATAAATCATTAAATAGCTACTGGATCTTTTCTCACAAAGATGGTTAAATACTAATTTGGCTTCAAGTACCAGGTAAGTTCTGTTTTAGTAGCCATGTCTACAGACAACCAGCAGTCCTAAAATCTTCAAGCAGGCTGGAGACCAGAAAAGAAAAACAGCAATAAAACCTGCTTTTGTATGCAGTATATTTATGATTGAAAAGACTAGAAAATACTTCTATAACTAGTTGGTTCTGTCATTTTCAGAACAGTAAAAACAATATCTAAGCTTTTCATTATACTCTGACAGCTTCAAAACTGTAAAAAACATTGTGTGTTATTACTTTGATTTTCACAGATAAATGTAAGCAATTTATGTCATTTAATTGAAAAGCAATTCAAGAATTTTTAAAACATGGATTTTGGATATCACATTGTTTGTACTGCCAGTTTTGAGGTCTAATCTCTCAAGATCAAAAGTAGCCATACATTTCTTTTGAACAAAAAGAGATCACATTTATATTGGGTCATTTTTGTAGCGCAACTTTTGTTCTTCTTTAAGACTGTTTCAACCCAAGCAGTCATTATTTCAGAAGTTACAGGTGGAGGCACATGATAGTTTATATATGGACTACCTTAACAGGAAACTGAGCTACTATTGAGATGGCTACTGCTTTCCTGATGGGTAAAACATAAGGCTTTCAAGGGTTTTATTGTTTTATTTTTTTACCAGTTGGTGGCTGAACCATTTTTTTCCCCAGTGTTTCTTCTACTCTTACAACTGTCTTCCAGTTCCCAGTACCCAGCTTTCCCTTTGTGATGGTTAGTGCTCCTAACAATTCTGCATTACAAATAAATGCTATCCATAATAATGATAGATGCTGCACCACATATGTTTATGGAAATTCTCTGGGAATCTCTGTGTGGGAAAGGGTTTGGAGTGTGGTTTGAAAGGGGGTGGGCGGGGAGGTTGTTTTTTTTCGTTATGTGATACTTGCTTTACAAATTAAATCTAGTGTTCTTGTTCCAGTTTAAGACTCATTTTGGTAGACTGGCTCAAAAATCAAGCTCTGTTAAAAACAGGCATATTAATACATATATTTGCTATGTGGTATTGGTTTAATTTTGATTCTCCTTTAAAAATAATCCATGATAAACTCAAAATGTTGCTCTTTCTTGGCTAAACTTCTAAGTAACAACATCAAGTGCATAGTATTTTACTAAACAGATCTGTTTCTTTAAAATTTACTGAAATCTTCATTTCTGATTTAGTAGCATGCTTTAATATTATTGTGATGTTTAAATTGCTTCAGATCCCATAAATGTAAGAACTTCAGTTCTAGTTTCAGGTTTGCTTCCATTTTATTTTGCCTTGAGACTCTAAATATGTCAGAATTTTGTGTAAAAATATGATTATTGAGTCAACAGACTCTGTTTTTACACTTTAAAAATAATCACCACATATCCAGGCACAGATGTATTATAGTAATACAAGGGTTAGTATTAAAATAAATTATTTCACTACAACAGACTTACCATAATGAAATGGTAATGTAAATATGTATCTCTCAGTTTGCTCAGGCAAAAGCTTGAAAGCATCAGATGGGTTGCAATGGTAAACAGGGATGAGAATTGAAAGGGATTTTTATGCTTTGTAAAGCTGATGCCCTACATGAAGTTTAGTAACATCACGTATCTTATGATTGTCTCTAGGCAGCAGTTGTGGTGGTGTTCAATTTTGCTATGGTTCTGCTGATTTTCCCTGCTATCCTGAGCATGGACCTTTATCGTCGGGAAGACAGGAGACTGGACATATTTTGCTGTTTTACAAGGTGAGAGTGACCAGTAGATTGATGTATGAGCTGTGTCCTTTCTGTGGTCACCTATCAGTGCATCCATTCCTTGTCAGGAGTGGCAGTTCTTCATTAAACTGGAGTCAGCATGTTATTGTTATGATTTCATTGCTAGTGACTGGCTTACATTTGCTACTTTGTTTTTTACCTGCCTGAAGGGAAAAGCTAAAATAAATGTCTCCCTCTCCCTCTCTTCGCTCATATCCCCTCTCCCCCACACTTTTCCTGTCATTCCTACATATGTTCATTTTGACTATTGGAGAACAACTTTCTGAAAGCAGATGAAAGATCCATGATTTAAGTATATCTTGAAGTATTTTTAGAATGTTATGAGATACTGCAAGGTGTCCAGTGGCAGTACTGGCTAATCTTGGAAAGCTGTACATAACTCAGGATACTTAGAAGCCTGACTTACAGTAAATCATTATGTGTTAATTTTTACGTTTTTATGCATTTAAACCTAAATAAATAAGCTTTAGAATTACTTCCCCTTAGGTGAGTTTTTCATAGAACTATAAGGAATGATCACTACCATTACAGGATAATGCTTGATAAAGTATCTGTTGTGGCTGCAGTGGTAATCTGTTAGGGTCTTGCATAGACTAAAGTAAAGGCAATACTTCAATTATTTCTGTGATTTTGTCTCTTCATATTGCCCACCCTTCCTAGGAATGAATCCTTTCATTAATACTTTAATATTTACTTGACTTATAAAATATTCAGTCAGTGTATGGCAAGTGATTTCAACCTGCCTCCCAAAAGTCTGAGATCTTATCCAGAAGATGCAAATATTATTTAACAGTTACTTCAGTTGTTCTAAACAGAAGAACTAAGTGTGTCATGTGTTTACCTCTTCATCTAAATACCTTAATTCTCAGCATGGGTACAGAGATGCAAACTCACAGACTTACTGTGCATTCAGACTGTGTACAACTACCTGATGAGCATGTGTAATTAATGGAGTGATGTGTGTACAGGTCAATGTCTTCAGACAGATGCTGTTTCCTTCTTCCTGGAGGATGAGAAAGGTACACATATTCTCAGGGGCCTACACTATGAACCATGTCCGAGAAATGTTTCCTAAAGGCACACAATGAAATTAAAATCTAAGAGTTACATGTAATTAGCATAAACCATCTAACAGAAGTAGAAGCAATCTCAGATGAAAGCATGTTACCCTATCTAGCCTGATTAAAATAAGGATCTGTTCAAATGCGATCAGATGTTTTTGTCTTCTCTTACAGTCCGTGTGTCACTAGAGTGATTCAGGTTGAGCCTCAAGCGTATGCGGAAAACGACAATACTTGCTACAGTCCTCCACCCCCATACAGCAGCCACAGTTTTGCACATGAAACTCAGATTACAATGCAGTCCACAGTGCAGCTGCGCACAGAATATGATCCTCACACACAGGTGTACTACACCACAGCAGAGCCTCGCTCAGAAATATCTGTGCAGCCAGTGACAGTGACACAAGATAACCTAAGCTGCCAGAGCCCAGAAAGCACAAGCTCGACGAGGGATTTACTTTCCCAATTCTCAGACTCCAGTATTCACTGCCTTGAGCAACCCTGTACGAAATGGACACTCTCATCTTTTGCAGAAAAGCATTATGCTCCATTCCTCCTAAAACCGAAAGCTAAGGTAATCAGGGAACTATTTACCTGTTTTTCAAAATTAGATTTCTGCCTGGCCCAGTGATAAAATTATCCTGGCAGTGGTATTAAATATAAGGAATAAATACAACTCTTGTGGAATAACAGTTTTTAATAATTTCACAGCTGATTTCTTACTTCAAAAGTTTTATCTTGCACATGCTGTAGAGACACACTTCAAACGTATGTTACGAGTGAGGGTTCTGGTGACTTTTAGTAATATAAGCCTGTGAATAGTGAAATTAAAGTCACTTTCAAACTTTACTACAATATAAATTTCTCATCCATGATGCAGATTCCCTCCAAAGAAGAACAAATGAGCTTAGTCTTGTAGTATGTACATGCATGAAAAAAGCAAGAAAAATAAAAAGCTTGAAAGTACTGATGGATGTTAATTTTGAATTTGGCTTTGTAGTATGACATTATGAATTGTTAGCTCCTTTAAAAACCTAAAATCAAATATGTTTGTTTTCTGTTGCAGATTGTGGTTATTTTTCTTTTCCTGGGTTTACTTGGGCTCAGCCTCTATGGAACTACCCGGGTGAGAGATGGACTAGATCTCACAGACATTGTACCACGGGAAACACGGGAATATGACTTCATTGCTGCACAGTTCAAGTACTTTTCATTCTACAACATGTATATTGTGACACAGAAAGCAGACTATCCGAATGTCCAGCACTTACTTTATGAACTTCACAGAAGTTTCAGCAATGTGACATATGTTTTGTTGGAAGAGGATAGGCAGCTCCCCAAAATGTGGTTGCACTACTTTCGAGACTGGCTGCAAGGTAAGAGAGCGTTACACAAACTTTTCTTAATTCGAGAGAAAGAACAATTGTTCACCCTGGTATTGCTGCCTTGTTCAAATACAGTCACACAGTTAAAGACCATGAGCAGTAGGGAGAATGCCTATGTGCTGCTTCGAACCCACACGTGGACTCTCTGTCACTTAAATTCTTTGTGTTTAAGTTTACTCTCCAGTAAGACAGTTTTGAAGTTTTAAGTGGTTATATCCATGCCATTCATGTCTAAGCAGCTGATGAGGTGTTATGCATTATGGCCAAATACGGCTCACTGTCTTGGTTAAATAAATATTTGCTGAGTGTTTTCAGAGCAGTAAATGAAAAACCTCAGTTCAGTGATGTATTCTGACACAGATTTAACTTTCAGCTCTGGAGTGATCTTGTTGGCTTCAACTGGGGCTGCTGGCATGAAGAAAATTCAGTGGCTTACGTGTTTTATTGGATTGGAAACTTATTGCATATTCTAGGTTTCCAATCAACTACCCTCACCCTTTCTGGGGTGCTACTTTTCTGTATAACAGGGTGGGGAAAGACGAAGAGAAGGCATGTCCTTTCAGGTGCTGTGATGATAACTATATTGAAGTCAAGTAATTAAAGATATTGAAGATACTATAATTGCACATATTGAGACCTATTGGTTGTCTCAATATGTCTCAATATGTGCAAATGTCTCAACTGGTTAGTATTTAAAATAAGGAGTACTGTTACATCTTAGCAAATTTAACAGCAAACATACCCTGCCAAGGATTTCTTTGGTCTTACCTGTGTCTTTCTATTGGGAAAATTTCTAGGAAGCTTTTGCCAAAAGAAAAATAAATTGTGCTGACCTAGTGAGACTGTAAATTTTAAACTTAATTGTGTTCAGATGATGACTGCAGCTAGTGATTCTTAGAGAACATATAGGTAACTGTCAGTATCTGATGTATTTTATTCCTTCTGAAAATAAGTTGAACAATATTAGGAAAGCAGATGCATGGAAGTGACACATATACACAAAATGAGCAAGTTTCCCATGTGTTTAATGCATTGCTAAATAATGCAAAGCAGTATTTCAGCTATTAGCTTTGGGGGTTTTTAATGGTTTTTAAATACATTGGATCCATTCATTGCAGTCTACTTACTGGAAGTTTTATTTAAAATATTTTGCTCACGTAAGCACATTGAGCTGTAAGGGAAGGCATTACTGGCAGGAAGAAAATTCAGCATAGCTTAGATGTTTGCTGGATTGGAACCTTACTATACTTTCCAGAATTCTAAGCAATCGTCCTTCTACATGCTTTTCCAAATTCTCTCAAACCTCTTCTGTTTACTTTGTTTCTTTTGTGGTTATTTTTTGCTGCTGTTCCAAAACAGTAGGAAAAAATGTGTCTGGTGTCCCCCCTTCCGCTTTTTCCCCCTCCCCCGTGAGGGAGATGGAAATCTGAGATTGTGTTCAGGAAGCTTTATTAGTGCTCAACCTCAGCACAGTCTGCCAACGATAAAGTCAGGAGGAGGTGCCCTTGGATCTGCTCCCTTGCAGGCTGCTCAAAGTGAGCTGCTGGGGGCTAGCCCACTTCCTGTTACTCCCAGGAATACTCGTATTCCCAGTGCCCCTCTATCAGGCGCACCACGTACCTTCCCAAACGTCTTCCACTTTGGGTGCCTCTCTGTCCTCTCTTGTAATCCTTTGTGTCCCTCTTGTGCTAAGAACTGTTGGTGTGGTCAAGGGCCTGCATGTCTCCTTCTCATGCTGTATGTCCATGCTCGTGTGTTTTATTTCCAGACATGCTCTTCTCATAGCAGTGTTCCTATTCTGTACTTAGTTCAGCACATAGTTACTTTTCTTCTCCAGTCCACATTAGCCTGCCTATCCTTATTTGTCCTCTGCTTTTCTTCCACTAGAGGAGCTGTGTGTACTCCTGGTACCTAGGGTACCATGACAGGCTGCATGGAGCTAAAATGTTACAGTAGAATGGTCAGGGAGACTCCAGGAAGTAGCAGGGACTTGCTGTGGTCCATGTGACATGCCAGCCCTGTGATGGAAGGCACATTGATTGGACTCTTGATCACACACAGCTTTAGAATTAATCATTATTATTATTAATTAGCATTTAGGTCTGTATTCTTACCTCTCCTCCCCACCTTTTCTGAGAGGGTTACAGTTACTACAACCCTGTAAAGTTGCAGAGCTGTCTTCACAGTGTGTGATACTGCATTCATGGAACTGTAAAGGAGGATATTGAGATGTATCAATAGAAAGAAGTTATGTTTTCAAGTCATACAGGGCATTGATGTTACAGGGGAGCTAGACTGTTGTACTAAAAGCTGCCACATTTGTCATAGTTGGAGACTTATCTAAAGGTCCAGACTAATAGGCAGAAAAGCACTTGATTGTTACCAACTGTGGCTGGTGTCAAAGGAATCAAGGGAAGGGAAGATGAAGATAGAATTTACAAACAAGGTATAGGTTTAGGCTGGATTCAGGGAGAATCCTCTGTGAGGTGGAACAGTTCTACTGGCATAGTTATATGTGCTGGAAGGACTGGATAATTGGAGTAGGAACAGCTTTGAACTGCATGGCTAATTCCTGCTGACTTGACTGTGAATCCAGTGCCAGAGGTTAATGGCTCAAGATGGCCTTCTGACACACACACATTTGTCCAACAGAATGACAGATGCAACAACATGTGAACAAAACGATTTTTTATCAAGAAGGCATCCTTGGTTTAGCTGTACGTTCTTCCTCATCTTATAGCAGTGGAGTGTGCCTTCTGCCTCATGCACTTCTCTTTTCAGAGATCCCTTGTATTTTGCTTTCTAGTATCATATTAGGTTACCATACTTTCTGTTACTGAAAATGCAACAGAAGAAAAGTTAACACTAATCATTCATTTAAGCTGTAAATGTTTTTGTTAGTGACCAAATGTAAATGAGGTAGCTTGGATTCCCTGATGGCTTCTAATTAGGCTTGTTTTTGCAAAGGGAAATCTTATCTGGTGTTTCATGGTGGCAGCTGCTCACATAAGTCAGTAGGGATTCCTTCCTGGCCCGCACTGCCACATTCCACATAATTTTGGATGTTGTCACTTTCTTCTGAAGCACTAAGCAAAAGTGACTGCTGATATGAAAAAATCCCATATATAAGATTTTTAAAATTCCCTTAATTTGTATAATTTTTCTGCAGAAAGATGTCAGCAAAATACTTTCATCTTTCTGCCCAGAAACATATAATTAATCCCATTTATAACAGATTAAATGTCCTCTAAAATAATTGTTATGAACATGTTTGCTTTGAAAGCAGCAAACTGTACTACAAATTTCAAAGTGTAATGGCAAATTTTAATTATTGAAAGTTTGAAATTCTTCAGAAATTAAGTACAACTGACAGTGGTTTCTTGATATTCTTTCTGTAGACTTTCAGTTTCAGCAAAGTGAGTAATAAAATGACCCAGAGCGTTAAGTGGTTAAGCTGGCTGAAGAATAAAGATGTGAAAGGGAGCAGGGTTTGAAGGACGACCAAACTTGTGAAAACAGGGGAGCAGGGGGAGATGTAAGAGAGCTGAGTTTTCACCTCCTGCAGTAATGTTTAAAAGTACATGCCCTTTTTTTAGCCTCAAACTGGTAATGTCACATGCCAATGGATTTATTTGTTATTGTGTCTGTGGCGCCCCCTGACAGCGGTGGGACATTTACTGAAAGCTCCGCCCTGACGTGCTATCATAGCAGTTTGTGTGCTCCTCCTGCGGAAAGGAGACACTTTTACTGGAAGTTACACTGTTCTTAGGTCGTCTTCCCCTTTTCCATGTGTTTTTTGACAGCCTTCTCTTAACTTCCCAAAGTCACTGTGTTTCTTGTCACTGATATGGTAGCCCAAATACTCTCACCTGGCCACTTTGTGAGAAACTGACATTGAGCTGGACTTGGCACAGAAGGGATGGTGTGGTATTTTTGCATACTCTAACCAATGTTTCCTGTCTCTGTGATGCCAGCAAACAGTGCTTTTTGTAAAGGGAACCTCAAAGTTCTTTGGTAATGCCAGAAAACCTGATGGCAAATTGTCCTCCTGAGCTGGTGCTAGAGGACTGCATGAAGAGATCTGGGAGGCTTCTGTCATCGTTTGGTTCTCAGCTTGTTAGCTTCACATGATTTGACATGGTTTAGCGAGACAACATGGGAGGCAGTTTTCTAAGGAAGAGGGGACGAGTTGGTAAATGGGAATGGGTACTCTGTCCTGGAGGCAGTGTCAGCCGGGTGCATTTTCTCTTCCAGTGCTCTTCTCTCAGTACAGCTGTAGCTAACCTATCCAGTCTGCAGCGATGGTTTTCATTACGGTTCCTCAGCCCAGCTGTGAGGTGGGTCGATGATTTCCTCCACCGCCACTCCCCCAGCCTTTTTCTTCCCTTCCCTGGACATGCGGTTTGTCATCTGCTTGCACAGAGCCTCCTTGTACTGGGCTGTGGCTTCCTGTACTAAATCTGATCCAAATTTCTGCTGTGAGGTATTCCCTCCCCCTTGAAGGGTGGCAAGGAGGAAAATAACAGTTGAGAGTGAATAGGTGTTGGCTGTGATCTTTACATGTGCTGGCAGCAGATCCCATGACTTGTATTAGCTGCACAAGTTGAACAGATGGAACAAATTGACAAAATTGTGTTCACTCACGCTGTGCTTGAGGAGCAGCTGAGTTGGTGTTTGAAGTTGAAAGTTTGAGCGTGTTCTTCTCTCCCCTCATAGTGGAATTTCTGGTTCTAGTGTAGAAGCTATTGCCCCAGAGCTCTGCAGTAGCCCAAAACAGTAATGAGAGCAGTGTGTGTCCTCCTCTGTGTCTCAGTGCACTCAGCCAGGGTTTTGGTGAGGTAGAGGCGAGTAAGGAGAATGTTGCCCTTCTAGGTAACAGACTAAATGCCTCTGGTTGTAAGGCGGTGAAGCTGGATGAGGGCTGAGCTCCACCCTTTTCTGTTTTATACAAGATTAACTCTTTCCCATACACATCTCTAAGCGGAACGCTTGGAGAAGATCTTCAGTTTCCCTTGAGGGGAAGCCATTTATGCCAGTGCACAATGCATCTGCACCTTGCTAGCTGAACTTTGCTGGTTCGCACAACCTGGGAAGATTTCTAGGGCTTCTCTCTTGCATTTCGTTGGTTCCCCTACCTTTCTTTGGGCGAAATACTGGAAATACAACTGGTACTTCCTATACACTGATAGTGTGGAGCCCCCAGTTTAGGAGGCACCAGGTCAATAATTTTCATCCTCATCTAGCTATGAAAAAGCATAATTATTCTTTCTGCTTCTGAAATTTGTTTGTAAGAGTGATTATTCACCTGCTTGTTCTGTCTTCCCCTTGCCTCCCTTAACTTCTCAGGACTTCAGGATGCATTTGACAGAGACTGGGAAACTGGGAAGATCACTTACAACAACTATAAAAACGGTTCTGACGATGCTGTTTTGGCTTACAAACTCTTGGTACAAACAGGCAATCCTGCAAAGCCCATTGACATCAGCCAGGTAGTGTATCAGAATCCATGCTGGTTTACACGAAAATACACAAGTCCGGGGAGGTGCAAAGACTATGAAGGTCATAGTTTCTTTTTCCCAACTGAATGTCTGAATTATGTGTTTCTTGTATGGCCTTGCTGACTTTGCTGAAGCCGCTCGTTAGCTGCAGTATGGCCCATGTTGCAAAGTGTTCAAATTAACATGGGGACTGCCAGTCTTTGACTGTTACTGATTGGTGTGCATTTTGTACTCCCGTGCCAGACACGCTCAGTTTCCATGGAAATTTTTGTGAAAAATGCTTCTCTGCATCCACAGGTATATGGAGTTCAGTCCTATGCCAGACATTTGCAATAACTTGGTTTGTTCCTACTGATTTGTGCAAAGCAGAACATTTAAAAGAAGATACTAATGAATCATAGAGGAAGGAGACTGAAATGATTACATGCAGTATCATATTCTTGTACCACCATCACTAAATATATCTAAACTTCTGTAGAACTACAAATGGCAGTTGTTAGAGCTGACTAAATAAAATATGCCTGAGGTTACCACAGCATATTATTGTATTTGCTGTAGTCATTTGTAGGTGGAAATACATTAGGAATGACTCCTTACACTAAGATTAGATTTCAAACCCTGAAGAAGAAATTCTGCAATAATGTATGTGCCTTCTCCTCTCTGAGAGTCATCATTGACTCACTGTGCTTTCAGGCAGAAAAACAGTGTTTCTAATGAGCTTCTTGGCAGTTCTGCTTATTGTCTTTCTTTTTTCTTTCTGGCATTAAAGGTGACAGATTTACAGAGTACATTGTTCAAAGTTACTGTGGTGTGTGAAACACATTGCTGTATAGCAACATGCAACATGTTGTCAGGTCTGAATGAAGCTTCAGCAATGAATTAGGCAAAGAAAGGGAGTTGAAGAGAGAACCTTCAGTGACATTTTGTTTAGCAGAGTGTACCAGGTACGCTGTGGAACAAATGCAATTGGACTGCAGCTGCTGATATAATTTCCTGTGCCTGGGAGGGAGAAAAGTGTGGTGCACCCTCAGGGGTTGAGCGCTGTACTGTGCAGTTCCAGAGACAGCTTGAAGACATACAGTTGTTGCATATCCTGTGGACTAATTGAATCCAGATCCTTGGAATCCAACTTTTTTTTTTTTTTAACTGCTGTCACTGTTGTTTTTCATTTCATTAAAAAGACCTGGAACTGGAGCTGAGCCAGAATTTTAAATAAACAAAACAAAAAACCCCAATAATACTTTTCACCTATGGAGTCCTCTGTCAGAGCTCTAGCTGTGCAGGATTTGGCTAACAGAACCCTGGAAGTGTACCACTGCTGTTTACCCCACAGATGCATTTGCCTATAGTGACCCAAATAACACAGGGCACTCGTCTGCTTTTTTGACGCTGGGCATTTTCTGAATACATAGGTCATAGGAGGCAAGTGTTAGCAAAATTTATACAGATGTTGTTTTATTTTTATAGCTCTCCTCCATTTACTGGGTGGCATTTCCTTCAGTGTTAACAACAGAGGTTAACTGCACACAGACATGTATAGGGACTCTTGCCAGGTTTTCTTTCTGTGTCTTTAAATATGTTTCTCCAACTTGGTTGTTTTTCATTCTTGGCTGCGGTCTTTCAGAATTTGGCTTTAATTGGTTCAGTCTATTCTGGAACCATCTGCTGATTTAGTGGTTATTGTAAATATTATATGAGTACTAATTTATAAATAACCACTGTCACTGCATTTTCTTAGATTTTGTTTTTGTTGTCAAACAACAGTTTACTGATAAGTCCCTTCAAGTGAGGTTTCATATTCTCTTGCTTTTACCCTCCTGTATGTGTGTTGCATCTCCAGGCCATTTGTTGAAAGCATTATGGCAAGAGCCCTGAAAGCAAAACTCATTCTAAAAGGCTTCTAATTTTTTTCCATTCTGCAGTTGACTAAACAGCGTCTGGTGGATGCAGATGGAATCATTAACCCAAATGCTTTCTACATCTACCTGACAGCCTGGGTTAGCAATGACCCTGTGGCCTATGCTGCCTCGCAAGCCAACATCCGCCCGCACCGCCCAGAGTGGGTCCATGACAAAGCAGACTACATGCCAGAAACACGGCTGAGAAGTAAGTAGCATTTCATCTTAACGTCCTACAGTTTACATGAGTGCCCCCACTCTTTCTTTAAAGCACCAGGAACTCTACTTGGCTGATGCTGTACAGGGCTCAGAAGCATAAGCAGGAGAATACATTGTGTTATGCTGTAGTCATAGGAGATCCAAGCACCACCGCAACTGTGATGCCATTGCAGGGTTTTATCATGTTGAAGAAAGAGTTACAGAACAGTTTAAAGCTCTAAAAATTTATAGTAAGCATTTACCTTACTAGTGTTACCTGCTAGTTCTGCCTGTGTGAGAAACCTGGAGATTTCATGAAATTCCTGCCTAAGTTATTCTGAAATTTCATTACTGAAATTCTGTCATGGTTGTCCTCAATTCTTAATACCTAAGAAATTTTTACCAAGGTAACTCATAACACTAAGCTACAGCATTGATACGGTACAAGAGCTACTTAACTAGGGGAGAAGTCCCACTTCAAGCCATTCACTGTTTTCCTGGCACCAATAGCACTTGGCATTGCTTCGCTTCAGCTTTCAATTTATTGGGAGGATTGCTAGTTGGACACCAGTAGGGAACGGGAGAGAGCGTATAGGGGACAACTGGTGCACTTGGAAATGTGGCTGGATAACCATGCTTCAGTGTATCCGAACCCTAGAGCTTTGTGGCAGTCAGCCAAGTTTTGTCTTAATGAAAATTAATAGTTGAGATTATAATAGGGCGAATCATGTTAAGCAAGTCAACTGAATGAAGCTGCAGGGTCTGGAACACACAATGGCAGTAACCAAAAGCTTGTTGTAGAAGCCTTTTTTTTTTTCTAGTGATAGAGTAAACCTTGCATTAGACTCAAAAAGAAGTATGGAGAGTGTTGATTTGTCAAATTATTAAAGGATAAAAAGTTATATATTTCCTCAGTAAGCCCTTACTTTTATATTATGGGGGTTTTTTTCTCCACTAATTTCCATCAGTAACAGAACATAGATTTCTGAATCTGAATTTCCAAATATTTGATGGAAATCTTAAACAAGCAACCAACCTGACCAAGCCTAATTTTTCTTCAGTTTTGTGTCAGTGGACCTCAGTTAATCTCAGGGAAATTACCTTTGATTTTGAAGAAACTGTACTGCATAAAAGAAGACTATTTGGATAAAATTTTGAAATTATGTGACTGTCTACTTTATGTTGCAGTTAGAGATTTTTGACCAGGTATTCAGTAAAAAGCACTATAACACTGATCAGGGTTAAATACATGTATCAAAAGATATCTGTTAAATTATATATAAGTGTTTGGGAACTTGGTGTAGGCTGTGTTCAGCCCATTACACTGCATGATAAAATAGAGTAATCTCACATACGGCTCCCAGTTTCTATTATTGAAGAGTTTTTAAACTGCCACTCATTCCAAACAAAATTTAAATTCACCACCTTTTGTGCATTTTGCTGTGGAGAATAAAATGTTTTGCTAACCCTGGTCTCTGTATATCATCTTCTTTCCAAACATGCATTTTAACACTGCTATTGTTTTCCTAGTTCCAGCAGCTGAGCCCATAGAATATGCTCAGTTTCCTTTCTACCTCAATGGATTGCGTGAAACTTCTGACTTTGTGGAGGCTATTGAGAAAGTGAGAGCTATCTGTAATAACTACACCAGCCTGGGGATCTCCAGCTACCCAAATGGTTACCCATTTCTGTTCTGGGAGCAGTACATTGGACTTCGTCACTGGCTCCTCTTATCCATTAGCGTGGTTTTAGCTTGCACATTTCTGGTGTGTGCCCTCTTCCTCCTAAACCCCTGGACAGCTGGGATCATTGTAAGTTTATTATAAGGGTCTTTGTTGAAGTCAAATTCCTTTCAGCATAGCTCTTGCTGTAGTCGGGAAGGTTTTGTTTATGTCTGGGCCTCTGGTGGAGTATGTATATTGCATCATTCATTATATATTTATTCAACTTGAGGGGGTAGGGTTCATGCTAAAGGTACAAACCTTAATAACCTTAATCTTCTGGCCACCTTTTTTGCAGGTTTAAAGATTTCTTAGAAAGGTACATAAACTTTTACCCTTGCTCAAATGCATGGTAACATAAGAAATAAAGACACAGAGGAAAATTAAGAGCTTTATTAAAGTAATTTCTAATTCTATATTCCTTCTCCTCTTTTGTCACACACAGTTATTTTTCAAGGCAGTTGCTTATGACTAGCTTGCCCGTAAATTTTCCCAGCAATTTCTGAATGCAATCTTTCTGGAAAAAGCTGACATGATTATGTTGTATGGTACGCACTGTGGAAAGACTGTAACCGAGCTATCGAGGAGAAAGAGCATAAAATTGTAAACTGCAGAGAATACTCCTCCATGCTTTCTGCAAGGCACCATAAGCCTCTCAGTAAACATTCAAGTTAAATTGAATGATGATGTTCCTATGTTTAAATTCCATAAACTATCGTATGGTTTATAAAATGCCAGAAGTAGAAAAGCATAAAACAGTTACTAGTTTTTGTAATGTACATTTATATGACAGGTATGTTAAAAGGTAAATGTTTAGTCTAGAATATTTTTCATAGCAATTAATCAAGCAATTTATGTTATTATGCTTGATTCATTAGCTTATAAAATAATTTATTGTAGTGCATACTTTTTTTCCTTTGGAAAAGGCGTTTATTTTCAGAGTCCACCATTGCTTTTATAAGTGTGCCTTTTTTTTTCCTGCTTGTTTTTAGCTACTTTTAAAGTTGATTCTCCAGATTTCCTCCCCTCCCTTTTCCTCAATTTTTTTTACAAGGTAGATGAAAGAAAAATAAAAGCTTCCTCTTATATTTAACTGTTCACTTTGTCCATGTCAATCCCCCCATATATCTGAAAAGCTCAGAGTCCCTCTGCAACCTGAGACTCATCAGCTGATTATGGCATTCACTTTCTTCTGGGCTTTAGACATCCTCACTTACATTTGCAGTTCTACAAAAGAGAGTTCAAATACAGGTAGTTGAAAGATACTTTTTCTGGAAGGATTGTCTGAAAGGCAGGTGAAAACGAAAAATGTACCTGTTGGGGGTATCCATGATAAGGAGGAATAAATGTTTTTTCAGCTCACTGATGGACTGTAGCCAATACAAAGCTGGTGCTTCTGTTAACTGGTTCTTAGGGTGTAATTTAGACTGGCTATTCAGCATTCATTGCCATTGAGAAAAATGAAACAAGTAAAAGCAGCTTGTCTTTGGGAATATAGGATGGCTTTGAGGAATATGTCTTACAGTAACCATGTTATTTTGAAATGTCTTTCTCTTCATTGTCTGGAGTATAAGAAGTTACTAACAGATGTTTGAAATCATCTAGGTGGTGGTGCTGGCTCTGATGACTGTGGAGCTGTTTGGCATGATGGGTCTAATTGGAATAAAGCTGAGTGCAGTGCCTGTGGTTATCCTGATTGCTTCTGTTGGCATTGGCGTGGAATTCACTGTTCATGTTGCTTTGGTATGTAAAATCAAGAAGTATTTTAAAAACATTTTAAAATAAAATGGTGGCAATGTTCAGATCACAAATCCTTACCATCTCTTGTCAGTGACATGATTCTCAGGAGGAAAATGGTCACAGTTTTGTTTAACTTTGTTTGTCTCAATGGAACAGAGTTGATCTTGATGAGGTAGCTCCTATTGAGTCAGTCTCCCAGGAGACGAGAGGATACATTAGCTGTGATACCTGTTTGTCTGATTGATGCAATTATATAGAGAAAACAGAGATCTTAAGTCACCTTGCTTCAGTCCAGACTCTCATGATCCTTGCCTGAAGCCTTACTGTTGTTGCTTCAGTGTTACACAGCTTTTTGTTCCCTCTTGCATGTAGATTCTCTGTCTTGCAAAAGAGAATTCTTCAGAGGAGATTTTCAAAATCAGATATTGTGTCATGTGGTATTTTGGGACTTCTCGAATGTGAACGTGTTTGAACTAGTGTTCCTTTTGTAAAATCTGCACCTTCCTTTCAGAAGCCATTGGCTAATAATAGTGGGCACAAACCTGCAGTCTGTAGGAAAACATTTTTCTGCTGTTTTTCTAGTGGTTTAGATGATGTGCAGAGTTCGGGCACATGTAATAGCCCTAAATTAAAAGAATCCTTTTGAGAAAAACCACAGTGGAAGGAGGGTAAGGTTAAAGAGGAGCAATTGGATCCCTCAAGTGATGACATCTTTTTTTCCCCTGCTGCTACAGATAGTTAGACTTTTGGAAGTCATTGAGTTTGCTTGGACTTGGAATAATTTGGGAAGTGTTAGAAACTAATGGTGTAGAAGAGGAAGAAAGAAATGACAGCTTCTTAGTATTGAAGATTTAAAACAGGAAAACTGGAATAAAAAAGGACAAAACAGTTGTTTCTAGATGGGAAGAAACTAATTTAATTTACAGAACTTTACGGGTCACCTGTGCCTGAAGGTAAAATGCCAAGCAAACTGAAAATAGTGGTTTTTTCACACTGACACTGGAGATAAAAACTTTGGAACATATAAACAGTCAAATCAGTGTTGTATAAACAAAAAAGGCAATGCTGGAACTTTTAATACTGAATTTAATTGAGTTTAAGAGTGATTCACAATCCACTTGTGGGTCAGTTCTCTGCTATTGCTTGTGAATTGTGACCTTGGGTTTTTTTTAATTCTAGAGAAGAGAGACTTAAATTCCAGGACTGTGAGGAAGATAGCTGCTTCAGCACATATCTTAATAGCCAGTAGGGAATTAACCAAAGAGAGCCCTTACAAATCACAGGAAGAAGATCAGCCGGGTTCTTGTTTTCTTAAACCATTAAGTCATACACAGAGTAGACAATTTCATAACAAACATCAGCATTTGAGCGTTCTTGATACAGCTTATTCATAAGGAGCTAGAGGGATGAAGGCAGTTCACTAGTCATATTGTTGCTCAGGCACTACCATGTTCAGCACTATTCCTAAGATAATTTTGTATGTATAGAACTGCTAGCTTTGAAGTACTAGAAGTTTCAAAAACTTTTTTTTTGAGTGAAATGAAAGTGTTAAAAAAAGTCATGGAAGCCATGGACCCACAAGAATAAGAGGAGCAGCCCTGCAATTTTCACACCTGAAGTGCTTTCACCATGACATGAATTCTTTTCAGGTGGAAATAAGCAAAGCTGGAGACAAAAGGCTACTGTTGCAAGCAGGCATTGCTTCCAATATTATTGTGGTCTGACTCTGTCAGTGCTTGCTCTGGTTGAGTGAGTTCAGCAGCTGCTATGTAGTGTGACTGCAGGATAAGGCCTTCTCTTAAGGGTCCGCCAGCTACAGAGATAACTTTGATAAACTGTAGTTTGAAGTAATTAACTGATGGAAAACTGTGTCTGCTAGGAGAGAGGCTGTTTGGAAGGTTGTATCTGCCTAAGGAAATTGACTTTTTTTGTTTTACAGGCGTTTTTAACTGCCATAGGAGACAGGAACCATAGGGCTGTCCTTGCATTGGAACACATGTTTGCACCGGTGCTGGATGGGGCTGTGTCCACTCTGCTTGGGGTGTTAATGCTTGCAGGATCAGAGTTTGATTTTATTGTCAGGTAAAGCATTTGTGTGTGTTGACTTTCTTTCAAAAATAAAAAAAAAAGTGCTTTTAATTTTTAGTCACTTCAGTGAATCTGTCATTTTATTACTATGCATGGTGTGTCAAGTATGCTTACATCATGGGCCTGCTTTCCCTCTGTTTTATTAACTCCTTTTTAATTGCTAGACATGGTAGTGTTTCCATTGCTGACATTAAAATCGGTTCCAGGAAAATCTGACACTTAGCATGAAGGAACACAAAAATGTCGCTCTTTAGAAAGTGTGCTAATTCTGGATTTGAATTAGTTCAAAGCATCTTGTATTGTCCAGTATTAGCTGCATCTGACCTTTAGCCTTGAGGTCCTCCAGACTTCTTGTATGCACAAGAATTTGTATGCCAAGGACACGTGAACCTACAAACACTCAACTGTGCTGCAAGTGACTCAGGGCCTTCCCCTTCTATCCTTATGTGGGGTTTATATAATGAGGAAAAGGGGGGATGGGAAGAAAGCCCTGTTTGGGAGCTGGGGAACCATAAACATGAACACAGAACTTCGTACTAAAATTTTGTACAGCAAAGCCTAAAGACCCCTCTGTTTAGAACTACAAGCAAGCTGTTTCTTGTGAATGTAATTAAGAGTGTGAGTTTGTCAAGTATAGAGGAAAGCAAGTTTTTTCTTGAGGGGAATTTGAGAAGTGCAATGAAACAGATCCTATTCTATTCCAAACAACCTGTGGAGCTCTGCAAAATGGCTAATCTTAGAAGTAACACAGGCTCTTTGTGGTAAACTACAGCACACACACAAAAAAATAATCCAAGCCCTAAAATGGAACAGAGATAGAACTGGGCCAAATAAAAATGCTCTGAAAGATGGCTTAACTACTTAGGTAGACATAAGCAGGATAGATGACTAGACTTAACTGACATCCATTTGACAACAAGAATGTCAGGGGCAGGAACTGAGAGAATGACTGCTAAATCTCATCAGGCTTTTTGTTTATGTATGAAAGAGATTTGAAGAAAGCAGGTAGTTTTCAGTTAGAGCTCATGAAACCTACACGAGGATTATTACTACACAGGTACTCCATGTCCTGAAATACAGGTTTTTTCCCCCCCAAATCACTGGTTTTTACTTTATTGTATTGGTATTGAAGAAATAGAATTATTCTTTTAGGACCTGGTTTTGTAAGGGTTGGAACATTTTGACATACAAGTTACTGATAGGTTTAACCTAAATTTACTGGGCTACATTTTTGGTGTGCTACTTTTCTACTTAGCAGATGAGATTTTGGCACGCATTTTTGTGTCACAGCAAATGGAAGATCGTAGCAGCCCTTCACACCAAATTTGGATTGCATGTGCTCTCAGTTTATAAAATGAGCCTTTCAACTTTTCAACTTCTGTTATTTTACTTTTTTTGGCCATCAGTTTCTCATTTTATAGCACAATCTCATTTTAGTTTGCCTTGCTTAAAAAATATAATAAAATAAACTATGGGGGGCCTGAGCATTGTTACAGTGGGTGAGGAAGATCCCAAACTTCCGGAAAGCGACAGATTAGTCCAGCAATGTGGAAAATTAAGTAAATTAACAGACATTGTATACACCAACTGGTCAAAGCTATAATCCTCCTGTTTATTCTAACGTTAGATGGATGAGATGCAAATGTTTTTAATGCCTGTTGTTGATCTGTGTCCCAGTTTAAAGTTCTGGTGGTTTATGTTAGTAGAGTAGATTGGCTTGCTGATTTTTGCTAATGCAGATCAGAAATTCCCAAATGTTTACAATAGCAGGATATTTATAGTTTTACAGGAGTCTGATATATTTGATCAGATGTGGAAACAGGGAGGCAGTAAAGTTTGTTGCCAGCTAGACAATGTAATCAGCAGACCCATTAGCAGCAAACTTGCCCTCTGTTCTTCTCCTTTGCTTTCTCCTCCAGGAATTTACCAAGATTGAGTCCTTGAAATCATTAAGTTACAACTCAGCCTTAAGTTTAGTCTGAGCCCCAGCTGTGCCGAATACCAACTAGCAAGACTTTCCTTTTACTGACAGGTTTACCTTGGTATTCATGAAGGATCCCAGACCTTAGCCCTCAGTGGTGGGAAAGGACAACTACTTGTGCACTTTTCTCTTCTTCCATAGTATTTCAGCCTTTATGTTTGAATTGGCTGACGCAAAACAAGAGTATTCAGAGATGCTAAATTGTTCAACAAAAGATTAGCCTGCAATGCAGCTCTGCCATTGTGGAGCACTCTTACTCAGTACAATGCTGACGCTTACTATAGAATGGGCATTTTCTTTGCAGAAAGCGGGCTCCTGTGTTGTAAAAGCATTGCAATTCAAGCTATTTGGTAAAACTGGAACTCACAGAATTCTAGGCGTTAAGTTTGATTCATGAACGGCAAGGAAAACCCTCACCTGATAACCTGATATACTGTAGATTTAATTAGACATTCTGCTGTAAGTTGCAGAAGCATTTCACAGTGGATTAGCTGCTGGGAGAAGAGGGCTTATTTTCCTTCTACACTAAATTGTTTAAATTCTACACCCTTCACTTCATTTGTTTGCTTCTGCTGGGTTTTCACTAATGGGGGCCCCTTTTCATTGTATTTGTGCTTTCAATCCATTCAGCCATTCTCTGCACATTCCATATTTTTGTGTTTGTGTAATACATTCATAAATAACATTACATGCTTCCAGATTGTGGGAAATTAACAAATGTAATTTTTTTCTTTCCTTTCTCAACTAACACTTTGTGGAATGTAGCTTCTTTAATTCAAAAGGTAAAAACCCCTTTATCTTACATGGAAAGTGATATAATTGTTTCCTTTGATGTTAGTAATGTGTTAGAGTCAATTTAGCGTCTGTATTATTTTAACATATGTAGGAGTAATTTGTAATCCCTTGTTTCTAACAGTGGCTATTCTCTCCCCCAAACCTTTTAAACTGTACTTCAGGTATTTCTTTGCTGTTTTGGCAATCCTAACCATTCTGGGAGTTCTCAATGGATTGGTGCTGCTTCCTGTTCTTCTCTCATTCTTTGGACCATACCCTGAGGTCAGTAAAATGAATAGTGAACAGAAAAAAATAATACTATGTCTGCACCGCTGTCCCCCTCAATCACCCTCTGTTTTTAGAAACTAATTTTAACATTTTCTTGGATTAATTTTTTTGCTCTCAGACTTTTAAAGAAATTTTTATTAAAAGTGCTGTTCATTATGTTGTTGAAACTATTCTATTTTTAAAGTTTTCTTTAATAAGTCTTGTTTTAGGGGTCACACTAAGCAAACTTGATAGTATTATTTATACTACTAGCATAATGTGATATGCAAACAAGTTTGTAAAAGAAGGATTTCCGTCAATATTTTGCAAAAGATAGTTTGTTTTATACACATTCTTCCCTACCTCACTGGCTCTGTTGCACTCCTCAAAGTGTTTAGCTGAGCAGACCACCAGGAAGGCCTGTGTGGACCAACACACAGCGGTGGTCCACAGACCACACCTTGACAACCATGATTGGTCTGCCAGAAGGCCCCACTGTCCTGTCACCTCTCCCTGCGGCATTCTTCTGCCTCAAGTAGCATTTTTGATACAGGGAAGGCTTCACTTAGATGTTGATGACTTTACAATATGAAGCCCAAATCCAGACTCCAGGTTCACAGATACCAACATTATATTTAGTTGTTGATCATTAACGGGAGTTAATACAATTACTGTGTTACATGACGTTATCTTTATCACATGTCAGTAGAATCAGTGTGCTATGTTTCACATGTCTATATATATGTGTGTGCACAAGAATAAAACACAAGGTATGTATACAGCACTGGTATATTCCAGAAGTCTTTGGGTTCTTTTAATATTAGTAAAACACTTTTGACAACAGTGTGTAATCTCTTAATTCCTAACAGTATGCATGACCTGTCTCTTACTCAATGTGTATGTGTGTGTTGTTACCATACATATTGCTGTGATGTGTGTATCCTTCTCTCTTTGCAAATAGACACTGAATCACACTGTACCAACCCACGGAGGTGATTTTATGTAATCATTGCTAATGCCTGCTGAAGTGGGAGGGAAACCCGCGTATTATTTTTATTTTTATATTTACAAGTGCAAGTGCATGCACATACGCACATACAGGCACTTCCTGAGACAGTGATACCCAGAAAAATCTGTGTAGCCCTGTTTACATACATATCTACAGATGGAGATCATGTCTTTTACACTTCCATTAATTTTTTTCACTTCAGTATCTATGTTCATCAGAAAACTGTTGCTAAGGTTGTTGTGGCATGGCAGGGTGTATTTGGCAGAACATCATTTGTGTCAAGCACTAGTGATTAAAAGGGTAAAGCTAGCTGAATGTAACTGAAAGCGTTGCTGTCATCAGGTTTCTCCAGCCAACGGACATGACAGATTGCCCACACCATCTCCTGAGCCACCCACCGGTACCGTGAGGTTTGCACTGCCACCTGGCCACACACATAATGCTTCAGATTCCTCTGATTCTGAGTACAGCTCTCAAACCACAGTGTCTGGCATCAGTGAAGAGCTTCATCAGTACGAGGCCACGCAAGGCCCTCGGGCACCAGTCCATCAAGTAATAGTGGAAGCGACTGAGAATCCTCTCTTTGCAAGATCCACTGTAAGTAGCTTTCATATGGACTAGCAGGAGGGCAAGAAGAAGTTTTTTGGTGTGTTTTGTTTTATGGGGTTTTTTAAAAATCTATTTATTTTAATGGAAAACTCTTTCTGGCTGATTGTGCTTTGTGACTTTGTGCCAAAACCTGTTAGCAGGGAGTGAAGGTTTTCCTCATTCTCTCCTCGAGAACTGAGTTGAGGGTAAAGCGGTGGTACAAAAGCAGAGGCCTTTGGCATGGATAATTGCTGTTACATCCTATTGGCACCAGCCACAAGAGAGAGCTCTCAGTCTGTTTGATGACTGTTTTCAGAGAGAGAAGGAGAGATTACAAGATCCCAGCCTCTTTCACGCAGTTCCTTGTGAATCGCTATCATATACCTCTCTGTGACAGCACATTTTGGGGAGAAAGATTAGAGCCAGAAGAAAGTCGTTCAAGTGTTGTACCAAATCTTGGGCCTTGTTGCATCTTGCTACTGGGTCGGCATAATTGTGATTTCAAAGGAAAGTGAAAAAGCTCTGTCTCCTACCCCTGCTGATGTTGCATGCTGAGCTGCAATGCGGATCTGGTTTTGTTCAGCAGAGGCCAAGAAATAGGTACAAGCACAGCCACATTCGAAGTTGGTCACGGTTTATTGACTGATGTAGCTGCTGCGCTTCACGCTTTTTATGGAAATCAGAAAACAGATTCCTACAGTCTATACAAACTACCCTACTAACATCCTGTGTATGTTCCCTGCATGGAATAGACCCTTTTCCAAATGCCTGCAATTCTGCTTGTTAAGATCAAGTGCTTGTCACCCATCCCTTTGACCAGCATGTAGGAAGCTTACAATAATGTTTTCAGCTGTCATCCTGTGTTTTTCCGAAGATATGCTTTCCAGGTTTTAATAACTTTGCACAAAAACCATGGACAAATCAATTATCAGATTCCACAGCATTCCCTTTGTAGGGTTAGAGCATTATTATAATTATTCTCCGCATAAAATATAAGCAAGCATTGTATTTGCTTGCTCTGCTTTGTCAGAGGCGTAACCGTGCGTGTCCCTCTCAGGTGGTTCAGCCGGAAGCAAGGCACCAGCCGCGTCCCATGCTGCAATCGAATCCCGAGCCCAGCACGCAGCAGCCGTGGCGTCAGGGCAGACAGCCCAAAAGGGAAGCGAGGGAAGGGCCGCGACCGCCTCCTTACCGCCCTCGCAGGGACGCTTTTGAAATTTCTACTGAAGGGCACTCGGGACCCAGCAACAGGGATCGCTCGGGCCCCAGGGCTCGTTCCCACAACGTGAGAAGCCCGGCGTTCGGGGCCGCGGGCGCCGCAGGAGCGGCCTGCTGCCAGCCTATCACTACTGTGACTGCGTCGGCTTCCGTCACTGTTGCTGTCCACCCTGCCCTGCACGGCCACAGCTCCCGGGGAGCCAGCTTTCCATCCTACGAGGGACACTATGAAGCCGGCCATGCGCCATTTGAGGACCCCCATGTGCCTTTTAATGTGCGGTGTGAAAGAAGAAATTCTAAAGTAGAAGTTATAGAACTGCAAGATGTTGAATGTGAGGAAAGGATACCTGGCAACAGCTCACAGTAAGGTAGGTCCATCCCATGCAACTGCAGGCTTCTGCTTGTGTCAGGCAATGGTGTGATCAAAAGAGGAAAAATAAAGTTTCTTAGAGGTACCTTTTCTTTAGGTAGGACTACTTACAGGTCACACTGATCACCTTAAATCTGCTAACTGTGAATATAGTACATTTTGCACTAGATTAAAGGATGGCTAAGATAGTGCTCTCCAGCACTGAGAAGTCATAGTGCATTCAGACATGAACTACTTCAAAGAGCCTTGCAAAATGGATAAATATGTCATATAATCCCAGTTTACCAGATGAGGAAAATGAAGCAGAGATGCTGTATAACATCTTCAGAGCTGTCCTGACTGCACTTACCATTGTGTTAGTCCTATCTTCTGATCCCTGAATCAGGCATGCTCTAAAATGACATTGCCTAGGAGAGTATAAAATTGCCAGCTACTTCAGGAGTTGTCATCTCTGGAATAAAATAGTTCGTGAAAGAATTTGAAGTCCATAATGAGGATTGAATCCCTCTGCAGGATGAGCCGAGTGAGAAGTGGGAAGTCCTGCCATGCCTAGTGCACTGCTGCTCACCAGGGTGTCTCCTGCTCTTTGAGGGGGGCCTTCAGAGACCTACCCAGTGACCTCGCACACTGGAGGTGTCTGAGCCGACCTCTGCCCTGCTGGGGGCAGCTGCAGTGGCTTTTGCAGATTTGCATAGGGTAGAGCTGCCCATTGAGTTTTTACACTGAAAACTTTTCGGGGGGTCTTACCTGAAAAACTATTTCTCACTATTTTTGCACTCTTCTTCTCTTGCAGAGGAGAAAGAAAGTGTTAGAATAGTTACTTATCTGTGGATTCCTGTTTTTTCTCTTTGCTTGTCTGAGGTTTTTAGTGACAGACACTAGTTTGAGCAGAGAAAGTAATTTTATTTTGATTCTAGAATATTGCACATACCCGTGCATGCATTTGTATGCACACACACACACAAGAGTTTTGAATGATATGTTTATGATAATTCAAAGTGAAACCACTTTCTGAATTATAAAATGTCTTTCTAAGCATCCCAAAACATAGACGTGAATGCCTTTAGCCTTGCAATCTAGAAATATGACAAGTAATAGTATCCACAGAATAAGGAAATACTTGGGCTCAGCTTTCTCAAGCTGAAGTGCATGGTAGTATGAGATTCTTAAATAAGCTCAGTATTTGATGTAGCATAATTCTCCTCCAACTGTTCATTGGTTTTGACTGAATTTGTCACAGGTATCTAAAACTGGGAACTTAGAAATTAAAGCATCTACATTTTTTTAATTGGCATCAGTATTTCTTCACCAGGAAATTAATGACTGAGGTGAAAGCAGAGCCAGCATTTCCTGACTGCTAACTCTAACCACAAGAATTATGAAATGAGTTGGCTTAATTTGATTTGCTTGTTTTTCTTGAAATTTAGTGAATGTTTGCTTTTTTTTCTCTCCTTATTTGTACAGGGTAATAACTGAAGCAAAGAAGAGGCCAAAGATGGAAAACAGTATTCCAGAACTGCTCGAAGAGAAGAACTGCTTGAAGTTGTAGAAAAGGACATGCTGCATCAGGACAACAGTTCACTGTTACTGTAACCTATTGTATTATTTTGTTAAATATTTCTTTTAAGTATTTAAAAGATGTACACATGTAATATACAAAAGAACGATGTAAAGTAGTATAATCTGGAGTAATTTGCCTCTGGGCAATAGAATGGGGACAATATTGTGTGCTCTTTGTACTTTTTGTACATTGATATCTGTGCCACAACTAAGCTTAATCTAGTTCTAAATTTCAGCATAAGTTGCTGCTGCTTAAATATTTTATAATTTACTTGTATAATTCTATGCAAATATTGCTATGTAATAGGATTTTTTAAAGGTACATGTCTGTTTAAAATATTTTAAATTTGCGTATCACAACCCTGTGGTAGTATGAAATGTTACAGTTAACTTTCAAACACGCTATGCGTGGTAATTTTTAAAAGAAGCAAATATGAAGAAAAGCGAGTTAATCTGGGAGGCTTAAATAGATTTAGCTATGTGCAGGTTTTGTTTTGCTGTATGTGTCCATGTGTGCATCTGGAAATATGCATGCTTTTGCGTGTATGTTCCTGATGTACTGTAGTTTCTCTTTTACTGTATGTTAACACTTGGTGGGCTTGCAAACCCACTGATGTGAGTCTGGCTTTCCCTGTTAGTAGGCACTAGTGAAAACTCTGTTGTTGTTTACCAATATATACAACCATAGACTGCCATCATCAGAGGCCCAACTAAAATACTAGAGAAGACAGGGAGTTTGGAGGTTTGGAATTATGTTTCAGTTCCCAAACCCTTAATGACGTGGTTCACATGACTTTGGTCAAAGTCACTTAACTGCCCCATGCCTCATTTTCTCATACTTTAAAATGGTTATAATTACACTTACCTACCTCCCAGGAATGTTGTGAGGCTTAATTACTGTTTGTGTAGTGCTTTGATTTCCTTTTTTTCTTTGCAAAAGGTGCCAGGTAAGTGCAAGCACTATAACCATTATTTTTTCACTTCCAAAGGTGCTGGATATTGAGAGGTGCTGGTGGCTATAGAAATACAATGAGCATCTGCCTTATTTTAATACTGTTAATTGTGAGTGGCATTAGAAGCTGGATAATGAATTGTTTGATGATGAGCCACAACTTAGCTGAGTCATTACAGCACTGAAAGCAGTATCTTTGGTCACCTCATTGTCATGGCAGGAAGGAGTTAATAGTAAGGGATAAAAATCAAATGGAAGGATTAAAAAAAAAAAGTATATTCACATTTTAAATATAAATGGCTTTCTAGTTGGCCGGGGTGGTAATGACACATAAGGCCTGGGTAGTTCTTTTCTCTATTGTTTGTGTTTTCCCATGCTGCATTGGCACTTTTAATTAAAACAGCTAAACTGGGATCTCTTTGTGAAACTAATTTAGCTTTTTGTACTATTATTTTTAAACTAAAAGGGGATTGCTGCAGGTGAAGGGTCTGGAAAAACACTACAATCTGTGTTCCAGTTGGAAACAAACCCTAGGAACAAAGAACTTTAATTTAAAATAATGCAACACAAGTTTTCATTATCTCTATCTTATTTTTAAATCTTTTTTCTGCCCTTCTCCAAGCTGTTTTTTAGAGCAGGTAGATGTTCAATTTTGTATTCAGAGCCAAACACAACCAATATTCCATTTCTAAACACAGCAGTGGTGGGGCTTTTCTTTAAATATATACCTGAACAGCAGTGGCCAATTCTTTGATGGGAAAGTGTTTTTCTCCAGTGGCTTCAGGGAGTCTTATCTTTGCCCACAGACCTTGCCAGCAAAACGAATGGGGATAATTAGAATGCACAAGTTTCCATGCCTTTTTTGCTCACTTGAAAACACTTTGATATGAGGCACTTGTTTACAGATCGCCAATGTGAACGCTTGAAGAGCAGGTGGCGAGAGCCTGGTGTCATTCCCATGATACATAAGCTACTGTTTCAGTGCACACCAAGGATTAATGTCGCAACTGCCTACTGGTCCAGTTCACTGTCTAACATGAAAACTCTTGATGACAAAAAGATGAGGGCCCCCAGTTTAGCACTAGCAGCATAGTGACCTCAGATCATACAAACTCTGCAACAAAACTGTATGATTCTAATTGGAAGCTGCCTTCAAGCACCAAGCTTGTGCACTCACGTGTCAGAGGTTGGCAGGACTCCCACTGGCACTTCTGCTGCATCTGTGCCGCAGGCTGCCTAGCTGCCTGCTCTTCCTTGGGAGGGAAGGGGCCCAGGGCAAGCTGCAGTGTCTGCCACCTGCCCCTGCGCAAGTCTTCCTGCGTGCTTGTGCGTGGGTGAGCTGTCTGCTGCTTTGTGCACAATGTAGACCTTCTTCTTCGATAGTCACATTGGCAAGGGGAGAACTCAGTGGCTGGCAACATTTATTTTGATTTGGTTTTATTTCTTAACTTTTTTAATCATGGGTGATATTTATATTTTTGTATCATAAGAATGTTTTTCTTACAGTATTTGTCATGCCAGTTTATAACAAACAAAATGCAGGGATTTTATTTCTATTGGAAACACTATTACAGTTATGTTTTTACTGTTTAATGGATTTTTATTTGTATAGAGTGCTTACTAATGTTAAATAGGAAAGAGTATATAACATTTACATTATGGACTTGTTGTAGCTTTTAGTGTAAGGAGTTAAAAGGAGAAAAATATTCAAACTGGGTCTCATTGCCTGCCTGTCTGGTAGGAGTGGGTTTGTGTCATTTCAGTTACAAAGATAAAATTATGCCATATAATTTATTTATATGAAAATTTATTTTTGTAGTGTACATAGTAGTCATCAAGTCTTTTGACAGAAGTATATTTTTAAAGAGTTTATATGTAATGATGATACCATTATGTTTTGGAACACTGCTGAGATACAATTACAGTGCACACTTTTCCTTGTAAAACCCCTGGAGAAAAGAAAGTGTTTAACAGTGTTAAGAGAGAAAGAGAGTGTGAATATTCATACAATTCTGAACTGTGTTTTAGTTACCATTTGTGATCTAGTGTGGTTCTCATTTTAAGCTTTGAATGGAAATTGTACAAACTCTCTAAATATTAATGTTCAAACACTGATAGAAATTCTAACATGAATAAAAAAAAATTATAACTTACAGGGTATGGATTTGGTTGTTTATGGAATGCTTCTTTATTTGCTGCTGGTCATCTCTGCAGGTGCAACCATGCAGTCATTCTGATTTGGAGCATGAATCTGAGATTTTTCAGTATTTGGGATGTGTGGGATATTCCCATTTTGGAGCAGGAGCCGTTTGTTACCCTGTCTAAATGGTAGCATGCTGGTCCCTTGTCTGTTGATTCTGTTACCTTTGTTGCAGGTTAGGGGATAGGTTTAGGTCTGGGTTATACATGTCATTCTCACTCCGAATGAAACAATTTGTGTAGACTTCTTGGCTAAAGCATTTTATATATATAAAGGTTATTTCTTCTTAGATATGGGAGGAAATTCTTTGTCTTTTTCCCATCTCTGGTTGCTCCCTGAATTGGACAAGAGAATCAGTCTGGTATTTCCACTTTGTGGAAGAAAAAATAATTGTGGAGTTCTGAAAACTACAGCCCTCCATAAGAAGGGAGACTTGACAAAATTCCCTCTGAGAAGTGTGCTACCACTTGCCAGGCAGGGTGTAGGTCCCTGTGTCCTGCAAGAGCCCCACTTGGCAGGGAGGAGAGGCTACCGTGGGCAGCGGAGTGAACAGTGTGAATAGCAACATCTGTCTGAAGTCGTTTGCATCGTAACCCTCAGTATGGTTTCTCCTGTGGAGATACTCTGCTGAGCATCCTTCAAAGTGCCACAGAGCCAGCAGTCTTTTACTTTATCCTGTAACACTTAGATGACTTTTTTACATGAATCTTGTAAATTTCTCATAAGCAAAAAGCCCAAACATGTCTTGAGATAATTTATAATTCAGCCTCTACTTTCCATGGTCAGAGGAAATACAAACACAATTTTTTATTTTATGTTTTCTGTAAGTTTAACCACACAAGAGAAAAATAGAATTAAAGGACTTGAACTGCAAAACGTTTACACATGTGTTTTTTCTACTCAAAATACTCTCCCTCACACCCTCAGGATTAGCCAGCCTGAGTCAGGTTGCAGATTTGGTTTTTGTGGATACAGCCCATGAGAACAGTGCTCACTTAGGCCTCGCTTTAGCTCAACCCACTCACTTAGTCTTTTGTGTCCCAGCCATCCATGGGACCAGCTCCATTCACACAGCTGGAAACCATGTGAATAAATCAATACATTCTGTCGGTCAGAACATAGGATTTTTTTTCTTTAAACATTCCATTTTGCATCAACAATAGCTATTTACATGATATTACTTGTCATGCTTAGGTTTCTTATTGTTTTGCTGTCAGTCTTATTAACCCCAGGTAAGAACTTGATCCGATTTTTGCCAGAGATTGGCCATATTTATTCAGGCCTTAAGTAAACATGTGGCCAAATTTTTGTTGGCATAATGCATGTATTTAACAGCTTCAGGAATGCTGCATGCTGCTAAACTGCAGCAGCACTGATGTATGAACAGGTGTTTCATTTTTGTTCACTTTTACTCCCAATGAGAATTTGAGACACTGACTGTTTATATCTGAATATACCACTGCCAAATTGTAATTATTTTTAACGTCTGCTTCAAGCAATGAGAACAATTACTACTTTCCAACTCCATTTATATCCAAAGACATTCTTGTCTTTTTTGTTGCAAACATGTTGAATCTTACTGCTAGAACAGTGTACGTGCCAGGAAACTGCACTACCTAGCTTGAGCGGCTTGAAAAAATACAAACCCAGTTTAACTTTCCCTGGTTAATTTCAGCTAATTAAGCACAAAAATGAAACAGTACTCTGCTTTGAGCAAAACAAAAAAAATCCAAAACAAAAAAAAACAACCAACAAAAAGTTAAATGTATTTGCTCGCATATTTGCAATATTTGATACTGCAGAAATCATTTTGCCCCTACAGACACTATATATTGCTATGTAAGCAATAGAAATCTCTGTGTCAGATACTCAGTTGTCTGCAGTGTCATCCGGGCCACTTACCACAGCTTTCCTTATGAACACTTCCACTCTGGTTTTAACAGCCATAACTGCATGTGTCACTAGTGTTTCTGCTGCTACAGCAGCTAGACCTGCTTGCCATTGGTGCAAGGTAAGCCTGCAATGGAGAAGATTGTATTTAGGGTTAATGATGCACAGAACACAAGGCAGCTTGTGTTTAGTCTGTTTTGCTAATCCAAGCATTCTCACGGGCTCTTCTCCAGGCTTAACTCAAGCTTAAGACTTGCTGCATCTGTGAGTCACCTAGATGAATTAGGGTGTTATGTGCGCACAGTGGATACAAGCTGTTGCACAATGGAGCACAAAAAATATGGCTTTTCTGTCTGGTCTTTCTGTCCCTTGAGCTCAAGTCTTTGCAGCAGACCAACCCTATGGCCCAAAAGACAAGCCAGTGGGGAAGACAACTGCCCTGGCTGAGCAAAGAACTTTCACAGGAGCTCAGGGAAGAAAAGGAGAGCTTACGACCTGTGGAAGAAGGGGCAGGCAACTCAGGAAGGGTAAAAGGATGTCTTTAGGTCATGTAGAGAGAAAACTGGAAAGCTCCATCTGGCCACTGCTGTGAAAGGTAATAAAAAGTGTTTTTATAAATGCTTCAACAACAAAAGGAGTGCCACAAAAAATCTCCATCCTTTATTGGATGCAGAAGGGAACATTGTCACCAAGGATGAGGAAAAAGTTGAGGTACTTAATGCCTTCTTTGCTGCAGTCTTTGCCAGTAAGCCCAGTTATTCTCAGGGCAGCCAGCCCCCTGAGCTGGTAGATAGGGATGGGGAGCAGGACAGACCCCCTGCAATCCAAGAGGAAGTTATTAGTGACCTGCTGTGCCACTTAGACAATCACAAGTCTGGGGGGTCAGATGGGATTCACCCAGGGGTGCTGACAGAGCTGGCAGAAGTGCCCACAAAGCTGCTCTCCATCATTTATCATCAGTCCTGGCTAACTGAGGTCCCAGATATCGGAGGGTTGGCCAGTGTGGCACCCATCTACAAGAATGGTGGAAGGGAGGATCCAGGGAACTACAGGCCTGTCGGCCTGACCCTGGTGCCAGGGAAAGTTACAGAACAGATTACCTTGAGTGCCATACCACAGCACATACAGGACAACCAGGGGATCAGGCCCAGCCAGCAGGGCTTTGGGAAAGGCTGCCTGACCACCCTGATCATCTATGCCCTCCCAGTGAATGAGGGAAAGGCTGTGGATGCTGTCTACCTTCAGTGAAGCCTTTGATACTGTCTCCCACAGCATTCTCCTGGAAAAGCTGGTAGTCCGTGGCTTGGATGGGTGCACCGTTTGCTGGATTAAGAACTGGCTGGGCCCAGAGGGAAGTGATAAATGGTGCCACATCTGCTTGGTGGCCTGTCAATAGTGGAGTTCCCTAGGGATCAGTGTTGGGGCCAGTCCTGTTTAACATCCTTATTGATGATCTGGATGAGGGGATCAAATGCCCCCGAGTCAGTTCCCAGATGACAACAAGCTGGGTGGGAGTGTCAATCTATTGGTGGGTCAGGAAGCTCTGCAAAGGGATCTGGACAGGCTGAAACTGATTGCATGAGGTTCAACATGGCAAACTGCTGGGTCCCGCACTTCAGCCATAACCCCATGCAGTGCTACAGTCTTGGAGAAGAGTGGCTGGAAAGCTGCCCGGTGGAGAAGCACCTGGGGATGTTGAACATGATCCAGCAGTGTGCCCAGGTGGCCAAGAAGGCCAATGGCATCCTGGCCTGTATCAGCAATGGTGTGGCCAGCAAGACCAGGGCAGAGATTGTCCCCCTATACTCTGCACTGGTGAGGCCACACCTTGAATCTTCTGCTCAGTTCTGGGCCCCTCACTACAAGAAAGACATTGAGGGGCTGGAGTGTGTCCAGAGAAGGGCAATGGAGCCGGTAGAGGGTGTGGAGCCCAAGTCCTGTCAGGAGCAGCAGAGGGAGCTGGGGTTGCTTAGCCTGGCGTAAAGGAGGCTAAGAAAACACCTTACTGCTCTCTACAGCTACCAGAAAGGATGGTGCAGCCAGGTGGGATTCCTCCTCTTCTTCCAGGCAGAAAGTGACAGGATAAAAGAAAATAGCCTCAAGCTGTGAGAGGGGAGGTTCAGGCTGTACATCAAGAAGAATTTCTTCATGGGAGGGGTTGTTAAACCTTGGAATGAACTGCTCAGGGAGGTGGTGGCATCAACCATCTCTGGAGGTGTACAAGAAATGACTGGACATTGCACTCAGTGCTATGATCTAGCTGACAGTGCTGATCAGTCAAAGGCTGGATTCACTGATTTCAGGGTCTCTTTCAACCTAAATGATTTGGTGATTCTGAGACTCTTCGTTCAGCTCCCCAGCGCCCCCTACCACCACCCTGCTACTCTCCCCATCACATGCTTTCTGCAGTATGTCCACCAGCACAATTTGTTGTGAGCGAGCCCCACAGAAAAACTCTTCTCCT
>VZTH01018669.1:167-51578 GCA_013397815.1 Aleadryas rufinucha
GCTCCTGCTGCCCCCATCCCGTTCCTGCTGCCCCCATCCCGCCGGTGCTGCAGCCGGGTGAGCCACAGGCTGTCGGCAGTGCCTGGCACGGCGCTGCCAGGCTGAGCGCTGCCTTTCCCCTGTGAGCGTGTGCAGCATGTGTGTCACATTTCCGATAGCATCCTCTTACATAATTTACAGCAAGGATAACATAAAGGTTATTTTAAAAAATAAAACAACCTCCTTTACATTTATTAAATTTGCTGGAGCATCCCACATGCACCTTTGCAAACTCCAGGATTACCCACAGGGGTCTGATCTGCATGTCACATTAGGCAGATGGAATATTTTATTTATTCCACCTAGGTTGTAATGGAGAATTTAAACCATTTGCAGCAACACGTTTGTGTTCCAGGAAATGGTGTTGGATGCTGCTGAGTGCCCTGACACACTCGTGGACCTTAAACACATGAGATTGTTGGGAATGTGGAGCTCAGAGCAGCTACTCCTTGGTAAACATTTTTGCAGCAACATAAAGCAATTCTAGTAATGCCAAATACGTTTATTTTTTACTACAGCTCCTATTCTTTGTTAAAAATAGGGTTTTACTTAGAAGAATCTTTGGGGTTTGGTTTATTAGCTTTTGCATTAAACTGAATTTCGCAGTTTTGACCATTACAAGCCATTGCAAGGGATGGACATGAGGAAAATTTAACCATTGAGCAGTGTGTTCTTGCCTTTTAGTAGCCTGTCTGTGGATTGTATTAAAGATTCAGCTGTGCTCTGATAAGAATCATGAAGGATGCATATGTTTGCATTGTTTTTGGCAAGAAACATCCAAATGATCTGTATTTATTATATAAAATTGATTTTTTTGGCATGCATGCTATTTTTCATGGATTTTGGCCTCATACCAACACAAACAGGGCGATCTTGAGCAAAGCCATGCATTTCTAAGGCTCTGTTTGGAGAATTTTTAAAAGAATCCGGGGTCATGGATTTGTCTGTGAATTTACTCTCGCTGCAGATAGCACCAATGGTGGAAAACCACGTTTCCAGCGTGGCTGCAAGGTGTCAGTTGCTGTTCAGATTTCACCAAGGTTTGCAGCTGATTTTTGCAAGGGGAGCTCTGGGAACTGGGGAGGGCTGGAAGGGGCGGATGCTGTGGGGGGGCTCGGGCAGGGACAGGAGCAACTCACCAGAATCACAGACTGGTTTGGGTAGGAAGGGACCTTAAAGCTCATCCCATTCCACCCCCTGCCATGGGCAGGGACACCTTCCACTATCCCAGGTTGCTCCAAGCCCTGTCCAACCTGGTCTTGGGCACTTCCAGGGATGGGGCAGCCATCACCTCATGGCTCAGCTTCTGCTGCCAAGAGGTTTCTCTTCTCTGCCAGAGCTGTGTCCTCCAGGGACCTTCCCAAGCCAGGGGTTTCTGCCACTAAGACCATTGTGGTGGCTCAGGGAAGTGTCAGAGGATGCCGTGAGAAGGACCCTGGCTGGAAAGTCCTTTGAGCTCCTCTCTGAACTGCAGAGACATCGACACCAGGGCTGCAGGCCAGGCCCCGTGGAGCCATTCTGGGAAGGATGGAGCGGGGTCCCCTGTGCCACCAACGCTGCCGAGTTCAGTGTCAGCCGTCCATGCAGAGCTTGGGGAGTTGCTGACGCCAAGAGCACTGGAGGTCAGACCTGGCTGGACCTGCCAGAGCTGCCCTGCCCAGAGTGTCAGGACCTGCTGGGGGCCTGGGCTCTGAGCGGGTTAAAGCCGTGGTTCAAAGCGGAGAAAATGCCTGTCCGTGGCAGGGTTTGGTTCGAGCGTGGGACAGAGATGTCACCTGCAGTGTCCAGCCTGGGGAACCCTGGTTTGCCACCCGAGAGCTGCCCCTCCCTGCGCCTCGCAGCCGTTCCTGCCCCGGAGCGGGACCCGGCTCCGAGCCCGCGGCAGTTTCCCCCATGCACAGACAGAGACAGCAGGCTGGAGCCCGCAGCCCACTTCCCCTGCAGATGATGGCTATTTCGGTTCCACAGGTGGTGTTAATATATCCCTCTTCAGACTCCGCTTCCTCGCGCGGCCGAGTACAATGTAAATAACGGCTCAGCTGTCGTTCAAAAGGGAAGGAGGGAGAGGGCCTGAATGGGCAGAAAAACCCCAGGCTGAGATTCCATCGATCACAGACATCTCATAGTCCTCTGTTATTGTCACTTTATTCTGCCAGCTCCAGAAAGCTGCTGAGGACACGAAGATTATCAGTGGGGAAAGCCCCGTGGCTTTCAATGTCTGGAAAGACACTGCAGGTACTCGAGGCTGCTGTCCCACACGGGTCTGCCAGAGCTGTCCTGTCCCCAAAACCAGCGTGTGTCAGCTGGGGGGTGATGGGGCAGACAGGTGAGGGCATTGATAGCATCATCAGGGAGCTGCTCTGGGACCTGCTGGCATTCAGAGGCTTATTCACAACTTCCCCACACTTTTGTGCTGTGTACTAAATAAACAGCAGCACTTCATAATGCCCGGTCCCACCCCTGCCCCTTCTCACTCAAACCCTGGGATTTTGGGAAAATCAGAAAATCTGACTGATTTTAACAGAAATTAATTAGGGGAAAATCCCAGATCAGGAGGGGATTGGGTGGTAGGGACCAGCTCACTCCTGAAGGAAGAGCAGTGAGGAAATCCCTGCTGGTGTCTTGTGCAGGGGTTTGGCACCATCACCCTCAGCTCTGCTCCCTCCAACCAGAGCCCCTCAGACACATCAACATTAACCTCTTTGAATTTACTTCTCTCTGTATTTTTCTCTTGTTTTTTAAGAAAAGCCAGAGTGAGGGAGTTCACAGATCACTAAGACTCGAAGGATGTGCTTGTCCGTGGGGGTGATCAGAAAAGGGAACATGGGACTTTGGAAGTTGACTCCTGCTGCCCACACACCAGAATTGTGATTAAAATCCCGTGTCCCTTTGTGCGAATGTGTTCAGTAAAGGGAAGTGTTGGTTAAAAACCCCACACCCTTCTGCTCTGAGCCTTGCTTTGAACCATCCACCCTTTGGGATTTTCTCAGTAAGAGTAAGGGACACACTTTGGATGGAAATGGTGACCTGACTGCAGGGAGAATCCGGGTCTCTTTGGAAAGGGGCCGTACAGGAAGGTACTGGCTGGGGCAGAGGCCTTGCAGCCTCAGCTTATTTCTAAACATCCCTCACAGAAAGGTCTTCTCTTGGAATTCATGATGATAAAAATGGAACTTGTATGTCTTGAAAAACTCTGTTGAACCTGGAAAACAGCCCTCCCGGAGACTCTGAGCTCTTGCCTTTCAGAACATTGTTTGTGGAGATAAAAATATTTCTGCCACACTTGTCACATGTATTTGAAAAACATATTAATCATTTAAACAAATATTAGCTCCGAAAGCCTATAAATACATTCACTGGGAGGAATATACCCTTTGTTGTAATATTACAATGAAAAATATGCTAATATAGTTGCCTAATTGCTCGTGTTTGAATAACCTCTTTTGTGACAATAAATGTTTGTGGCAGCATCATTCAAACACGAAATGGAGAGTCTGGTGCCAGCGCGGATTACGTGTGCCGCTGCCACCGCTCCTGATGTGAGAAGAAAAGTGTCTCTTCCCCCGTGTCTGGGAGCTGGTGTGGTTGGAGAGCAGACGTCACGGTGGATATCATCAGCCTGGCGCCGTGCCCGGGCGCAGCAGCCGAGCGCGGGCAGGGACGCGGGACCAGCTGCTGCCCGGGCGGGGGCTACTCCTGGCTCCGCTGCGGGCGCCTGGCACGTGGGCGAGGCGGCCAGAGCCCTGGGTGAGCAGTGCGAATCCACAACCAATGCTGGTAGCCGGGAAGATCCAAAACTTCGCCGCGTTTAGCTGGAAAACAGACTCGGCGCGAGCGGCTGAGCAGCAGAGGCGGGATGCAGGTCAGTGGCTGCTCGCTGCCAGCCCGGCGCTGCCCGGGGCTGAGCTGCCCTGTGCCAGCCTCGCCTCGCCGTGGCCACGCAGGAAACCTCCTGCCAGGAAGGACCTGGTGCTGGTTTTAGACTTCCCTTTTCTCCATTTATGCCTGCATTTGCAGCAGGCTGTCGAATTCACAGAGGAGCCTCCGGAGGGTGACACAGGGATAAAGCCCGAGGTGAGACCAGGCTTCTGGGGACCAGAGAGGGACCTGCCCTGAAGCAAAGCACAGGTGTCTCTGAGCAGAGCCTGTTTAAGCAGCCTCTCAGCTGTAGTTTCTGCTCGTGGGGTTCTCAGTGACACCATTCCCCTCTCTCCTTGTTGGTCCTGTTGGCCTCACTGGCACATCGCTGGCTGCTGAGACTTTTGGTCGATGAAACCCTCTGCAGCTGAGCCCAAGTGGCTCTTGGGGGCTGGGCAGAGGCACCAGAGGGCTCTGTGTACAAATCCAGTGATTCTATTTATTCTTTTTAGCCTGATTGCACCTTAAGGGTTTGAATAACAACAACAGAACAGAGAATATTCACAGACTCTGTGTGTCACAGGCTCAATTTCCAGATCCCCTCCTGCCCTTTCCTGGGGATGCCCCGTGCTGGGAGCCAGCCCCGCAGGTGCCATGTGGCACATCCTGGCCGTGCTGGCACAGTGGGAGCAGTGCCAGCTCCCCAAGCACCCTTTATGCTCCTGATTCCCACGGCCCCTGGCTCATGGACATAGAGATCTGGGCTCTCTGGTTACAGCTGGGGCTTTGGGCCTGGAGCAGAACACCATGGCAAGGTGGATTTTCTCTGGAGGTGAAATGATTTGGGGTGAGGAAGGACATTGCTGTGAGCTGTTTGTCACATCCTCTGGCTCCATGGCGTGACTGAGGCCGGTCTCGGTGTCTGGCACTGGTGGAAATCCCCATGCACAGACACAAAAGGTGAGGTTATTGTAGTTTGGCGGGAGCTGATGTCCACAGCAGCGTTCCTCAAAAGGGAATTGGCTCTCAGGAAGGGAGATATGGCTCAGTAAGGAGTCATCTCCCTGGATATTGCCCACTACTCCTAGCCTGAGGATGAAGGGAGGTCTCTCTCCTACCCCTCCTCTGCCTTCAGCAACTCAGAGAATGAGGAAGATTGAAATGTAACAGCACTTAAGGAAAGTATTGTAAAGTCCTCTTGAAATTCCCATCAAACTCAATTAGCGGGGCAATGATATACCTAAACAACTGCAATGGGTTGACTTTTCATGCTTTGCTGGAGAGCTTCCAAGTTGATAATTAAATTGCACTGGGCTGCAAGATAAGTGGCTGCGAGTGTCTCTTGTGCAGCAGCTTTGGAGGTGGATGGCCAGTGGCAGGGACAGCCCCTGGCCAGGAGCTCCGTGGGACCAAACCCTGTTCCTGTGCTCTCTGCCTTTGCACAGCCAGGTGGGAAAGTGCTCCCTGAAGGGCTGGGCTGGGCATTGGGCTCTCCATGGGCAGCCTCTGGCTGGAGCAGCAGGTCTGGCAGGTGGGGACCAGAAACCCTTGGAGAGATTGGGAGCCATGGGAGCAGAGCTGAAATAAATACCCACCCACCAGTAACAGAGGTGAGATACATGGTGGGGAGGCTGGGAGGTGGGGAGAGTTCATTAGGGCTGCCCCTGCCTGGGTGAACAGGCAGAGCTGTGCTGAGGGCTGGGAAAGGCTCCTGCTCCCCTCCCTGTGTGCTCGTGGTGGACTGGGAGAGCAGGATGATGCTTTTGTAACAAACACTTCGCTTTCCAAAAAATGTACTTCTGGGATGAGTGACAATATTTGTTAATGTGGATTTAATCTGGTGACTAGTGGGACAAAATGAAAAGTGAAAGGGGTATTTTTGGCAAAACAAAAGCCTGGTTTCAGCTTTGTCAAGATGAAGCATTTGAGCCTTCTGTTCCGGAAAGATGCTCCGCTCTGAGATAAAACTCGGTTTGATCAACAAAAGAAAAGGAAAGGGGTGGAAAGGCAGTGTCCAGACCTTGTGAAGCAGGTAAAGCCCTTGAGTGGCTGGTCAGGAGGTTGTGAGTGGGACAGTGACAGCATCTGTCTCAGTGCAGAGGCCCAGATGCTTAAAAATAAATAACTTGAGATACACAGAGGTGGCTGCCAGGGGACTGCAGCTGGGCTGCCTCCCTCTGCCAGCCTCCACCTGCACCGAGGGTGATGCTCAGAGGCAGAGACCCACCCTGAGGGTGGAGGGGAGCAGAGCTGGTGTGGGGGGGATGAGAGGGCACTCCCTAGGTGTGAGCTCGCCTTGGAGGGGTCCAGACCTGGCCAGGTCCCTCTCAGTTCTCTGAAGCATTTCTCTCTGCTGGTGCTGCAGCCAGGCTCCTGCATCCAGCACCTTCTCACTGGTCTCCTTTGTGCCTGATGCTCCAAGACCCCATCTGTTATTCTCCTGCTAATCCTGCTCCCCCTGCTTGCTCCCTTCTCCTTTGACTCTGAGACCCAGAGTTCAGCTCAGCATGGTGAGCGTTGTCTGAGTGTGGCGTCTCATCTCGCACATTTGGGTAAGTCAGCCGTGGAATTATCCTATAATGTGGAAATCATACCATTTCTCTCTGATCTTCCCTGAGCTGAGCATTTCATCTCACTTCTACCAAATGCAGCATGACTAAATAGGCAAGAAAGGGATTTGAGCCCTTTTGTTACTTAAAATGTGAATTAGATGTTCCTGAGGGAAGTCTGTGCCGCATTTGCGAGTGAAAAATGCATCAATTATCTGTACATGGACCCCTTCCCGAGCGATGGAGGAGCAGAGCTGGTGCCTTCAGAACACCCACCACCCACAGAGGCTCTTGCTTGCAGGTGGCATCCTGTATCCCAGGGGAATGCATCCTCCTGCTCGAGGGAGGGCTGGCTTTGAAGTCAGGTCTGACTTCACAGCTCGAGCAGGTTGTCCCGGGCCTTTGTTCCAGGTGAGTTGGGAATATTTTCAGGGATGGAGGGTCCACAGCCCTTGCTTCAGCACCAAACCACTCTCACTGTGAAGGACTGCTACGTTCAACTGGAATTCTGCTTCCCATGCAGACTGCACTCACAGAGAAGCAGCTGGTGTTTTGAGGAGCAATGCTGTCCCATAGGAAAAATAGGACAGGCTTCCTATTTTGGGGGAGCTGGGGGCTGTGCTGTATTTCCCTTGGCCCCCAATCCCTGTGGGAGCTTCCACGGGTGGCCAGTGCTGCTGCTGCTGCACAGGCAGAACTATTTCCCATCTCCTGGGCTGACTCCACGTGCTGAACATCCCTGGGTTTGGTGTGGGGCAGGAGCCTTCACACCCGAGGTTTCCTCTCGCAGCCGTGTCTCGCTGGCTGGATGAGAGTGTGAGAACGTGCAGCTGCAGGCTGTTTGTGTGATGTGCTCCTGCACTGGATCTTCTTATGGGACTTGGAGTTAATTAGAGTGTTGGAAGGAGCCCTGGGTAATTTAGAGGACAGTCCACACGGTTTGAGTAGCAGCTCAAGGCAGGGCATGGGGAAGGAATAACCAATGGCATTGGAATGTAAGCTAAGGGACTGTTCTCTAGGTAACAAATACAAGCTCAGGAATTTGGGCCTGTTTTTACTTAATAGCCATTATTTTTTGTGCAAAATATATGAGTTCTTCAGTGTTTTGGATCCTCTGAGTGTAATTGCAGAAGCAATAGCAAAGCTCTGAGTGTGAGGTGGTTTGAGTTGACTTCTTAAGCATTTTCTCCCAGGATTACAGTCAACCCTCCTGCTGACAGGAGCTCCAGGCTGCCAATGCTGCTGAAGAACAGAGATGACCTGTGCTGCTGTTTGGAGGACAGAATTATGGACATTTACCCCAGAATGATCCCTGCCATTCAGCACAGTGTGCTACATTCCATCTATAATCCAAAACATGGACTGTCCCAGCAGCATTGCTGTGGCACTGAGGTACAGAGCTGTGGTGGTTCTGCATGTGATGGGAATTTGCACACTGGATGCATAATTACAGGGCAGTGATCACCTCACTGCTCTCTCCTTAAATGACACAGGACACAAATACCAAGGTGCCAATAATTATTTCCAACGAAGCCCCATCTGCAGCTTTTGGGAGCCAAAGTTGCAGCGCTGCTGGAGCAGAGCAGGAATGTCTTGGGTGTCAGGGAGCAGCACCCACAGTGTCCCCAGCACTGCTGAACATTTCCTCAGGCACAAACCCATTTTTCACACCAGCACTGGAGCCCCTCGTTCCTCCTTCTCCAAGTGTCACATCTTGTTTGTGCTCAAGCCCCTGGTGACGACACCCCTCTGGATAAATATTGCCTGATTGACCTCTTGCTTGTGAATACTTTGCCCTTAATGCTGTACTTGAATTTTCCCTTTTCTATTTTAAGGCTCTTAATCTTTGATGCTGAAAATCTTTGTCTCTTCACGTTTTGGGCCAGCCCCCTGTTACTCTGCTGCTTCTGGGCTGTTCCTGTGTGAGACTCCCAGAAACCACTGCCTGGGGAGTCCCAGCTGCAGCGTGTTTTGGGGGATATGATGTTTTTCCAAAGCTGTCTGTGGTGAGCAGCCAGATGTTCAAAGATGTGGGGACTGTGAACAGGACTTGCAGCTGTCAAGGGAGAGGGGTCAGATGCTGAGCCTTCAGCCTGGTGGGAGAGGGAGGCAGGCAGGCTCTTCAGTGAGCTTGACTCATCCAGCAATGGGGCTAGGTCAACTCCTGGGCAGAAGAGGCTCATCTGAGTGTGGCCGCTCAGAAATCCCCCCAAAATGCAAGCAGCAGCATGCCCAGCCCTTTCCTGGTCACCTTTTCCACTCCCTCAGTTTGCTCTGCCTGTGCCAAAGTCCCCCGGTGCGGCGGTGCTGCTCGAGGGCNCGTCAGTTTTCTTTGAAAGGAAATGGGTTTTGAGAGCTCTGCTCCCAGATTCTCCTAAGGAGACCTACTCCTGATCTCTTGAAGCAGCTACACACAGGGAAGCCCCGGCTGCTTCCAGCAGTGAAACACAGAACGAGTTGCACACTGGAAATTTAAACCAACATTGATTTTCGTTGTGTCCCTTTAAACCTGATCTAGATAGAGTTACACAGGGCACTCCTGGGACAGAATTGCTACCACCTAATTGATTTTGATTTTATTTTCACTGCAGCAGTGTAATTATGAAAGCCAGCCATAATTATTGAAACACAACTAGAAGTATTTCATTATTAAAATACCCCTATGACTTATTATTAATTCATTAAATAAATTTGGATTATATCCTTCAATAATTAATGCACTGAAGTTTATTCTGTGAACTCTTCCTTTTACTCATAATGTGTCAGCTGTTGGTATTAAAGGGAAAAAAAATTCCCACCGAAGTATCAGAAAAAATAGACAACTCATTATAAAGGGAAGTGGGACCAGGGGGCTTTGGTCTGGTTTGAAATGGGTCTCGTGGGAAACAGCAGAGCTGGGCTGAGTCTCTGCAGCTCAGCATTCATTTGGGAAACATTCCTGCAGATCCTGAAGTGCCGCTCAGACCCTGTCTGCACTGTGAACACTGACAGGGCCTCAGGTGCTGCAGGGGGAGGGCAATTGGTGGCTTCTGGGGAGGGGGACATTGCTGGCAGAGAGGGAACGGCTCTTCTGGAACAGGAAGAATTTGGGCCAGTGCTGCAGGGTTGGGTTTTGTGGTGCTTCGTTTTCCCTCCTGCATCCCCTGCTCGGGTGACAGGGTGAGCGAGGTCATGTCCCTGCTCGTGGTTTGGCTTTCGGGGAACTGAGGTCTCCCAGCAATCCTGAGGCTGCTGCCAAGTGTGCTGGGGCTGTCCTGGGGGCAGGACATGTGGGTGTCCATCCCAGGGCAGCTGCAGGCTCCATGCACACATCTCAGCCCCAATCTCTCTGGCAGCACCAGAATTCTCCAGGTGGGATTCTCTCCCTCCAGCTGCAGGATCCACACACAGTTCCCAGCTGCAGTCCTGGATCCAGGCAGAATTATGTGCCTGGATGGAGCAAGCCCAGGGCTTTAGGGATTTACTTGGCTTTGGTGGGGCTCCTGTGCCCAGGAAGCGCTGGGAGCCTGCAGCAGCGCACATCTGCAATGGCATTGCTCCCCAGCTGTGCTCCCGGGAAGGTTTCACTGGTTATGCTGGCACAGGATGAGCCTGAAAGACTCAGCTTTCCCACTCAGCACATCTGCGCTTCACACGTTGCATTGGATGGGTGTTTATAGGGAAAAACAGACAAAAACATTGACTAGAGAAATGTATTGATTCAGAATCTGCACTTGTGCTGCAGAGCTTGAGTCGAGACGGGGGAGAGAAGATTTCAGTGGATTAGCTGTCGCTGGGTGCTGGGAAGTCTGTGTGCTGTAACCTGCTCAGGATTAAGGTAAGATGCAGGTGTTTTGGTGGCGGGAGAGCTCTCTGACCTCTCAGGTTGTGGCACCCTCTTTCAGGGGATGCTACAGTCTGAGCAGAATCACAGCTTTCCCAGTTCTCCCTGGTCTCAGGAACTCTCTTTCCCTCCATCTTCTTCTGTCAGACTGAACTTTCAGTCTCTGCCTCTCCTTTGGAGCCTTCTTCAGAGCCTCTTTTCTGTAGGATTTCTGTCCCCTCGTCACAGCATCCCAACTGTCCCTTTTCTGTCCTTGCTCCCTGCACTGGGGATGGAATGGGCTCTGGTTTATTCCTCATGATCTGTGCTGTCATGGATGGAGGAATTTGCTCTCAGGCTGAGACCCCAGTGATCCTCAACCCCAAGTTTTGTCTTCCCTTCCCTCTCCTGGCACATCTCTCAAGGACACCCCTCAGTGGTGCCAGCCCCACCAGCATCTCCCTGAGCTGGGTGCCTCTGGAATGTGGGACTTGGGCTGGTGGCAGCACCGGTGGCAGAACATGGCTTAGGAGGAGTCACTGGTGCTGGAAATTAAACCTGCTTTTTTGTCTGTGAGGAAAACCTCATCAACACCTGGTGTTAAGAACAAACTTGTGCTTTCCCAGCCTCCCTCACACTTCCTTCACCGGGGAGTTTAATTATCAAACTGTGCTGCAGAGCAGCACTGTGGTTCCCGCTCCAGAATGCTCCTTTTCCAGCATCCTGCGATTCTCTCCGACCTCAGAGGGTAAAGCACTTAAGTTGCCCTTGAAGACAAAAAGAGAAAGTCTTGTTTGAGGTGAAGCCAGTATCTATCCAATTTTCAGCTGCCGTCACATCGAAATGAGAAATCTGAGGCAGAGCCAGGCACAAATAGCTGATAACAGACTTTCAGGTGCACCTCTTCACTTATCGCTTCTGGGGTCACCTCTGTTTCTAAAGACTTGTTTTCCTTAAAAAAAGATTGCTTAGGACATTTAACCGTGTGGTGTTGTGATAACAAAGCCTTGCGAGGCGTTAGTTCTGTGCCTGGGCTGCTGCAGAGACGCTGGTGTTCCTGAGGGTCTTTCTGAGATGGTTCCATGGATGGGATTGGATGGAGCTGGAGCAGCTGAGCCCTCCCTGGGTGCTCCCTGCTCCATGGCTGCTGCCTGGGCTGGGTCCTGGGCATTGTTGGATGGTGGTGCCTGTGACACACCGGCAGCTCCTTGCTCCTACCCAGCCCTGGTGCACATCTCTTCCCTCCCCAGTGAGTTCTTCTCTCCCATACCCCCCTCGGGATGGATCTGACCCCCCTGAGGGCCCAGAACAAGCCCAGCCCAGCACAGGAGAGAGTTCTGAACCAACAGAGGCACAATTTGTTCAGAAACTGGGCGTTTGGCACGTACAGAGAGCTGCACACAGACTGGCGCACAGATTTGTTTAGCAAACAATAACCTGTGTTTTGTGCATGAATAAATAATTAACCTTATTTAAAAGAAGAAAAAAAAACCCCAAGTTTTGCTGTCTGCAAATGTCCCTTTCCCTGTCTGGGCTCTGTGGTGTCCCTGAGCCCCTTGGGAGTGTGTCCTGTGGTGCAGGAGGTGGCACCTCAGGCACTCTGCTTTGCCAGCGCTCATCACCGAGTGGACGCAGAGCCCAGTGGAGTTCCCCCGTTCCCCCTCTGAATGCTCCTGCCAGATTCACAGCCGAGCTGGAGGCTTGTGAGGGCTGCCTGGATGCTCCTGTGGCTGCTGCTGGGAGCGGACACCCCCCTGACACCTTCCCCCCTCGGCTGCTGGCTCCATTCTCACACTCCAGCACAATGGTTTTCTGTGCTGCGTTTCCTCATGTCTGCTCTAGCCCAGATTTCTGTGGAACAAGCAAAGCCTTTCTCCCATCTGCTCATGAGATCATTCCTTCATCTGAACAATCCGGCTCTGAGGAAGCTTTTGTGGACAGCCAGCCTCCAAGAGCTCTGTTGTGCTCCACCATTTCTGCTCCTGCACTTAATTAGACTCACGAAAGGCGGTGCAGGAGATGTGTCAAGGTGCTGCAGCTTTGCTTGGCTGAGTGAGGTGTTCCCGGCTCCCCAAGCATGTGGCCCAGCAAACACGTTGCTCCTGGCCCAAGGACTGAGTCCTTCCTCAATCCAGCCCAGCACCAAAAGGACTCAAACTCCCTCTAATTTGTGTNCCATTTCTGCTCCTGCACTTAATTAGACTCACGAAAGGCAGTGGGTGCAGGAGATGTGTCAAGGTGCTGCAGCTTTGCTTGGCTGGGTGAGGTGTTCCCGGCTCCCCAAGCATGTGGCCCAGCAAACACGTTGCTCCTGGCCCAAGGACTGAGTCCTTCCTCAATCCAGCCCAGCACCAAAAGGGCTCAAACTCCCTCTAATTTGTGTCACTATTCCCCCTGTCTGCTACTGATCTGGCTCTTCACGCTTCTGCCTCCCCGAGGCTTTACATTTGGAATTGGCTTTTTGGTGCTGAGGATTCTGTGGGTTGGGTGTGGTGGGATCCTTCCACTGAGGAATGAGCTCTGAGGGAGCAGACAGGAGCCCTGGGAGTTCAGCAGGGGGAGAGAGGCCAGCAAGTCCTTCTCTTGCTGGGGAGTCACCACACCCACCAAAACATGTGCTGGAACAGCAAGAGTGGGACTCTGAGACAGTCAAACATGCACCTTCCTGTGCCAGGGAATGATCCTATGTGTTTGTGGAATTACTGAGCATTGGATAGGCCCTTGGTACTGCACGACTCACCAGAAAATATTCTCCCAGTGTCCTCCCAGAGCTCTTCCTGCTCTGCCTCTTGGTGATGGGGCAAAGGAGATGCTGAGATAACTCCAGTGGTTTCTTGGTATCATTGAACAGCCCCATGGCCCCTCAGTGGAGGGGGGTGCTGAGCCTTGGGGTGCTGAGCCTGGTGGGCAGCTGGTGTCTGCAGCAGCCCTTGCCCACGCTTCCTGGGCTGCCCCTCCACCATCCTTCATCCTTTTCCACTTCAGAAACGTTTCTCTTTGGTGTCGAGGAATAACTGTAGGAAAGGACCCCAGATCCCAGCCTGACTGGGGATGAATGGGGTAAGAGAAACAGGAGGAATTTACGTAATGTGCGACTTAAAGAAGGAGAGCCAAGAATGTCATCCTTGGAGAAGGAAAGGAGAACTTGCAAGTGTTTTCATGCCGTTGTTATTTCCTATATGTGTTTTAGGACAGGTTTGGCTCCTGCCCAGACCTCCCCTGTTACAGCACAAGTACGTTCAGCCCATGGCTTGGCTACAGCCCTTGACCTGGAGAAAAGGCCTCACTGCTTGCAGCAATGACCCCCCCTTATTTCTTCTTCAGACTCCAAGCTCCTCCTGCCATTGGTATCAAGTTTCTTTATTGCTCTTATATCCTTGTTCTTCCCAGTCAGACATGCTCTTGTTTTCTGTGTCGCTTGGAAGCCAGGTGTCACTCCATGGACTCAAGAGAACCCTGAGTCTCTTGAAGGTGAGGGAGGCACTATGTGGTGCTGATACACCACAGCAAAGTGCATCTTCAGCTGCATGGTGAAGCGTTGGGTGCCAGTGGTAGGTCACTCATGGTGGGGTGTCTCCCCATCCGGCAATTTCGGCGCCACTTCCATTGCTGGCAGAGGGGCCGTGTCACCAGCCACTGTCCCCGCAGTCTGACCCTGACCTGGCACCTCCCCCAGTGCTGCTCACAGGAGCCTCACGGGCTTGGGATTAATGTCGAGTCCCAAATAGTGACCGGGCTCCAGGCAGAGCTGCTTCTTCATTCCATCATCCCCCAGTTTCCAGGGCCAAATACGAGTCGGAGAAAAGGATCCTCCATCTGCGCCTTGGCAAACGCGCAGATGCAAGCCCAGATGGCAGCTCCCACTCTGCCGTACCTTCTCCCTGTTCTTTTCACGGTGCCGAAGCCTTCTTCGGAATCAGATGCTGAGCATGTGTTCACTGGTTGTGTGCAGGGACTGGAGCTCCTATTTCAGCACAGGGACTGGATGGAAGGGCAATCATTGGTGCTGATTGCTAATTTGAATAGTTGGGGTTTTTTAGCTCCAGCATCAGCACACCTACCTTTGAATGTGAAAGAAGGCCATGGCATGGCATCTTGCCAGAGGATTTTGACACCAGTGCAGCACATTGTTCTGGACTAGCCAGGCTGGTCTTGGTACAGGCTGGTCTGGGATCCAGCCTGGCTCATCCCTGCACTGCAGCAAGGACATGACAAAATGTCCTGGGATTGCTGGAGCAGAGCTCCTGCCCGAGGCTGCACCTCTGGGTGGCCAGGACACCCTGGGAGCCAGAGCAATTATCCGGCTAATTCCTGTCGTGGAGCAAGGCGGGCGCAGCGCCTCGCAGGCTGCTTCCATCGCGCTGCCACTTGCCAGAGAAATGCTACTGATCCCTTGCCAAGGGCGATCCCTCCTGCAGCTGGGCCGTGCCCGTGCCAGGCCAGCCCATCCCACCGGCCAGCGACATGCCGGAGCGCTGGAACGCGGATACCCTGCTCCGGCTGGCGTCAGCCAGGGACATCTGTGACCCCCCTGCCAGCCCCCAGGGAAGGGAATACCTGTCAGCGTGCCAGAGCCCTCAGATGTCTCTTTCTTATGGAGAAGATTTCGGGATAAAAGGTTCAGTCTAATTTATTCCATCAGTGTAACAGTTAAGCATTCAATTCCAATATTGGAAACAGCTTTGCCAAAAAGCAGCGAAGGGAAGGCAGAGAAGACTCGCTGAGCTCGGTGTGCTCTGTGACACTCGCTGCCCCTGCCCCAGTGGCTTGTTGGCTCTGGGGTCCTGCTGTCACCCCCTTTGACATGGGGGTTTCCCCCCTCCAAAACACAGAGCTGGTTCCTGTTGCTATTTCCACCAGACGGAATTCTCCCTCCCTGTGCTTCAGCCTCTTCCCTCCCCTGGAGACCAGCTCCTCAAACTGGCCACTGCACAGTCCACGTTCTTGCAGAACTGCAGGAGGTTCCCATCCTCCTGTCTATATCCTGGTGCTCCAATACCTGGAGAACAGAAAAATAAATGTTATTTTTGAGACAGGAGAATCACTGAAGAACTTCAGCAAAGGTGAGGGAGTGCCAGAAGCTGTTGCTGGGAATCTGTGCCCAGGCAGTTCTGATGTTGGAGGAAGGAAAGAGCAAGGCTGGGGAGAGGAGCTGGAGCTGGATGAGTGAACACAAAAGTGGATGTGTGGGAGAGCTTGGGACAAACCCCAGTGCTGGAGGCACTGAGGGCTGGGACCTGCTGGGGGCAGCTGGTGCTCCCACTGCCACTGTCTGCCTGTGAGGTTTGGGCATCATTGTTCTGGACCAGAAGCCCCTCTTGGAGATCAGGGACGTGGCTGTGCCTGTTGGACTCGAGCCTGTGGGTTACAGGCTTTCCAGGAGCACCAAATTCCTCCAATTTAAATAAACAAATCCTGAGGATAGGGGTTTGTAATTGAAACGCTGAGAGATGCTTATTGCTGGCATAGGAGGGTGCAGTGCTGTAATAAGCCGTCCCTCCCTGGTGCTGGGAGTTATTGAGGTTGCTCCACATCTATGACAGTTTAATCAGATCTCGAAAATCAGGGACATTATATTTTGCACCTGCTCGTGGGGAAAAAAAAAAATGAATGATGCGGCTCCCCATCATGGATCTTTTATGCACAAGGCAGGCTCCCGAGAGCACATCATCCAGAGGGGAAATGGAATTACACCACAGATGAAGACCAAGCCCAGAGTGTGGCTGAATGTCACACTGGGTGGAAAAAGAACAGCTCTTCTCTCCTCTGTCCAGCCTCGACAAATGAGAAGCAGGTGAAATTTGTGAAGGTTCTTCCAGGGAAGAAAGGAAGCTGCAAGCTCCAGACACACTGGGAGATTTTTAAGAGAGTGTTTTGGAGATAAGTTGCCCTCAGGATGACCAGGGCACAGGGATAGATACATTTGCTTCTTTTTGCTTGTCTAATCCTGGTGTGTGTGAGCATCCTTGCTGAGTTTGTGCATTTTTACCTCTCCCATTGTCAGTACTTAAAACGCATGAAAAATACAGCCAGGAGCTTGAAATACAAATCCGTTCGCTTGTAAGTGGCCTTAACAGCTGTGAAAGGCTTCGAGTCCTTAGACAAGAAGCAAAATAATGGATTTACTTTTGATTTCTAAAACACCACCCAGAGGTGAGGAGTGAATTCCACAGAAATCAGAATGGATTTGCTTTCCTTTTCCTGCAGAAGAGCAAAAGCAGAGATGTCAAAAAGAGTTCAGCAGTCAAGCACTCTCATTACCTGTCCCACCTGGGATGTGGAAAACCTTGCCAGAGAGCCAGTAATCATAGAAATCACAGAATCATTAAGGTTGGAAAAGACCTCCAAGGTCATCGAGCCAAACTTTTGACCAAAAGTTTTACCACCACCTGCCAAATAGCCCCTGGAGACTGGTGCAGGATCCTCACCTCTCCACTGCCCCCCCTCTACAACCTTCTTGCCACTGGGATGTTGAACATGCAGCAGCACTGAATCTTTACCCCCAGTCTCCACAGCCATCAGAAGCTGACATAGTTTTATTTGTTTTATCAGTGAACTAACCAGCTAAAAACATTTTTCTCGGGGGCTGCTCACACAAACCCCTCACGCTGGGCTCTTCTTCTCTCCCATGGTGGCACCAGCAAAGGTGGCACTGCTCTGGCTCACACAGCCCTGTCCTTGCCCCCACGGTGGCACCTGCACTTGTCACCTGCAGGGCTGGAGCAGTGGCTGCTGGTGGAGGTGACCTCCCCCAGTGCTACACTGAGCTTATGGTCACCCTCTTACTCACTCATCTGCCAGGGGAGCCTCGTTGCTGTGGATCATTTTTGTTTGCAGGGCAGGGAACTATTTTTGAGCAGCCCGTTGTATCCACGGGTGCTTTAGAGATTCCCAAAGAGCGGAGAGGTTTTGGGGGCAGATGCAAAAGGTGAGAGATCAAGGAGGATGCTGTGCAGTGATAACAAAATACAAAGCTCTCTGAATTCTCCTGCACCAAGGGCCCTGTGGCAAGACTTGGAGCAGATGCTGAGCCAGAGGGGACAAAAGGGTTTTTTCCTGCTGGTGTTTCTGTAGCTGTTCTGACCCAGGCAAATACCTGGCCTGCTGCTCCTCACCTGCTCTGGACAGCTGCACAGGCAAAGAGCACAGCCCTGCCCTCTCACCCAGCTTGCACTGGCACTGCATCACCAGGCTGCCTGCCTCAAGGTGTGGCATCCTCTGGGATGCTGCTGGGGCTGGGGCTGGGGCTGGCTCTGGACTGTGATGTCCCAACTCTGTGTGAACCCTGAGGAAGCAGCACAGTGGGACAGGAGTCTGTTCCCACACTCAGAGGCTACATTCCCTCTCTCCTCTGCAGCCCATCAGTTTTTCTCTTTCCATTGGAGCCAGTTGTCATCCTTCCATCTATCCCACGTTGGCTTTTCAGTCCTCTAAAAGCCTTTTCATTCCTTTTCTGTCTTCTTAAAATAGCACATGCTTCTGCTGGCATGTTCCCTGGCTACCACGTGGGAAGAAGCCTGCCCTCCTTGGAGATTTCACACCTCCGGGAGGAGGGTGTGCTTCCCATTGGAGAGCAGCCGCTGCTGGCAGAAATCTCCACCTCTGCACAAGTCCGTGAGCCCAGAAGGATTCTCATGGCAAATCTTTTCCTTTGCTGGAGAGATGTGATAACTCTTGGACAGGGTCTCTTCTAAGAACTTGTCACAGGGGAGAACTCTACTTTGAAGTCCTTAATCCCACTCTTCCCTCGGAACGATCTCCCCAGGACAGAGCTCTCCGTTCTCCACGAAAACTGAAATGCTTAAAAAAGGAGAGTCTTAAATATTAGAGGAGATTCTTGCAGCAGCTTTGAGGAAGCCCTGTGAAGCTGAAAGTGCTCGTCAAGCCACATCCGTGCGGGTCCCCTGCAGCTGCGAGCAGGCGGCCGAACATCTGCAAGGAGCCCGTCCCTGCCTGGATGGGGCTCATTCTTCTGGCAGGTTTGGTGAGAGGGCTGGAATCGGCCTTTTTGGCGTATCCTGAGCCCTTCTTCCTGCCAGCTGCCAATCTGCACTCTGGCAGCCATGCTCGGCAGAGCTCGCTCACCCGCCCTTGGGTGCTGGAGCTCAGGTGGGTGTTGGGATGCCCTCCCAAGGCTGGCAGGGACTGGCACTGAGGCCTGGCCTTGGCACAAGGGTGGTGGGAGTCCCACCAGATTGAGCCTTTCCTTGTCTCCATTTTAAAGGCATCCAGCAGAGCCAAGAGCCTCGCTCTGTTATTTAAACAATCCTGTTTTTCCCAGGCAGGGCAGCCTTGGAGAGAGCTGCTGAGCTGTGAACAATGTGTGGCATCTCTAGGAAGGTGGAGGGAGAATCACACAAGCAAATCCTTTCGGAGACAGCTGGCCTCTGCCTGCCCCTAGCCTCTTCCTGGCCACAGCCTCTGCCTGCCCACAGCTATTGCTCAGATTCGGAATGAAGAGCACAGAGTCTAAAAAAATGCCCCAGAAGCAAACACACAATTTCTCTGGCTTTCACTGTCCCCACAAGTGAGAGGGACAGGAGGAAAGGCCTGGCACTGGTGCCAGTGCCCGTCAGAGGGGTTGGACAGTTGTGTGTGCCCGAGCGTGGGGCAGAGCAGGCACATGTGATGTCTGCAGTGACCCTTCTGCTGGCGTGACTTCAGGTATGCTGGGTAGGCAGATTCATTCATCTTCTCTGCAAATGCTACTTTAAATCCAGGTGGTTCAGCATAAGAGACGGTTTAGGAATTATGCAGCTTTCTGACTGATGAGCTCCTCTGCTGTTGCCATCATTCCCCTAATAATTATGCCCATGCACAGCTCTGTGTTTGATTGTGCTGGAAGATGGATTCTTGTTTCCTGCAGGCATGCTGGATAAAATGACTTCCGTTTCAAAGCTCTGTTTGCAAAGTTCCCTTTGTTCCTGCTGCGAAATTCCTGCGTCGAGCAGAGCCCATTCTGCTCCGCAAGGCTTTTGAGCACCATCTGGGTGGGTTCCCTGGGTTGCCTTCAGATTGTTCTCAGGATGCAGTCGGTGCTTGTCAGTCAGGCTGATGCATTGGCCAACAAAGTAACACCGAGAAGAATGTTTGGTTTAATCTGCCACAGAAAAAAGCAGCAGCTCAGTCTGAGGGCCGAGCTTTGGGCTCTCGGTCCTGCTTTTACCTCTCCAAAGGCAGACCCAGGTCTGGCTGCCAGAATCAGACCCAGTGCTGCTGGGGCCAGTGGAGAGATAGGGGATGGCAATAAGAGAACAGATAGACCTTTGCCCTTTCTTTCTGTTTCCTCAAAATCCTTCTTCTCCCATTTTTTTTTTCACATAGCCAGCACAGCTCCCTGCCCAGCAAAACTCCCTGGCTTTCCTGCACAAGCTGATTGCAGATTTTCTTTGCTGGGAGGAAAGCTGCCCGTGCCTCTGAGTGGCCCAGGGCAGGCAGAGGCCCCTCAAGATCTCCCCTCACCTGAGCTTTTTTTCTGAAATTTGGTGCCTCTGAAATGGCTGTGGGAAGACTCAGAAACTTGTGCTTAGAAGCTGCATTACCTTTCTATCTGAGCACTTCATGGCTGATAAATGAAATGAGAGCTGGATATATATGTGGCAGTCAGAAAAATCATGTGTACATGAGCAGAGCTTCAGAGCCCGTCTGTTGCTGTTACAGGAGATTGGTGAATGCTTACATTTTCATTTTTCTTGACCAATAAGTTTATAGAATCACGGAATCATAGACTCCCAGGATAGTTTGAGCTGGAAGGGACTTTAAAGATCATCCAGTTCCACCCCCTGCCATGGGCAGGGACACCTTCCACTACACGAGGTTGCTCTAAGCCCCATCCAACCTGGCCTTGGACACTTCCAGGGATGGGGCAGCCACAGCTTCTCTGGGCACCCTGTGCCAGGGCCTCACCACCCTCACAGGGAAGAATTTCTCGGTAATATGTAACTTAAATTTTCCCTCTTTCAGTATGAAGCCATCTTCCCTTGCCCTGTCACTCCACACCTTTGTAAATAGTCTCTCTCCTTTCTTGTCGGCCCTTTCAGGTACTGGAAGGCTGCAATAAGGTTACCCCAGAGCTCATGCAGCTTTACTTGCAAAAATTGCACCCAGGCCCTCTGTCCTATACATTTCCTTATGTGCTTCTGGTTTATCCTGTTGATGTCCAGGGTGACTCTACGGATGTGAGACCAGTTCTGGCCAGCAGCTGTGAGAGCTGATGCTGGTGGCACTGGGGAATCCCTGTGCTTCCTGCGACTCCCGTGGCCAGCGGCTCCAGCAGCCCTGGCAGCTGCCCAGTGGTACTGTGTCCTCCAGGCAGGCAGCAGGGCAGCCCCTGCAGCTGGCAAAATTCCTGGATGAACTGGGAAGGTTGAGACATCTGGGCCGTTTTCTGCCTGCTCATACATCGGCAACCAGCCTTGGAAAGGGTTTGGAGAGACATGGCTCCAGGACCCCGATTTAGAATTAATTTCTGCTGTGGAGCTTTGAGTCCAAGTTAATCACTGTTGGATTTGGGATTACCATGCTTGTAGGAAAGGCTGCTAAAACCCCACTTTTGTCATGATCCAGCAGCTCATAGGGCTTAGCTCTTGACTGAAGGAAAATGTGCATGTCAGGGAGTTTTGTGATCCCCATGGGGCGCTGGAGCTGCTGCGCTGGGAGAGGAGAAGGAGAAGGAGGGCCCTCACATGTCGTTTCATTTCTAAAATGATTAAATTGAAGTTGCACTTAAATTCAAATCAGCCATTCAAATTAACAATTCTAATGTTCCTGATATATCGATCTGTTGGTTGAGACCATTTGGAGCAGACCATAATTAAACCACAAAAGCCTGGACACCAGAAATGCTTAGGGAACAGCGCAATAGCTTGGAAAGAGTCATACAGTCCTGCCCTTAACCCGTTATGTCCCTTTTTTCCCTGGAAATGCCAGGCACTGTTCTGGGAGCCTCCCTGATGGTGCATGAGAGAAGCAGTGCCAGGATATGTCACAAGCCCGGTGTGGCAGGAAGGTGTTTTCACACCACGAGCAGTGGGACAGGAGTCTCTCCTGCCTGCCATGCTGCAGGATTTCAGCTAAAAGGAGTTGTCCCCCTTTGCAGGGACTGGGAAATCCAGCCCTGGAGGCTGAGCTCTGGTCGAGGCTGAGGGGAGTGATGGGCACAGTCTGCACTTGGTGGGATTTGATCCCTTCTCACCATCACAGACTTGCTTCATGTTGGTCCTTAGACCCGCCTCTGGCACCACGTTGTTATTTCCACTGGGACAAACAGAGGGAGGCCAGCAGGGAAGTGCCTCCATGTTCATGATCCCTGCTCCTGGTCCTGGTACAGGGTCTCTATCACCCCTCCCACGTGCCCAGAGCTTTGTGAGCTGCTGCCAGGGAGAGGTGAACCCCTGGGATGAAAGCAAGGGCCAGGAGGGCTGCAGGGCCGCCCCAAGCACTCCCTGCCCAAGCACTGGGCACGGCGCTGTGCCCGTGGGGACATCTGGACTCTGCGTGTCAGCAGAACTGAACCTCAGCTCCCATCGAGGGATTTTTATTTTTATATCTATATATGAAATTTATATATTTATACATATGAAGTAATTTTTTCCGATGCTTGCGCTACTTCCCCACGACAACCATCTGAGCCTGTTTATTGATATATTTTCTCCCCTGTGTGCGCTGATTCAGTGGCTTGCACAAACTGGCAGGATGATCTGGTGGAACAGGGAATCAGCTCCCGGGCCAGTGCAAGCCCAGGGCAGCAACTCCAGCTGCTGCAGGCTCCAGAGGCTGGACATGGAGCTGCCAGCCCTTCCCCACGGGTCTGTTGACCCAGCTTTGATAAACCTCAGCCTTGATTTCTGCACAAACACTTCTATCAAAACGGGAACCTAAATACTGAATAATTGCGAGGAAAAAAGCTTTAGTCCTCCATTCCATTTTGGCTTTAATTACAGAAGGTTGGCATTTTTCATACCATTTAAAGAGAAACGAGACAGGAAAAGGTCAAAACACAAGGGGCCTCGAACATCTCTAATCCCGTAATGGAGAGCAATACAAGGCTCTAATATTTGAACAATCAACGTGGACTTTTGTTATGAAGCCCAACATGTGATGGAAGAAGGTAAGAGGCTTTTAGATCTATTAGAAAACTGGTGTGCTGGGAACGGAGGGAAATGATGATGGGAAAATTAAAATTCAGCTCCAGCAGAAGGTTGCAGTGTTCAACTTGCAGCTCAGTGCATCGATCTGTTCCAGCATTTGACTTTCAACCATGACAAAACTGTGGGCAAATTAATTGTTCTCCAGGATATTAGGCATCAGAGTCTATTAATCCTCTCTGGAGTCGGATGCTCCATGAATACTAATGCAAACCCAGCGCTGCAGTCGTGTCTTTTCCTGCTCGAAGCTGCCGCTGCCGCTGCCATGGGGGCAGGGAGGGAGGGAAGCCTGGGTGCCAGTCAGCCATTTGCTGCTTTTATTCAGATTTAAGGCTGATTACAATTGGGAAGAATCGTGTAATATGGCAAATCCTCCTCTGAGCCAGGCAGGCTCTGGAAACCAGAAAGCAAGAGGCAATGTTACGTGTTTTCCACAAGGAAAAAGTGAAAGGCATAAGTTATTTATGCAAATTTGATCTGTATTCAGACGTGTTTTAAGGAAGATCTCAGGAAATCATTTCTTAATTACACATATAGATTGCACTTACTGTGCCTGCATCCAGGCTCTTTTCTCCCAGACTAAAACATGTGGAATAAGTAGCTCATTTCTTGTGATTGTTTTACAAACATATAAAATGTCTCTCCCTCAGTATTCCTGTTTCCCAGAGCCCTCCCTCTCCTTGCCCCACACCTCCCAATGCTCTTTGGGGGCAGGAGCCCAGCTCGGAGCCTCCGCAGATTAATTCTGAGCTCTAATCTGCATATTTCTCTCAAGGAAATGGAGGCTGCAGGAAAGGGATATTGAAGATGTTTTACCTCCACTAATGCTGCACATTTAAGTAATCCTCTGGAATTCCAGAACAGCTTTAATCATCCAAAGCCCAGTCAGGACCATACTCTGTATAATTAATCCACATTGCATAATGTTGCCTAGTGAAAGCGAATACTCTTCCAAATATTTGTCCAGCCTGTGTATCCGAGCTCATCCAACACGTGGGATTCCAGCTTCACATTTTGCTTCAGAACCAGGAAAGCAAAGTGAGAGCAGCAGTACCGGGGTTTGGCACGAGCAGCTCTCCACTGACGACCTGGTGGTATGTTCCCGTCTAAGGCATGGAAGTTCCCTGTGGATCACGATGAGAATACATTACATTGGCAATGCCGGATCCTTTTGTTTCCTCTTTCCCCTCGCAGTTTCTCTCCACACTGTTCTCACAGATTGCTGCAAGGAGAGTGAAAGAGCAGGGCTGAAAAATTTGGGTACAGGGGGACCCCGAAACAGGATGCCAGCCCATTTGCTTGGGGTGGTGGGTAAGGTGTGAATCGCTGCTGAGGCTCTCCCGCTGCTGGCACCACACAAACCATATAATTTCGGAAAGCCTGTCTGAGAGGAGGAGACGTGGACGTGCTGAGCTCCTACCCAGTGAACTGGGACTACCCAGGGATAAGCTTTCCAAGGCTCTCATTTTCCCCAGGGTGGAAGCACTGCAGTGCAAAGGGAGCAGAGCTGCTCGCCTGCGCTCTAACTGAGGAGATATTTATGTCTGTGCAAACACAGCACGCGCCTTCCGCATGATTTGGAGCTAAATGCAGTGTTACTTAATTAATGCATTTGTAACACACAAGGCTATTATACCTATTAGAGCTCTTGAACAATTAAAATTTCAGTGTCCTCTCTGCCACCGGCTGCCCACGACAAAGGGCTGAAAATCTTCTGTCCATAAACAACTGGCAAGAGCCAAGAAAAAACCCCAGACCGACCAACAGCCAGAAACAGTCCTCAGGTTTGCATGGATTTATGAAATTCCTGTGAGAGTCTCAGTCTCAGGGAGGTGGTGAGAGTAGGTGCACTCCCCAGGCTCTGCACTGCCTCGTGTCCCCTCAGGGCACCACACTGCCCAGAGGGAGCTGAGACAGGGCTGGGAGGATGATGGCACCAGCAATAGCAGAGTGGTTAATGACGAGTTGTGCTCCCTGGATTTGACCAGCACCAGAGCAGGAAGTCCCCTGAGAAGCCAGGAATAGATAAATCTTGGTGAGAAAACTTGTTCTGGAGATGTTTGCAGCCCAGATTCAGTCCTCAGAGGGTGAAACTTCCTGGAGCCCCAGCACTGTGCTGGGTGATGGCTCTGCTCACGGATCACAGCATTGCCACCGGTGGCCTCACGGACACACCAGCTCCAGACTGTGCTGCTGGGACTGTCCCCTGCTCAGGGTGGTCGTGCCTTTCCAGAGACCGTGGGCACTGATGCTCATGCAGCCGTGGGGGTGAATCCCAGTGGCAGGGGATGAATGAGATCCCCATGGCGTTGTCCTGGAGGTGGCTTGGAGAGGGGACAGTGTGGGTGCCAGCCAGCCTGGCTGCAGGTCTCCTGGATCTGGCCAAGGTGTTCCCTCGCCCGGAGCTGCAGCAAATCTGTGGGCCAGTGCCTGGGTCCGGCACAGTGTGGCCGGGGAGGCCAGAGCAGAGGCCTGGCGTGAGAGCTGCCTCTCGCCCTGTGCTGCATTACCCAGCCCTGCCTCCCATTTCAGGAAAGCTGACTTCAAATAAAAGAGCCCTTTGAAAAATCATGAGGCATTTTATTCATGATTACGTTTTGTCCAAAGTCTTTTGACAAGAAAATAGGTGATCCAGCTCAGAGAGCGTTTCTTTTCTCGTACATAAGAAACCCATTACATATCTTTTTTAAAAAACAAAAACTTTCTTATTCCCTTTGAGCAGTGTGGCCAGCTGTCAAAGGAGAAACTCAGACTCCAAATGGATTTAATACAAACCAGACCCCGATGCCTTGTGCATTGTTTAACCATGGCTTCAGTTTCCTTCTCCTCCTTCGCTGCATCAGGTACTTGCCATGTAGAGTCATAAGTTTTTAATGTTTAAAATATAACACATTGTTTCAGTTAATGTAATTGTCCTGCCCATTCCCCCCGCTCCTCCCCGCCTCACCCCCTGGGGTTTTATCTCCTTTCTCTTGGTTTTGGTGTGATGGCAGCTCTCTGAGGGAAGCCCATTCCTAGCTCAGCTCATCATGGTGATCTCCAAAGGACAAAGCCACTCCTGACCTCACCTGCACCTTTTCCATCATATTCCTTTCCCCTTTTAAATACACTGGCACAACCTGGAAATGCCTGGAAGCTCTGCAGGACTGACTGCCTTGCCTCTGCATCACCTGTTGGCTTGGGAACCCTGTGTGTCTGAGCCCTGCACCAGCGGCTCCACACCTTCCTCCCTCTGATCAGCCAGCAGAGGATGAGCAGCCGCTGTGGAGCTGCAGTGGGGACGTGGGTGAGATGAGCCATGGGCAGCTTTAAATTCAGCAGGTCTCACCCCTCCTGCTCCCTGGCAGTGCTGTGCACAACATGAAGTGTGGGGTGGACACACTCCTTGTCCCTGCTCCTGCCCGGGGAGTGGTGACAGCTCGTGGTGCCTCGTGCTGCGCCTGGAACAGTGCCTGGTGCAGGGGGACTGATCCCCCAGTGAGGCCACAGGCACTGGGCTGAGAGGAATGAGTAAAAATCAAATCCTGACAGTGAAAATGAAGCTGAGTCTGGGGAGGTATTGATGGGGGATGTGCTATCTGCTGCCTCTGCTTTTCTTCTCACCAGTGGAAAAGGTACCAGGCACTGTCTTCACTCCATGGCCACACCTCTACACCACAGGTTCACATGAGCTGTTTCCCTTATCACGTTACTGACTCCATGCTGCTCTTTCTGTGGAAAAAAACCCTGTTGTTGGTTTGTTTAAAAAAAAATATAAACCCCTGCAGTAGACACACACAAATATTTAATTACAGAGAAAGTAAAAATTTATGAAGTTCATTGAACTTTTCTGTTTGAAAGAAAAGCTCAGAAGGAAAAGACACTCAGGAGGAAATCCTAAGTATCCCACAACTGCAGATCCAGGGACCTGGCAGCTGCCTGTTTATCTTGGCTGTCTATTGGTGCTCCCACACGGGTGTTTTGGATCCTACCCTGGCAAGAGGCAAGGAGCCTGTTTGTCCACTGCTGAGGAGAACGTGTGGCTTTTCTCTTGGGTGCCTGAGCTGAAATCACTGATGAATGATTCTGCTTTATCCATGAGAAAGGGGAACTGAAGAGCCAGATGGGGTTGTCCCCAGCAAACTCACACATGTTCATGAATTTTTGAGCTGAAGAGGAGGGAACTGGAAGGAGCAGGAGGCCAAGACGTGGATGAGATGGATTTGTAATGATTTTTGGTGAGCTGTGGAAGACTCAGAATGCTGAATACCTAGCTGAGATGACTGGTCTGTAAGCTTGTGTTCAATAAACCTTAGAACAGAGGCTAAACCTGAGTGAGGGCAGTGGCTGCCCTACAAGAGTGTGCAAGGGATTGAGGTTCCCCCTGGATGATGTGAGTCTGGACATCAGTCCTGCTCAGAAGTTAAGTGTGACCACTTGATGAAGAGCTGAGGACTGGGGTATCATAGACACCAGCTGAGAGTTTTTATGGAAGATAGATGCATCCATTGAAATAAAGTGTATTTTAGTGTCAGTAAATACAACATCATCCCTCTCATACAGACCAAGAATGATGGATTTGTTGCAAGAGCACAAGATGGTTTCACATTCCCTAACAACTTTGCAAAGCATCTGAGCAGACAGAGGCCACAGGCACAGTGCCCCGACCTTGTGATAAAGAGCTAATTCATTCAGGGGACACACAGAAAGGAGTAGTAAGTAGGAGCAGTGCAACTGGCAAGTTGCCTGGCACTGGTGGGAGGGACACCAGAATATTGCCCATGGCTCCGGTGTCAGGGTTTGTAAAGGGATCCTGGAGGTGTCAAAGAAAGCCACAAAATTGTTTATGAGATAAAGAGAATGAGTTACAGAAAAGGAGATTAAACAGCTTAAATGAGATCAAGAAGAAGAGTGAATGCCTTCATTAAATCCTGAAGTACCTTCTCAGGAGAAAGTACCAGGGATAGGGGGACCTCAAGTCTTGCAGTGAAGGCAGAAGAACTGAGCCAAAGGCTACAGGCAGGAGCAAGACGTTTAACATGGAAATAAGGCTCAGGCTGCAGGAGGGAGGGTAATGACTGACTGGAAAAAACTACCCGGGAAAGTTGTGTATTTTCCATCGCCTCACACGTCCGAGACAGGCAGCGTGGCCCGTGGGGAGCGAGGTGTGAGCTATACAAGTTGTTTGCCCACGGCTAGGGGAGAGAGCCGGGCCGGTGGAGCCACGGGCCGGTGGAGCCACGGGGTGTCTGCTGGGGCTGGTGGCCCTCACCTGTGGGGTGTCTGTGGGGGCAGCTGGCCTTCATCCATGGGGTGTCTGCTGGGGCTGGTGGCCCTCACCCGTGGGGTGTCTGTGGGGGCAGCTGGCCCTCACCCATGGGGTGTCTGTGGGGGAAGCTGGCCCTCATCCATGGGGTGTCTGTGGGGGCAGCTGGCCTTCATCCATGGGGTGCCTGCTGGGGCTGGTGGCCCTCACCTGTGGGGTGTCTGTAGGGGGCAGCTGGCCCTGACCTATGGGGTGTCTGTGGGGGCAGCTGGCCTTCATCCATGGGGTGCCTGCTGGGGCTGGTGGCCCTCACCTGTGGGGTGTCTGTGGGGGCAGCTGGCCCTTACCTGTGGGGTGTCTGTAGGGGGCAGCTGGCCCTGACCCATGGGGTGTCTGTGGGGGCTGGTGGCCCTCACCTGTGGGGTGTCTGCTGGGGCTGGTGGCCCTCACCTGTGGGGTGTCTGTGGGGGCTGGTGGCCCTCACCTGTGGGGTGTCTGCTGGGGCTGGTGGCCCTCATCTATGGGATGTCTGCTGGGGCTGCTGGCCCTCATCCATGGGGTATCTGTGGGGCCTGGTGACCCTCACTCGCGGCCACCATCATGGCCAGCACTGGTCCTGCCACCAGCCGGGCTCCAGGGCCTGCTGGGGTCGCTGCCCTTATTGTTCCCACTGATGTCGCTTCACAGAGTGTTTCATAATTTCCCAAAGAAACAACAGCACGATCCTTCTGTGGGAATGTGAAGTGGCAGCTTCAAAGCTTCGAGGAGGGGAGCAGCTCACCCAGCAAGGCAGAGGCTCCGGCATCGCAATCCTGCTGCTGTGCAGCCTCCGGGGGCCTCGCGCAGAACCAGCGAGGATGCTCAGAAATGGGAAAGAAAAGCATCAGGAGGCGAAACAACAACAACAACAGCAACAAAGCTTAGAAATATCAGTGCTTTCCGACAGGTTTGAAAACAAACACAAAAAATAAAACAAAAAAAAAGACCACAGAAAGAAGTATCTTCTTAAAATGAAGCACTTAAAAGTGCTCCTTTGGGGCTGGAGAAAATCTCCGTGGCTGCCAGTATTTTGAGAAAAGCTGCAACTTAGTGACAAAATAATGCATTTTAATTTCCCTGGCACAGCCAACTAAAAAAACCCCCGGTTCTGCCTGTTTGCTCTCTCTGCCTCGGTCTTATCAGATGCTGCCCTGGCCCTGGGAGCAAGGGGTGGGACAGAGCATTACTACTCCTTTGGGGAGATGGGAAGCACCATGAGCAGTGGGGGTGAGGGCGCAGTGGGGTGAGGATGCAGCAGTGCTACAGCAACTCCCATTGCAGTGGGACACTGGGCTGTAGTCATCACGGAGCTGGAGAACCTCTGCTAAGANCGCTACACCAGCTCCCATTGCAGTGGGGACACTGGGCTGTCCCAGGGACACTGATGTCCCAGTCATCAGGGAGCTGGAGAACCTCTGCTAAGAAGCCTTTGGGAAAAGCTCTGGCTCCTTCAGTGGACAAATAAGTATTGGCTATAACGATCCGTAAATTAAAAGGTGTTTTAGAAATGTAAGGCAAGAGTTATACGCACTTAAGGTGTCAGAGACGATGCTTTTAGCCAAGTGTCGTGACTTTGGTATGTTTTTCCCACTGACAATGATGAGTGGCTGTGCTGAACCCACCTCTGCACGGTGGTACCAGGGAAAGCCAGCGAGGAGCAGCCAGTGCATGGTGTCTGGGGGGCACATGCCAGGTCACCTCTGCACCTCATGGACACCTCATGGACCAAACAGCAAAGAGAACACACAGTTGTTGGACACTGGAGTCGTGGTGGGTGCAGGTGGCTGCCCCAGCGTGGCGAGAGGACAATCCCTGTCTTCTCCCAGAGCTGAGAGAGCTCAAGCTTCCATGGATGTTCACCACACAGCTGGGATCCCCCACCAGTCACTGGTGCCAGGGCAATGGCACAGGAAGGTGATGCCCTCCCCTCTGCTGGTGGCTTGGTTCCAGGGCTGGACCCATTGTCCCATCCTCCCTCCTGAGCCTGTGCAAGGCAGCTGTGACTTGGTTACCCCCACAGCCTGTGCTTCTGGCCCTGCCTGCAGGGGCTCCAGGAGAGCCCTGTGGAATTAGCAATCCTATGTCTTGATTTAATTTTCGCTCTACTTTAACTCTAACAAAGCGGCAAATTGCTTCCTGTAGTTGTTTTACTTTTATTTATAGGGTAATTTGCATCATGAAGACAAGTTGCCCTATCAATAACTGTGGAGCAATTAAGGTCACCTGTCCCCTCCTCTCCTTCCGAGGGTCTCATCTCTCACTTGCATGTCTCATCTTGATGGAGGATTGTGATGGATTGGCCTTTGGGAGGCTGGCCCCGCTCTCCAGCTCCGACTGCGCTGCTCACACACGTTCCCGAAGCTCAGGTCAAGCTGCTGCTCTGCTTTTGCTGTGTGATATTTTCCAGAAGAAAGGGATTGTTTGAGGCCCTTGCAGTGGGAGTTACTTTGCAAAGGAGAAGGGTGCAGGCATTCCCCGAGAACAAAAGTAGAAGGGAAAATATCTGGCTAAGCAATGAATATTTCATCATGAAACATGGCAGGGTTAAGTTCATTGCTGAGACCAGGCTGCTTGACTGAAAGAATTAAACCTGACTTAGGTTTACACAAACTTAAGTTTACCCCCATTAACACATTTTATCCTTCCCTCTTCCCTCTTCCTTCCCTGCTGGAGCACCCAGGGGACATGGGGGGTCAGTGGCTGGAGAAGTGGCGCTGACCGTGTGGCCAGTGGAGTCAGGGAGCGCAGAGCGAGAAGGGAGAGAGGGATGAGGCTGGACACAGAGCCTCTCCGATGCTCCTCTCACTTTTGGGGCAGTCTAAAAATGTAGCAGGTGTTGGGAGGCCAGGATACCTGGCTGCTGTGCCAGATGAATGCTCTGTGTGGTCCCAGAGGTGGGGAGGAGCAGGACAGGCAGAGGTGCCCTGGCCCACGTGGCTGCTCTGCACACCGAGCTGAGCGCTGGGTCTTTGTCTGGCTGCAGAGCAAGTGCTGTGCTTCTCCACGAGCCTGGGCTCTCCAGGGATGTCATCTCCCACACAGATGTCACCCCAGGCAGGTCGGGCACCTGGCTGAGCAGTTCTGGTGCACAGAGCTGCAATTCCCATCCCTCCTAAGACAGCACATACTCACACTTTCATTTATTCCACTTCAATAAACATCTGAAGACATCCGTAGGAAACTTGTACTTTAAAGTAAAAACATTTCCCAAATACCTCTTGGGGAAGCTTTTCCTTTTCTACAAGTAAGAATTTGAGCCTGTAAATGTAAGGAATGGGAACAATGCTTGCAGTCCTCCCCGGGCAGAGCTTGGAGATGTGCAGATCAAACTCCCTGGGTGAGATCTGAAACCTCTCAACAGCAGTGTGCAATAAATCCTGACATCCTCAACAGAGCAAACAGGCAGCATGAAGCAGAACAAGCGACCTGCTGCTGCTCTGGGGACACCTGGAACGTACCCCTGAGACCTCGAGGTCAGCTTGATCCACCAGCAAATCCCCAGCTCCTGTTCCCACTTGCTGTCAGGGGATGACCCTCACCAACACAGCCATTCTGCGGCTCTGCTCTGCCTCTGCCACTACCACCAAAGCCCAGAAGCTGGTGGCTTCACAACCCAGGAGCCATCCAAGGAAATCTCTGTGTCTACCTTGGCAAAGTGCAGGGAGAGAACCTAGACGTGGGGGGGCCAGCCTTTGTCATGCCAGCCAAAAGACCTGGATGGCATTTTCCCACGTTCCATCATTTTTTTTTTAATATCTTTTGGTGAGTCATTGATGGTGAGTCTGTCAGTGTGCTACAAAGGACATTTGGGAACTGACTGGGAACTGTTTGGTGACCAGCTCCTGCTGATGCCCCATCCCAAAGACCTGGGAAAATGCCCAGAAATGTCTTGATTTCCCAGGCTTTTCTTACCTCCAATGCCTGTGCTGGCTGTGGGACTCAGATCCCCCACAAGCTTTGCCCCCTCCTTCCTCTCCAGCCTCTCCTGCCTGTTGTGTGACACCAGTGCCACATCCCAGCTTCCCAGCACCAGATACACCAGGTTTATGTTTTTTTAAACCATTTCTCTGGAGCTGCCTGCTGGCAGAGGGCTGCAGGGGTACACAGCCCTTCCCTTGGATTTCGGAGATGGTTGCCGCTGCCGTCTGCCCTCCCGAGTTATTGGTTTGCACATGTTCACAGGGAAACAGTTTTAAATATGGTAATAGCCAACATCCAATCCGTTACCCCAGCGCTCGGGGACAGAGCCGTGGCAGTCAATCTGCAATTCCAAATCTGCATATTTATGCAGTTTCATTAATTATGTATTATGCAGCATTAATCCCAATAATATGTGTACGCTTGTTCAGTAGAACAGAGAGAGGAGACTCGCCTCGCAGAAGAATTAATCAGAGAGCCATTCACAGATCCCACATCGCTTTAGATTGCAATTACAAGTATTTTTACTTAAAAGCTTTTGCATTAAAAAAAATTAATTTTGCAAGATTTTGAGGTCCCCACGTAGCTGCAAAAATTTAAGTTGAGCTCTGAAAAATGGCTCCACCCCGTCTTCTGGTAGCAATCACAGCTGAGCAAAGAGGGGCTTTGAAGAGGGATTCCTGTCAAACAGGCTGTTAATTATCTTGGTGGAAGAAGAAACTGAATTTCTCGGGGCAGGGAGCAGAGTTTGTGTGCTGTGTTTGTTCAGAGGTGACCGAGGCCACTGCTGGCTGCTGCAGGGCTCTAAGTAATCAATAGGATGCCTTTAGAGTAAGCAAACGAGGTAAGTTCACTAATTATGGTGTCCCACTCTCTGTTGTGAGGTCAGTGTGTAGTCAAGGGCCACTCTCCGGTGTGGGACAGGGCCCCAACTGGCCCAAGCCAGCTCTGTGACATCCCTGGTGCATCAGCGAATTTACTCTCATTGCTTTTATGAGTAGGAAAAAAATAATAATCAGGCACCATGCAGGAAAGGAAAGGAACAGGGGCAAATACCCAGTGCCAGACTTGTTCCTGAGGTAGGGAGGGGGAGCCTGAGCCTGCAGCACCGAGGCAGGTGCCCGCAGCCCTCCCGAGGGCTGGAACCAAGTGTGCCCATTTCTCCCAGTTTTTCAGGTTCTTTCCCCCGTACATGAAAAAAACAGGACCTGTTTTCCAGGGAAAAAACACAGAAACAGGCACAAAACAGAAACTTGCTGCATGGTCCTTGCTCCCTGCAACAGAGACAGGGGGTGTGGGTTAGGGTTAGGGGGGTTAGTGGGTTAGGTGTCACTGGGGGTGTGGCACTGGTCAGTGGGCACGGTGGCATCCTGGGAACGTCCGAGTGCTGGGGTGCTCCATACAGGGTGACCATGCAGACTGCTGTCCCCTGCCTGTCCCTGCCCTCCCCTGCTTGTCCCTGCCCTCCCCTGCTTGTCCCTGCCCTCCCCTGCCTGTCCCTGTCCCTGTCCCTGCCCTCCCCTGCCTGTGCCCCTGCCTGTGCCCGCGCTGCTGGGGTGGATGGTGCCGAAGAGCTCAAGAGGAACTGGCCCTGGCTGGAGCGAGGGATGGATAATGCATATGCAGCAGGTATGACTGATGTAATAAAATAATATCATCAGGACATTTAGGTAGGAAAAAATGCAGCAAGGTAATTCCTCACGCTGGCGTAATTCCTGACACTGGCTCCAATTTGTTTTCATTAGTGGTTTGCTAATGCATTTATTAGCCATTACATACGTACAGCAAAATGATGAGGTTTCCATATCTATATATGCAAATGAAATATGTCTGGCACATCTGTGGATGGGCCGGGTGAACACCGGGCTCGTTCGCATTTTCCTCATGAGACTTTTCTGGATTATTTTTTCGGACTGCAATGGAAAGACCACCCACTTTTCCTCAAGTATTTTATTTTCTCTGTGTGGAGAGCTGGGGGATTGTGAGAACACAGGCCCCTTTAAAACAGGCAGAAATATACCGAGAGCTTCAGGCTCTGACAAACTCTTTAGAAAATCGGGTGATTTGGGTCCAGCTGTGTAAATGTTTTCAGTTTCGCTGCTGGGGCCCCGAGTTTGATTCGGTGCCAAGACAAGCCTTGCTCAAGTTGTTTTTGGCAAAGGCTCCTGGCTGAGGAATGTCAGCATCACTTTCAAAATATGATGGTTTGTAATTTGGACCACAGAATGAAAACTGAGCTGCTGGTACATTTTGCCATCATCTAATTACCAGGTCCCCAATTACAGTCAAGGAGCAGCTCCACAGCCGGGTGCAGGGAAGGTTGTTCCCATTGTGAGGCACTTCTCCATGTACGTTTCCCTGAACACATTCCTGGAATGCAGACAGGTTCACAGGGATGTGGATGTGGGTGTGGGTGTGGGTGTGGGTGCCCGGGCGTGTGCCTCACTCACCAGCTGCTCAGCCCTTCCCAGCCAGTGCCTGGTGCCGACGGAGCTGCTGCCACGTTCCCATTGCCATTCCTTCGGCCACCATCCGTCCGTGCCCGTTGCCGAACGACGATACTGCGTCAGCCACAGGGTGTCATTGAGACAGTCCTTGCACCCTGGGACACTCTGTGACACCCTGAGAGTGCTCCATCTCGCCATCCCTCACTGACCCCATGCCTCCTGCACCCCCCCAGGGATGCTCGTGGTGGCAGGATGCTGTGTGGATGCTGTGAGGTGCCCGCCCCAGCTCCACCATCTTCCCACCATATCCCAATGAAACTTAGGGTTTCTGTGAGGAGCAGGAGTCGGAACGACCATGGTGGTTCCCACAGCAGCCTTGGAGGCTGCTGCTGATATGGAACCTGAGCACAGAGGGCTTCCCACAAAGGCCTCCTGTATGTACAGGGATGGAGCAGGAGTTAGCTGATGGATATGCTAATCTCATTACTCATGCACATAATTACAGTCTCGGGGTTGCAAAGCTTTTTAGGTAATGAAGGCTGAGAGAAAGAATTTACCTAACTTTTGGAATATCCATGAAATATTGTTTGACTCTTGAATACAAATGCTCTGCCCGGGCTCCTTGGAGGGAGGCTGTGCTGTTCTGGAGCTGCTCAGGGGGCAGGACACAGACTGGGCACCACAGCAACAGGAAGCAAGAAGGGGCATCTTTTAGGGTTGGGCAGTGGGAGGAAAAGTCATCCCATTGCATATGTTAGGGCTGTTATAAGCCATTGGCTGACATAGGTTGAAAGACCCCCAGGAGGTGGGTGGGAGTGGGGGGTGCTGCTCTGCACCTCTGAACTCTGGCAGTGGAAAACTTCTTGCCATTTTCAGTTCAAATCAGTTAACAGACAGCTCATACCTGCCTGTTCCCACACCATGCTGGCCTTTGATTTGGTAAAAGAAATTCAAAAAGGCCAGAGGGGTAGGCGTGACTCAGCTCTGGTGACCTCCAGCTCCCTCTTCCTCTCTCTGACCGGTGGCTCGTGGGCTCGCTCTGGCCAACAGTCTGTACAGTTCCCTTTAATTCTGTGTGTCTCTGTGTTTAAGGTCAGTGAAAGCAGGATCTGCTCAATGCCTTTGAAAATCAGACTGATAGTACTTCAGAGGTCAGACAGTGTAAAATGAAAGTGCCCAGAACTAAAAGCCATTTTTGGTTATCTGGCCCATAACCTCTCCATGGTTTCGCGTCCTTCTCTGCAGACTGGAGTGAATAACATTAACCTCCCTTGCTGGAGGGCAGAGCGGCTTACAGACTGCTTACAGACTGCTCCAACATGAACCAGTGGTGCTGAGAATTCTTTTCATTATAAGGACACAGGCTCAGCTGACACCTGCAGCTCCTGTCTCTGTGTGCTCTGCTGCCCAGTGTCTGCCCCCCTCTCCCTGCATGGGGCACTCGGGGAGCACCATCAGTGCCCCAGCCATGCCCCATCCCACACAGACTTTATTCTCACCAGTGTTTTCTGGTGTGTCCATCACCCCAGCCTTGTCCAGGCCTATTCTGGGCTCAGTTTGTGTCCTCTCAGTTGTTGCTTCCCTGGAGAGGTCCCTCAGCAGATCTCCTGCAGGTAACTCACCTGCTGTGTCTCCTGAGGGATGACTGAACACCTGATCCTGCACTGGGGAGAGCAGCCAGCACACTGCTCTGTGCAGCACAGGATGCAGGAAAAACTTGCTGCCTGGTAGATAATGTGCCCAGAAATGAGAGCTCCCCTTGGTGTGCCCTGAGTAATCACCAAAGATAAATGTGGGTGCAGTGTCATTAGAAATGCCTCCTGCTAATGCAGCTTAAGTGCTAATTCTTGTAGCTCTTCCATTGTAACAGCAAGAGGTTGATCTTTAATTGGGTTTCATGCTCTAAATGCTTCGATGACAAAGGTTTGAACAGGTGAGGCATGACTTACAGGAGCTGGATGAATATCTGTGAGCATTGGGAATCACTATCCACTGTCCCTTCCAGATGCGATGAGAGAGAATGGAACTGAAGGTGCAGCTTGGGCTGGGGCTGCTGGTTTGCAAAAGGTGACAGAAAATGATGAACATGGCTCGATTTTGCCTTTCACCCACAGCAACATCAGGTAGTTATTGGGTTGATTGGAAGGGTTGGTTTAAAAAAACCTCAAGATTTGCTGGAGGAAGGGTTGTGACCTGGCCGGTGGCACTGATCCATCCAGCGCAGTTTGCCATCTTCATGTCCCAGGAGTCCCTGTGCTGGCTCCCAACCCTGCGGGCAGTGCAGAGATGTTCCTGCACCAGCTGAGCTGCTTGGACCTCTCTGGATCACCCAAAGTGTCGGTAATGTACTGGCCCTCATTGCTGACACACCCTTAAAATGTTAATAGTGAGTAAATCGCTTTTCTTTTCATACTTCTTAAAATCAGATTTCTCGTTGCAAGATGGTGGCTCTGGCTAATGCTACTGTGCCTTTCCTTCATTACTGTCTGTATAAGATGGACTGTGGAGATCTCATACAGATTTTATGGGAACTATTTTATTTATAAGAATTTTCCTAGTGTCAGATGGATCTGACACTTCTGGAGTCCCCTTTGCCATTCCCATGCAGGGAGACAGCAGGAATGTTAAGACCCTGGCTCCCACCCCCACCCCCGACATGGCCCTGGGGCTTTTGTGTCCTCTCAGTCAGACTGAGGGCTGAGCTTCTCTGGGGCTGAGCATCTCTTGGGGCCGGGAGGAGGAGCTCAAAGTCACATTAACCAGGGAATGCTCAAACATCTTGTGTGACACAACCCACCCTGGGAAACACGAGGCGATGCCGCTGCTGTGCTGCCAGGTCCCCAGGAGCTGCTGAGGAGCTGTCCCTTGTCTGGCAGTGGTAATTAAAGGACTCCCCTGGGCTGTCTCTGAGAGGGTGCTCTGGGTCTGGGCAGGGTGAATTTACAGCAGGAAGAGCTCACTGCATTCCCTGCTGCTGGGATTTGCATATCACACTGAGGAAAACAAGACAAGCAAAGCACAGCTATAAATCACCAGGCCAGAAGGTGCATTTTGTTCCTATCCCAGGCAGGAGGATTTTTAAAGCAAATAAAGAGGAAAAGCCCAGAGGCCCACGAAGCCCTCTGTGTGCTTGCTTGTGTCACCCTGCCGTGGTGTTATGGTGATGGTGAGTAGCTCAGCCCTCTTCTTGGGTCTGGCTCTTGGCTCCTTTATCTCCTCTCTGTGGTGGAGGAGGTGGTGGCTCAGCAGGCAGCTGGGAACCGGGGCAAGGGGCTGGCACACACGGCCAGGTACCTCACACCTGGGGAGGTGGCAGAGGTCGGTGCAGGAGGTGCTGCTGCCCCAGGGAGAGGCAGCAGCTCAGCCACTGCTGCTGGGCCATCAGCTCCCATCTCTAGTGCTGGATCGCTGCTTGCTCTTCTCTGTTGGCACGTCTTCCCCCAAACATGAGCTGGTTTCTGCCTACAGCACTTCAGAGCAAGCGAGGACACCAGCTCAGGCGATGGTACAGCGATAGCAGATGAGCCTGAAACTGGAGGGTTTGCAACCGGTGCTGAATGTTTAGGAGAATCCAGCCCACCAGAGCCTTTAATTCAGGCTGAGATTTGCTTCGCTTGAGGTTATTGGATGTGCCTGAGTTCTGAGCAGGAAACAGATCATTCATCCTTTAAAATCCTTCCCCCTCCCTTCTCCTCTCCTCCCTCTCCCGCCCAGGTGGGAAGCTCAGACGTGTGTGTGTGTGTTGTACCTGTGCCATAATGACACCCCGTGCCGCTCATCCCAGGTGGTGGCTGTACAGAGACAGAGCGCTGCGTCCCCGGGATGGCAGCCCTCCCCTGGGATCGGCAGCTGGATGTGCTCAGATCCATCAGGGCCAGGAAAGTGCCCTTGCTCAGTAACTGAGGCAAATATGTGTGAAATAGGATCGCTGCTATAAATAGCAGCGGGCTCATGAGAACATTGTTTATCGCTGCGGTGGGTGGTGTGAAGGCTGCCCTGCACTTTCCAGCAACGCAGGAATGATGCTATCCCACTCCCGGCCCATTTATAGCCAACGGAAAAGATAAATGCGTTGGGTGGGAATTTTGAATTCCATAAAGACTTATTCATTGTTTTTAGCCCTCTCTTGCTTTCTCAGCGAAGGCTGCAAACCCATCAATCACACCCCATAAGCTCCTTCATGAATCGCATCCAAATGCTTGCAGAAATGCCCACCACCCCGAAGCCTATCAAAGGCAGCTCCTGCCAACTGAGAGCATGGATCCCTGCTCCCAGGCTCCTCTTCCTGGGAAAAAATAGCTGTTCCTTGTGCTATTTCTGGGTGACTCTGCAGGCACCTCCCATGGATGCACTGTTATGTTTTCTGCTAAGGCACATTAACATCTCCAGAGGACTCTGGCTGTCAGCTCCAGCCCCAAACAGTTCTATGATGCTGAATTTTAAGCACCAGAGTCAACAGCATTAATCACATGCTTAAAACGAAGCACTTTGGTAAGTCTGCAGGATCAAGGTCTTAAACTGCAAGATCCTTGGAGCAGGGTCTTTCTTTGTGTGTGTGGACAGATCAGCCCTCAAATAAAAACCATTGCTAAGAGCTGCCCAAACTGCCATGGTCTGTGAGGGAGCACAGTCTGTGGGTGTCAGAGCAAAGACGGCAGGGCCAGGAGGATCCACGTCTGCCAAGGCTCCTCCGTGCTCCTGTCCCTGTTATCCCTGTCCCCGGGGCTCTCCAGGCCCCTCTCCGCTGCGCGGATTCCCGGATGCTTGCTGCCTGGTGGATGAATTAAGTTATCCTTTCCAGTAAGTGCATTTCTCAGTCACATTGTTCACCAGAGGAGATGTGAAATCCTCGCAGCGTTCCCTCTTGTGCATAATGTCACATTCCCAGCTCCTCTCCCTCCTGCCTCCCGCCATCAGTCTGCTGCGCCGAGCTGAGAATGCCCACGAGCGAAGGCACGGAATATGCATGATATGCTCCATCATGTAGGACCAAATCATTTGCTCCCTCTATAAATCTATAGCCAAATCACTTTGTTTCCACATAAGAATCTCACGCTGTGTAAAACTAAAGGAGGAAATAATCGTGTGTCTGTCGAGATGTTTATCTCAGTCCTTCGCAGCCTCACCAGCTCCTCATCTTTTAATGAGGGAAGGAAAATCAGTCCTCTCCTCCTGCAGCAAGGGGTTTGGGGAGGAGATGCAAATGCGTTCCCCTCCCTGAGTTTGCCGTGTTGCTGTAAAACAGCAAACTTAATAAATCTCGCACAATTGGGCACAAGTCTTGTTTCCTTAAAAGCGATGTTCTCTATAATTGTCTATGACACAACATGCTACATATTAGTTATTTTTCCCTTAGTAGATCATCAGAGCACAGTGAAGCATTGCAGCCGAGGTAATTGAATGTCTTCTTTAAAACAATACGCTGCAAAAAGTCTCCTGACAAGTGCCAGTGTCTTATTTTAAACAAATAACACCACGGATTTGGGGGAGAGCGAAGATTTCTGGAGGAGAGGGTGGTTTTGGGCCGTGGACAAATGGGGACTTGGCATCTGCTGCAGGAGAGCAGGTGAGCAGGCTCAGGCTGGCGCGTTCCACGGGCTGGTGGGGATGAGAGATGCCTGAATTCTCGGCAAAGCCACGGAGGGGACCTTGAGTTTAACTTTGCTGCTTTAATGCACATTGATTTAATGCACATTCATTTAATGCACCTGCCTGGTCCGTGCTGGTCCCTCAAGCTGAAGCAGGGCTGCAGGTGGACGGCTCCTTTCTGCTGCCGTGTTCCCAGGACGCCAGGCTGACCGGGCTCCCACCATCCCAAGGTTCTGGGGCCGAGGGATTCTCAGCTGGTCCAACACCACCTGCGCCTCCTGGCCCTGCTCCTCAGGAGGATCCTGACCCGGTGTGGCACAACCTGCACCCCCTGTCCTGGCTGTCACAACAGGCAGTCCTTGGGCAGGTTTGGGGGAGCAGTGAGCATCCCCCTGCCTGTACCTGAGAACTGGGAGACACGGGGACCCCCAGCCCCCCCAGCCCCTTCCCCGTGTGTTTATGCACTTGCCTGTTAGTACAAATGCGGGTCTATGTTCTCGGAGGGCTGCGTTCCCTCTGCAAGGTGTGACATTTCCTGGAAGGAATTTCAAAGGGCTTTGTGCAAGGTGTTAAATAAGCTCTTAAATAAAACTGAACCAGCGAGTGCTGAAGCAAAGTGAACATTTAAAAATGTATGTGTACATTTAATTAGTCCAGGAACAGCGATAAAAGGAACCGCTAAGACACGTTTATTAAAACTAATGCAAGACAAAAATATATCTTAAAATTTTGATGTGATAAAAAGACTGTTAAAACATTAAAAAGTTCCTCTGTAGGTTTTTTTCTTTTCTTTTAAGCATGTCACAAATTCGTGAAAGAATAATTCTTCTTTTATCCTATTTTTCTTTTCCCCTTGGCTTCAGTCCCTTGCCCTCCTGTTTTGCTACTGAACAGGAAGGAAGAGGTAAAATCTTTGGCAGTTTTAAACGGTTTCAAAATTTTGGTCCAAGTTGGATATGAAAAATTAAAAATGTCATGAAAAAATGTAAATATGGTAAATGATTTTCCACCCACCATAAAAGAGAATCCCAGCACAAAGATCCAAACCCTGCACTGGGTGTTGGAGCTGGCTGAGCTCCCTCCCAGGGACAGATCTTCCAATTCCTCCTGCTCACTGGGAATGGATTCTGCCAAGGACTGCCAGACCCTTATATCCCGAGAGGAAGTTCCAGTGTAACGCCAGTGCTGCTGCAGCAATGGGGCACAGGAAAGAAAATGCATGTTCTTGTTTCACTGGACGTGTAACCAGTGCCTTGCACAGTAGGTGTAATCAGTCTCTCACTCTTCTTGTCATTTTAATTCCTGTTTGCGGTTGCAGCTGGGTCTGAGCCCACAAACTGGGGATGAATCCCATCTCCCATGGGAACGGGTGCAGTTATCCACCACCCCAGTCCTGCCCCAGCCTTCTTGGGGTTGTGTTCACCACAGCTGCTGGGAAACCAAGGTGAGAGTGGAGGGTCCCTGGGTGTTGCGAGTGCCTCTGGACTCCAGGGCTGGCCAGGGCTCGGCAGGATGCCTGGTCCTGCCACGAGCATCCCTCCCTGGCTTGAGGCCATCCTGGCTGCAAAGACTGGTGTATTCCACAATGATTCCCTGGCTGGTGACCAGCCTGGCCCCTGTGACCTTGCCGAGGTGTGAGCAGGGAAAGAAAGGCTTGGGAGCCCCATCAGAGCCAGCCCAGGCAGACACACAGCACCGGGGTCCCACGGGGCTGAGCGTGGGCATGTTGCCTTGCACTTGCCTTTGAGCTGCATGAGTGCCTTTGAGCCCCTGCTTTGCTCACCTCCACTGCTATTTTTATTTACCCTTTTCTAATCCTGTTAACAGGATGGGAAGAGAAAAGACTAATTCACTTTAACTCCAATGACTTGTTAATAATCGATGTATTGACACGAGCAGGCTGCCTGATGACCTTAAACAACCACCCAAATCCCGTGCCGAACTGTTTGACCTTTTAAGCCAGTTCAGATTCTTCCTGCAGAAGAAACTGGTGTCCGCTTTGATTTAGTGCAGGAAAATCCCCCTTAACCTTCAGGTGTCGGTGAGGATGTGTTTAATTTACAGTAAAGCCAAGTCATGATCAGCAGGAGAATGAAAAAGTCCTTCTGTGGTGGGAAGTTATTACCAGTCCCTCCAAAGTGATGATCTCTCCAGCTCAACAAGCCAATACCTCTTTAATTATTGAAAAGATGCCTCCAACACGAGGATGTGGAGCCACCAGGCTCTGGGAACAGGCACCACAGAACTTCTGTGACACCTTGGTGTGGGAGGCTGAGCAGGGTGGTCGTCGCTGTGCTCAGGTTCTGGAGGAGTTTTTCTTTTATGGAGGGGCCATTCCAGCTCCCCTGCACATCCTGGTCAGCAGCTCTGGATTTGGCCCCTGTAGGAGATGAAAGGATGATCTGTGGTGCATAACACAAGGCATCCCACCACTGCTGACCTGTGTGCATGAGCAGGAACAGATCAGGATCCATTTGATGTCCTGCACACATCTGTAGGTGCCCTGGACCCAGGGTGCCCATGCACACCCATGCTTTGCCCGAAATGCGCCTGGTCCCCAGGGAGTCCTGGGAATCCTCTGAGTCTGTCCCATCTCGCTGCCTCTCCTTTCCACAGCTCCATTGGGAGCGTGGAGCAGCCCTGTGCAGTGCCTGGCTGGTCCCTGGGATGCTGACGCCCTTCTTTGTGCGGGGATCAGCAGCTCAGTATTTTAGGTACTGGTGAATCTGTGGGTTTGCCACAAGAGCCGGGTGCTTTTGGGCTTTTTGAGTGCTCTGTGATGGCAGCAAACTGCTGCAAATAACTGAATATCCTTCAGATTAACGCTGGGGTCAGATGCTTTAATCCTTCGGGAGTGATCCCAGAGAGCACAAGGGACAGAGGCTGAACAGGGGGTGCACAGAGCTGCCCCCACCAGGTGCCTCAGAGTGAGGGGGGAGTTGTCTCTCTCCACGCAGGGCTGTCACCAGGGCACGGCCGTCCTTTTCTGCCACAGCGGGTGCCTCACACCATGGTGCTCTCCAAGAGCCCCCGGAGGAGCCGGGCATCCAACTGCACAGGGGGCCCTGCTGTGGCCGAGCCCCGGCTCTGTGCTCCCAGGCGTGCCGGCGGGGAGAGGCAGGCGGTGCAAAGGCTGCTCGGCAATTATCAGCAGGAAAATCTGAGACTTCACCAGGCTGCTTAATTAAGCCCCCATGTGGCCTCTTGGAGATTCATCACACGGCAGTGGAAATTGTTCCCACCATCCTCAGTCCCCTTGGAAGGGCAGGGAGCACTGGGAGAGCCTTTGTTTGGGGTTTTTGGACCTTGCTGCTTCCCTGCAGGGATGCCCCTCGCTTTGTACCGCTGTGCTGTGCGGCAGCGTGTCGGGGTGTGGAAAAGCCCAGTCCAGCAGAGGGGATGTGGATTTATCCCGATGGGAGCAGCTTGCTCAGCCCCTGCAGAAACCCATCGCTGCTCCTTTGCCCGCTCCCTCCGGGATAACGCCGAGGAGCACTCGGTGCTCTCCAAGGCTGCTTGTCCATTTGCCCAGAGCCCTCCTAGAAAGCAGAGCTGGATCCCAGGGGGAAAGCGAGGTGCAGAGCTGGGGGCTTGTGGGGACACCCGGGAGCACTGTGGGGGCACGAGAGGAGGGAGCAGGAGGAACCCGGGGGTCGTCACTGCCCTGTGCCCCCCACCCCGGCTGTTCGGAGCCCCCGGTGCCGCCGGTTCGGTCCCGGTCCCGGCCCCGCCACAGCGGCAGGGGAGGCTGGGGGAGCTGCTTTGTAGAACTGAAGAAACTCCTCCACCACAGAGCCTGCAAGCTCATTTACATACTCCTAGTTTAATTCTCCTAGGGTATGCAAATATATGCAAACAGCAATCCAGAGAGAGTCAGAAATAGCACAGAACATTAAAATCACCCTACTTGAATATTGTTTTATGCAAACGATGTACGCACGCAGTGTGTAGCTGATTTAAATAGAAGCAATGTCAGCATGGCAGTTATTTACCCTTCCAATGATCTTAGCAATTTTTTTTATTAAACTTATATAAAATATATTGAACAGGCACCAAGAATGTAGAGAGTATTTTAATGTTAGCCTTAACTAACACTAAGGAAAGGGCAAGCTTCTCCAGCTCCCTGCACGAAGGGCAGGGAAGGGTTATTTTTCATCATTTCCCATTTGCATGAATGATACAAGATTTGTAAACCCTGACGCTGCTGGTATCGATTATCCGAGCACCATTCCTGCCCCTCGGAGGAGCGCGGGCCCCGGTGCCGCGCAGAGCCGTGCGGATCCAACGCCCTTGAGGTGTGAGCACAGGGTGTCCTGGTGTGGGGATGTGGGGAGGGGACACCTGGGTGAGCGGGGACAGCCGGGGTGTGGGGCTGCTCCATCCCCGACCCACGCTCCTGGCGAGGCCGGCAGCGCTGGCACCCTGCAGCGCATCCAGCATTCCTCACATCCGAGGAAAAGGGGAGGGTGGGGAGGACTGTCACAGCCCGGCTGTGGGAGGACCAAAGCAAACCCCCCCCGGGGAGCAGGGAGGAGTCCCTCTCCATTACAACATTCCCCGAAAATGCCCTTGCTCGAGGGGGTTCCCTCACTCAGGGAGCGGCTGCGGGTGCAGGGCTGGACCCCGCAGTGCCGTCCCTGCTTCCCGGGGGCCGGGCTTGCACCAGGGCACCGCTCAGACCATCGCACAGGGAGATGGGATCCTTGAATTTGTGTCACTCATGCACAGCCGTGGCCCCACAACCTGCCTAGGGTGGCTGGGGCTGCTGAGATGGGCTCTCCACTGGGAGATGATGCCTAAAAAGCCCTGATGATGGGCTGGGCTGGGAGCACTGCCAAGGACCTGGGCACGCTGGGCACACCTCATGCCCCTCGTCACGGCACCTGTGGGCAGGGGACAGTCCCTGGGTGAGCCCCAGGGGTGTGACACAAGGGACACACCAGCCCCTTGTGGGAAACAGCTCCTGCGCTGGGGCTTGCCTTGCTCAGATGCCCTCACTGGGCACCAATCCCTGGAAGTGGGTCCCGTGGCTCCCTGCCCCATGGAGTGAATTTCAAAGGGAAGGAGGAAGGGGAGCACTGGGCAGGAGGGAGAGGAGGCACGGATGGCTCCATGTGTCACGAGACAGACGCTGGCTGTGCTCCATCGTGGGCACATCATGGGCTGTGCTCCATCATGGGCATGTCATGGGCTGTGCTCCATCATGGGTACGTCATGGACCCTGCTCCATCATGGGCATGTCCTGGACCTGCTCTCCCAGCCCTGCTGAGGGGTGCACCAAGCATGGAGTAGAGGTCCCTCCTAATAAACCACCAAGGGCATGACAGATGTGCCCCACATGGAGCTTTGGTTGGGCACAGGGGAAGCACCCAAGGGCTGGCAAGGAGGGTCTGACCCAGCCTCACGCCAGGCCAGAGCCCCTCCCAGCACCAGAGCTCCCTCCCTGCTCTGGCTGTGGTAGCCAGAGCCTCTTCCCATGCTGACAACTCACCAGGGGCCACTGAGTCAAATTCTAGGGCTTTTGCTCGACATTTTGCAGTACAATAAACGGCCCTGAAGTCCTTTCCTGCAGTAAGATTTCTGCCAGGTGCCTCCACACATGAACTGCATGGCCGAAGATAGGAGTGGGCATAAAATGCATTTTGTTTGCTTCACTTTGTTTTAAATATTGTCAGGCCAGTGCCTGGCTGTTTGAATGCTCACGGCTGCAGAGGAAATGACTGTGCAGGATATTTTTTCAGTCAAGCTCACAGTTGCGTTTTATCACCGGTTCTGTTAAAGACATGCGAGAGGTTTCGTTTTTGCCTCAGAAGCCCCATCTCCACGGAGGCAGTTAAACACCTGATTTCTAAATACACGTAGGACAAAAAGGCTCAGAAGACATTGAGTGAAATGTCGTGTGTCTGTGCGGGTCTGAAGGGGAGCATGTTGCAGCAGGCAGCGCAGGGCTGGGAGTCACATCGCATTAGCACCACGTGCCAAGAGCTTCCAGCAGCCCCGGGAACACCCGGGGAACGCCGAGCACACCCCCAGTGCCTGCGCCTGGAGCTCTGGGCACAGGGCTCTGCGTCCCCTGCTCACTGCAGCCACCTCAGCGCATGGGAGAGCTCATGTCCAGCGCCAAATTTCACCCCGGGGGATGTGGAGGCTGGAAGAGCCCACGGGAGAAACACAGAGGAGAGCTCTCCTCTCCACTGGGAATGTCACTCCCTATATAGGAGCTGCCTGTCCGCTGTGTCTGCGGGCGCTGGGGATCACTGTCAGCTGTGTCAGACAAGGGTTGGTGCGCCCGCACAGCGCCCAGCTCACTGCGTGCTTCCCCCCGCCTTCTCGCCCAGCCCAGTGGTATTTGGGGCCGTTCAGGTGTGTGCACACTGGTGGGTGGCTGCCTGCCTGTGCACTGAAATGATATTTAAACATCAGCAGCTCCCAGTGCGTGGCTTTACTGCAGGGTGTGTTACAGTGGAGCGTGGAATCGTGGAAGCGCAGCCTGGTTTGGGTTGGAAGGGACCTTAAAGGCCATCCAGTTCCAGCCCCCTGCCACAGGCAGGGACACCTTCCGCTATCCCAGGAGAACAGAACAGCTTGGTTGGATGCAGGAGAGTTTTCCTTTGCCGTCCTTGGGTGCTGAACAGCATCCCCGGGGCAAAAACTGTGTGGTTGTTACTTAAAACAGCCTGAATGTGTAAGAGAATTTGTCTGGTGAGGCTGAAATTACTCCTGGCAGGGGGTCCTGGCTGTGCCTCCCTCGCAGCCCACTCCAGCCCCGGGGGCCCTTTGCTGGTTCCTTGCCCAGAAACAATTTTCTCCGGAGCAGGCTGTGGTTGGGAGCGAGCAGCTCCCGGAGCTCTGGTGTGCCGTGTGCCAGGGCCTGGCTGCCCTCACGGGGCTGCTGTCCTGGGTGAGGAGCTGCAGCGCTGGCAGCTGGTGCCACACGCCTGGGGGCTGGTTTGAAACCCTTTTGGGGGGGGGTGGAAACTTTGCTGCTTCGTTCTGGTGCTTCTCCCATCACATTTTGGATTACTGGCAATCTGGGAAATGCCTCCTTTCCGAAAACCTGCTGCCAGGGCACTGCTGTCCATTTCCATGACAGAGCTGCCGTACAGGTGGTTCCTTTCCCTCGGGATTGCAAGATGCCGCAGGAGATGTGCTGGCTCAGGGGCGAGCTGCTGGCACAGGGGGGAACCTTCCTGTCCCTCCAGGGCTCCTCCTTGGGAACTGCATCACCCCGGAGTGATGAACCCACGCCCCATCCAGCCCTGCCTTGCCCAGCTCCCACCCCACGGTGGCCTCGGACTCTCTGGAGAGCTGGTTCTCAGAGCAGTGTTAGCCTCGCCTTTCCCAGGATGCTGAGCTCCCGTTATTCCTGTTTTTGTGCTGTCAGCTAGAAAAGTCATGTCACCATGCAAAGCTCAAATAGCCTGGATCCCAAAATCCTCCTGGGAGGAGCTGTCCCTAGGGAAGAGAAGGCAGAGCCAGGGAGTGATGCCTGCCCTAGCCCCATCCCGGAGGGAATGTTGATGGGTGCCTGTGCCCTGCACAACCTCCCAGAGCAGGGAAGCCTGGGGAGCCCACCTGCACCACAGATCTGTGCCCCTAAAGTGTCAGTAACCTGCTCAGGTCCGGGGATGATCCCTGGCACCACAGAAAAATTGTAGTATCTCTGAGAGAGTAACAACAACAGCTGCCGATGTAGCTGCTGGTGTTTTTATCACTGAAGCCTTTGCAGGGTGTTCAATGGGGACCTGGTGTTTATTCAGGGAGATCCTTGCTGCCGCGACCTTCCTGAACTGCCACATTCCTTCTAATTATGATTGGCAGCTCATGGAAATTCGGGCCCTTGATTGGCAGCTGAAGTAACTTTCTTCCTTCCCACAATTCTTCAGGTTCCTTCCCATCAATAGACATAATGTTGGCCACTTTTCTGGGATAAATAGCAACCTTTGCCCCCCTCCTTTATTTGGCAAACGCTCAACACTTCATTCTTTTCAGAAAGCCCCTTGGAATGCAGCTGAGAAGGGCCTCAGCAGTGCTGCACTCCTCCTCCTCCTTCTCCTCCTCCTTCTCCTCCTCCTCCTCTTCCCCCTCCGCCTCCTTCTCCTCCTCCTCCTCCTTCTCAGAACCCGTCCAGGGGACTTTTGCACCAGAGCAAACAAAGGCTCATTGGAAACACTTCTGGATTTCATTTCAAGATAGATTTGTCACTCTGGAATAAAATAAACTTATTTTTCTGCTTTTTTTTTTTCCCCCCGCACTTAATTCCTCCCTCCCAGGTTCCCCCACCAGCAGCTCTGATTCTGGAATTGATGGACAAAGATTTGCTCGGGGTAAAGGGAAGCATGTGCTTGCTTCACTTCATCTTGCTCTGTTGAGCTCCAGAGCAATGTCCCTGCTCTGCAGCAGCACAGTGACCAGTCAGCAGGGGAAGCTGGTCTGTCTCAGAGCTCAAAAACTCATCCCTCCACATCCAAAACCATGGGGTTTCCTTTGGCATTCTCTCTGAGCTCGGTCAGCACCCAGGAGCCCATAACTTGATTCCACTTTTTAGGTCTTACGATCATTTTTAAAAACCACCCAAGTGATGCAAAAGCTCAAACCACAGTGAGAGCACAGCATGGCTCATGGGAGTGTAAACACTGTCAAAGGAGAGCAAGGATCTTTTGAAGAGGGGACTGGGTCCCAGAGGTCCTGGAGGTGCCCTTGAGGAAGGGCTGTCCTGCTCCCAGGGGTGTCCTCTCCGAGCAGAGAGGTCCGGCAGTGCCAGGAGGGCAGGGACCCGGCATGAGCAGCACTTGCCACAGCTCACTCTGCGTTTCAGTAATTAAATAAAACTCAGTCTCCGCTCCTAAGAGCTTCTTGTGCTGAACAATAGCCAGTTACAAAAGGATTTGAAAAATGATGAAGGGAATACTCAAGGGTTGTGTTCGAAAAGAAGCGAGGAGGCTCCCGAGCTGCAGAGATTGCCTGTGTGCACAATACAGACACTCACCCTCCACCAGCCCCAGACTGAAGTGTTTCGGAGAGAGATGACAGACCTTGGCACTCGGTGCTTCTCAAGAGCAGGGTAGATGAGGAGACAATTAGCAAAATACAGGATCATTTGCATTTTCAGGAATACTTGAAGGAGCCTCACTCTCTGCCAAATTAAAAGGGGAAGTGGGATGAAACACATCTGGGATGGCTGGATGAGCCCTGAAAGCACAAGGGCTGGAGCAGGGAAGCCCCAGTCACTGAGAACCCACGGGTTTGAACCCTCCTTATTCTCTCACAGTGACTGCCCTGGATCCACAAACGCTGGCACCTCCTGCAGCCCGACGGCTTCAGGAACCAAACCCAGTTTTTTATGAGTTTGTCTCTCACTGACGTTTGTGAGATCTGCTAAAGGTTTCCCACAGTCAGGGTGGTTTGGAAGAGCCTCTGCTGTCCTCCTTGGCATGGTGACAGTGGGCTGAGCTGGCCCCAGCCCTGGACAGGGAAAGGGACAGGGACAAGCAGCCTTCCCCATGCAGGAGCCCTTTGTCATGGAACATGGAGGAATGTCACTGTCCCCACACTTCTGTCAGATTTGGTTGAAATCTGCTGGGAGATTACAAAGTTATTGCAGCAGACATGCAGCCAGACCCAGCCAGGCATGGACAGCCCCGTCACAAAAACTGCATTTCATTAGAGAACTGAGCTGAAGCCTCGCTGGATCTTCCCTTCCTCTCCCCACAGCCCTGGTGTCACTCCCCCTTTCCAGGTCCATGCTCGCTGGACAGACTGGTTCCAATATACTCTAATTGCTTCCAACTCCTCTAGAACAGAACAGGCAAAGGAGGAGGAATGTGAAACCCTTGCTTGGATCCCTAAGGATGAGACCGAGAAGGTGAAAGCCCACATGGAGCTCAGGGCACTGATGGGTAATCACAGGCTTTGGGGGGGCTGTGCTGAGGACCAGGGGACCCCAGAGAGGCTGTGAGCTTGTCACTGCCTGGGGACATGGTGTGTGATGGATTGTGTGGAAAAGGCTGAGCAGCGATTTTCGGGGTCACTCTGCACAGACTGCCTGGTTTTGGAGGGGCAGAGGGAGGCTGGATCCATGGTGGGAGGGTTCATCAGGCTGATGCTGGGTGACACCACTGCCCATCACCTAACAGGAGTGATGACCAGTCCACTCACGTCACCAGGGAATGTTTCCAACTGCAACCTTCCCTCCGTTGCACCCAGGCGATTTCCCTGCTCTTGGTGCTGATTCACCCCCACTCTGTCTTTCCTGCACAGCTGCCACAGCCGGGCTCCTTCCTGCCTGTGGGGGTGCTGCTTTCAGGATGTGGTTTCTCCGGAAGCGCTGGAGCGCGGCGGGTGCAGGAGCATCCCAACGGCCGAAGGCGCCCGGTGGGCTCTGCCACCAGCTGTGCGCCCGCAGAGCCACCCCCGGCGTGCCACAGCACAGCGGGCACGGGGACATCCTCCCACCGCTGTCCTTCCCCTGCTCCTTGCCACCGGCCCTGCATCTCACGGTGCTGGCACTGAGCTCTGGTTCTCTGCCTGAAATGGATTGGGTCAGCTCTGACCTGGATGTGTCCCTGGGTTGGTTTTCCACCACGTTAACCCAGTGTCTCCTGGAGAAGTCCAGGCGGCTCCAGAGATGGTGCCAGCGTAGGCAGCGGCCCTGGGACCAGGCAGGATCCTGTCACCAGCATCAGGGACTCGTGGGCTTGGCTCAACCACCTGCGCCTGCATCTTGGATATGTGGGGATGAGAAATTGGGCTGGAGGGATGGTTGGGAGCAAGGAGAGGAAGGAGAGGACTCAGAAGGAAGGAAAGGGGAGCGAGCAGCTGTACACGACAAACCCTGGAAACACTGCCCAGTGCTGCAATGCCACGAGTGGGATGCTCCTCACACTGAGTTTTTGTTGGGAAGGGAATGGTGGGAATGCCATGGCAAGGCCAGGATGTGGCTGGATTTGTGCTCTGCAAAGCACTGGGGATTGCAGCCTGCATGTACCAGGGTCAGGACATCTCAGCAGAATAAACACAGGTACAGAGGCAGCAGCATCCACCCACCAGGGCTGCTCTGGGGTGGGTGACTGGACACAGAAAAGGTTGATCCTGCACAGGAGCAGTGCAAAGGGCTGCTGTTCCCGACGAGAATGGGGCTGTGGATGTTTGTGTCATGAAAGAACTGCCTCTCAAAGGGACAAAGGGCAGATAGAGTGAAGGTGACACTGACCCTGCTGTCCCTGCATGAGAGCAGGACACTCCCCAGGCCCCTGAAAGCATCCTTCAGGGCAGAGCTGCACCGGGCACCAGTTTGGGAATGGCAGGGGAGGAAGAAGAGGGTTTGCAGTGCTGGTCAGCGCTCCCAGCTGGGGCTGTGCTCCCTCTGTTTCACATGGAGCTCAAACCACTCCCTACCCCACAAAGCTTGTTAGTGGAGCTGGGTCGCAACAGATGGATACAGACGGGTGGGGAGCAGGGGAAACAACACGGCAATACCAGCAGCATGATGTGTGCTCACCAAAGCACAGCAGCAGCCGAGCTTTGGAGGCAACGGAGAATTCCGAGGAGCGTCTTGCTTCCTTTGGGATGCTCGCAGGTGGTTTGTCTGAAGCATGACAGCCAGGAGGAGACAGCACGCTGGTTTGGGAACCTGGCAAGTGGCTGATGAGAGAAAGAGCACTTGGCTGTTCCCGGTCCTGTGCAAACAGTGAACTCGCTCCAGCAGGAGATGGGAATGAGCAGGCTCTGGCTGAGAGCTGAGAAGCTGCATCCCACCCATCCCATCCCCATCCCATCC
>VZTH01018673.1:0-59109 GCA_013397815.1 Aleadryas rufinucha
ACCCCCGGTACGTGAGACCCCGGGAGAACCCCTTTGTGTCGGGCCCTCTGGGGGCTGGAGGTGGCTCAAGTATTGTCTGAATTGTCTGTACCAGGAATAGCGGGGCCAGCAGGACCCGGGGGGGTTGATTCTTCCCCTGTTCTGGGCACTGGTGAGGTCACACCTCGAGTGCTGTGTCCAGTTCTGGGAAAAAGGGAATTAAAAGCTCCCAGAAGCCTGTTGTCTTAATGTGTGGGTGCTGTGCAGTTTTGAAATCTCTTTTGTGGCGTTTGAGAGACACTCACCCCATGGTTATAAATGGAGTAAAGAAAAAGGGGACAATCTGCAGGGTGTAAGGACCGATACCCTGTAAGGTGCTGGGACCAGAAATAAGGATCCCTCTGGAATCATGGAGTGGTTTGGGTTGGGAGGGACCTTAAAGAACATCTAGTTCCACCCCCTTCCTGGGACGCCTTCCACTAGACCAGGCTGCTCAGAACTCCATCCGACCTGTCTTGGACACTTCCAGGGATGGGGCAGCCACAGCTTCTCTGGGCAACCTGTGCCAGTGATCAACAGCTTCCTTAGGAATGTATTGTAAATACTAAAAAAAGTGCTTTTTAAACTCTTTCTAGGTGACCCTCAAGAGGCTAAGACTGACACCTTTGACTTTCCCATTCCTTCAAGAAGCGTTGATAAAGTCATTAAACGAAAGAAGAAAAAGGTATAAAGTGTGGGAGCTCAATTAGCTGCCTTGGCATTTGAGAAAGCTGCTTGTTCTCTGTGTGTGAGAGCATGAGGGAGATTAAAAGATGGAATTGGTAGCCTGTTACTGAAAACCTTACTTACAGAAAGGAAAAAATGGTATTATCTTCCCTCTCTGGAGGCTTTAAAATTCTGGCTCTTATTCAATAAAGCACTTAAGTGTGTGCTTACCTTGAAAAATGAGAGTATGCTGTTGACTTAAAGCCTGTACTGAAATGCTTTGCTGGATTGAGGCCAGGGTGCAGCACACCTTGGGGGTGAAACCCAGCAGGAAAAAGCTCTGCAGCTCCTCTTCCTCTCATGTTTTAAACAAAGAAATCCCACGGGTTGCAAATAAGTGAAGGCAGGAATCCGAGCTATTAACGCCACCCTTGTAGCAGTGCAGAATTACTTTCTGCTTCACAAATGTCTTTCTGTTCCTGCTCAGCAGTTCGACAAATGCTTGAAATTTTAAGAGGGACATTCATTAAGCAGTAACTTGTTATGAGATTCTGTAATGTGTGAAGTACAAGTAATCAGCTAGACTAGAACAGAGTTATGTCATAGATACTTGATTTGAAAACAGCAAACTGCAGAGGAACAGCTAATAACATCCTGGAATATGGCTCTCCTGGTGCACTGAATAGTCTTCAAAAGCAATGAGGAATATATATAATGTTTTAGCAATAAATGTCCTCAAGAAAGGAATTATCTTTAGATTTATGCAAGTTTCTCAGATGAGGTCCAGCAAAAGTCCAAACAGCAGCGTGTCAACAGCCATTTCTGTTTGTTAGGCCACCTTTGCCTGAATGCTTTCATCCACAATTCCAATTTAATCTTTTCAGTGCACAAGTTTGAGACATGCCCACTGCAGACAGAGCTTTATGCCTCTGAAGTAAAGGTTTTCAACATCTATAAAACACATTAATATGGGTTTGATGTGAAACGGGGCAACACTGTTGCTATTCTGGAATCTGAGTTTGAGGCCTGAGTTATGCTGCTGCTGCTGAGGGACCACATGGGAAAGTTTTTGCTCCTGGAAAAATAAACGATCTTGATTTTTTTCCCCCATTTTGGATGACTTTGGAGAGAGCTTAATGGCTCTACACACGTTTTCATAAGCTTTGCTTATCTAGAAGGGCACTTCTCAAGTCCTGGATAAACTCAAGAAAAGGCAAGAAAAAAGAGGAGATCTCATGTGAAAAATCATGGAGGAATTTATGTTTCTGACTTTTAAATAGAAGTGATTCTTCCATATATTCCACATATATATCCCTTCTTCTCTTCCCTCCCAGTCCTCAACGAAAAAGCCCAGCTGGACTTCATAGTCATTGTGGGGAATTCAAAGTTCTGCCCTATAGATGTGTTAATGCAAACTGTTTATATGCTTCACATTTAATCTTTCAGTCCAAAGTCTGGCATAAGGTCTGGAAAGTGATTTCAAAAATGCTTGAGGAAAATGAAAGGTTCAGAAGTCGCCTGTTGTCCTGCAGCCAGTTTGATGGAGAAGGTAGGAAATGAACTGATAATGTTTTATTTTACTAGAGAAAACAAATTATTAATACAAGTGAAGATCCCAAGGTTTAAGGTCCATTCAGCTGTTTAGTTTGGGTAGTAGGTTTTACAACTCACAAATGGAATTCATTCTATACTTTAGGCACTTCCAGCTTTTTTGGAAAAAACTCTTTTGTTTCATGGAGGCTCTTGTATGTATCAATTTGGAGGAAGGATGGTGGAAGTGTTTGCTGCAGCCTGACATTAAAGACATGCACATAAAACATCTGCAAGTTTTCCTGAACATGTGAAATACGTAATTAAACTTATTCACAGATGGGTCCGAGGCAGCATTTGTGTGAATAATAATTTATTTTTTCACGTAGGAAAAGAGTGGTTGATTTCATACAGACAATAAATAAATTAGATGCTCCCCAAAGGTTGCTGTAACACAATTTAACAAAACCATCGAACATGTTCTCACTCTGTGCCCTGAATGCAGCTCTTTCATTACTGGGAAATGACTTGGGAATTAAAACTGGTGCTCTGCATTCAGCCAATTTCAATTAGAGGCATTGTAGCTGCTGCACAATTTAAGATAATACAGTGTATGCTTACAAATGGAATTGGAATTTCTGGCCTCCCAGTTGGATGAATTATTAGGAAAAAGAATATAGTAATCCATGAAGAGCTACCAGGCAAGTTGAAAAATGCCATGTTCACCCACAGCACTTTTTCTTTGCTTGCATTGCTGCTGGTGGAAGTTTTCCACATGGGGTGATGTTGGGGTGTATCCCAAAATGTAGGACCATTCCTGCCAGTGTCTTATTTTATAGAATGTTGGATTAGATTTCCACACACATGACAAAAAACACTCCCTCAACGTTGTTCTTCATGAGAACAAAAGAAGTGCAATTCTGCTTCAGAACAGACATCTCTACCCCAGTGGATGTTATTGAATAGAAGAAGAAATTCCACAATGTGCTTCAACAACTTATTCTGCAATTATTGTGCAAATATTCTGCATTGTGTGGAAAAACACTTCTTCTGTTGGCTTTAAACCCAATTCCTGATTAATTCTGGAATTATGACATGACATTAATTATTCATTATGTGCTATTCATATTCTCTATATCAGTTGAGGTTCCACTGGCCTCTGCCATATTTCTGTGCTAAGAAGTCCCAAAATAATAAATCCCTCCTCCCATGGAAACTGTTCCATGTGCCTTCTCCCTCAGCTGAGGTCACTGCAGAAGTGTTTGTGCACAGCTATTAATGTATATGTTGGATGTATATCTATGTGTAAGACACACATATATCCATGGATGTGTGGGACAGTGAATTTAAAAAAAAAAAAGTCTTCCTGGATTTATATATTTGCTTGATTTCAAGAGAAAGGAGAACAAGTGTCAAGAAAAAAGGAGGAGAAATCTTTAATAGATTATTAGATTTCAAGTTATTTTAAGGAAAAAAAACCCAAAATTTTGATTTGATATATATGATTTCCTGGGTGGATTTGCCATCTTACCATAATGGCTGCTTTCTGTTTGTCATGGGCACACAATGTGCTGTTTAACCTTGGATTTATGGACAGGGCCTGTCCCCTTTTCAGCCACTCATTTCTTTTTAGAGAAAGAGCATTTTCTTGATATATAATTTCCAGTGACTTAAAAAACCTCACCAACCAAACAGTCCCTCCTCCTCCCCTCTTACTCTATCCTTAATTGTAATTTTACCCCCTTTCTCAGGAGCTTTAATTGAGAATCCCCTATTAAGCCCTATTTCAATGAAAACCATCGATTCTAATACCTTCTTTCTAATTAGCAGATTTTGCACAACATCAAATCTAGCAGATAAGTCTCCTATTGATCTGAATTTTTCATTAATCAAGAAGCAAATGGAATAATTCTAGCACATATTTAGATATGGATCAACAAGTCTGGATAAACTGGGTTAATTTTTATCTTCTTTTTTTTCCTAGACTAATAAAGCCAGAAAATTAATGCTGCATTTTATTGCCTCTATAAATAGGGTTTTTTGAGAGAACAAAAGTCTACTTGAATTTTAATGCTACCTATTTACTCCTTGGAATGTTGCAATTAAGATTAGATTTCCTGTGACTGCAAATGATGATTTTCCTCCACCTGATGTTCTCCTGCAGGTTCTGACAGGATCCAGAGGTCACAGAATGGGGCATACCTGGACAGGGTATGTAGACAGTCCATTAAAGGCCAAAAAAATGCTAACATAAGGAAATTAATAATATTAAAAACATGCACTGACCTTGTTTAATGTTACTATAATGAGTGACAGTTATATTCTAAAGAATTACTGACACTGAGCTCAAATTTTTGCAAGATTTCAGTGATGTTTGGGGACCAGAACTGCTCCATCCTCACAGGGAGGGCTCTGTGCTTTGCCAAGGCAGAGGGAGGTGGATTTCGCCTTCTTCTTGAGCTAAACCCTTCTGTGATGGTCTAACGTACAATCTGAAGAATCTGAACAGTCTTTATTTGTCCCACTTGATACAGATTGTTTTTTATATTAATGGGAACATACCAACTCACTTTCATCACTTTTTTTTCTCCAGGATGAGTCCATCTTTGGCTGGGTGTAGCAAGAAAATAGCGGAAGATTCAGCCCCAAAGGAAATACAGAAGTATTGAAAGATTTTATTTTGATCTAGTTCTTCCTGGAGTCAGTGCAAGACTGCAAAGTGACTTCAGGGAACACAGGTTCTCTGTTGTTTGCTTGGTGTTTGTGCTTCTGCTGTTTAAGAGGTTTGTTTTTACAGTGGCTTAAACAGCTCTGTTGCAAGATATTTATCTCAAGCCATTAAGTCTGGTGTTTCACTGAGCTATTAGTTTTAGAAAGCTTTTTAATGAGCATAATATTGTGACAGTTTCCTTGCAAAAGAAGAGATATACATTTAGTGTTGTCTCTGTATTTATATCTTTTATTTTTGTAGCTTGTCAGGATAATAAACACAAATTCAGAAATGCAAAACTCCACACAAGACATAAACCCCACTTTCCTTTCTTCCTGATTTGAATAAATTTGCCTTTATGATATTAAAATATTACACAATAACCCTCTCTGTTCTTTCATCCATTTATACATGAATCTCAGCAAGTATTTTGAATATGAAACCAGGTGAGTGTTTTCTCTCTCCCTGTTCATCCTGAGGCATGTAATGGTACCATCACAATCACGAGGTGTTGTTTATCTACCTGACTTCAATAACACAATATAATTTTCTTCTGTTATGCAGCTTAATACTTGAACTCTTGATTGACTGTTAAAGCCTTTTAAGCCAGAAAATTGTGTAAATGGAACATGAAAACTGCATAAAAATAGTTATGTATATGGAGTTCATCTGGGGAGTAGAACATTCACCTGTCACAATGCGACGTCCTTGCTTTCAATAAAAGGATTGTTTTCTCCTGGCACAATGCCTTGGTGTTTGCAGATACAATGACTGCAGTGTCAGAGTGTTGAGCTTTAATAACATGCTGGTGATTGTGTCATTAGGCAGCAAAGCATTTGGAAAGGTTTCATCTCTGTTTTCTTCATAGCAGAACTGCAAGTGTGGAACTGGAATGTGCCTTTTCAGGGACAGCTGCGGCGCCAAGGTTCTCTTCTGGTTTGTGGTTGGGAATATTCGGATTTTACTTAAAATAGTTGACATTTCAGCTTGGAAAAGGAAATGAGAAGGCAAAGTATTCAATCAAGACGTGATCATTTTTCTGGCAGAGCAAAAATGTCATAGTTCTTTGGTATTTTCAAAACACATGTTTAGAGTCACACGTGGGATTTTGAGGGGTTTGGGGTTTTTTTGACTAAATGAGATGATCTCCCTGTCCCCACAGTTGTATCAATGAAATGTTTGTCTGGGGAGTATTTAGTTTATAAGCCTAGTTTGTAAATTGTAGAGTTGTCGCTCTAATGTTTCTTTCCTTGTAAACTGCAGCTGCAGTTGGTACTTTACTGGCACAGACTTCAGGGGCCCTGGAAACACTTTTCTTCCAGATGCATAATTGCTGCTTTAACAGGATAGATGAGGTGCATTAACCTAAATCTCTGAATGGAGTTTAGCCAACACATTAAGGTTCTTTGGATAAATACAGACCTCTGTCTGTGGGACTGTTTTAAAAGAAATTATAAAAGATAAGTATGGCCCTAAATCATCCCTATGTGCCTCCTTCAGTCTGAAGGGTCTGTGTGGTGATGATGAGATAATTAATTGGTTGGAATCTACTAATCAAGAACTTTCATTTGGCAGTACTTTGAAAGGCTCTTACATTTCAACTCACTTTGGGCCAGAACAGCTGTTGCAGTGGGGAAAAATGCGGATTCAGGTTCAATTTTTGACTTTTTGGGTGATGAAGTTCAGCTTTCTGCTGTAGTGACCAGATTTCAAAGGTACAGTTGGGAACAAGGGTCATCAGAGCAGTTAAACTGCTGAAAAAAGGGCCTGGAGAAGAACCCAGCTCAAGCTCTGCAAACCAGACCACCATCCCCATCCACCCAGGCCTCTGTGCATTCTTTTTTTAATTCATGTGACCATTTAAGTGTCAACTGCAAAAGAAAAGTAACTGTAGCGCTGCATTGAAATATCTTGCATGTTCCAAGTAAGTAATGTGCTCAACAAGGAGAAAAAGGGTTGGATAAACATGAAAAACTTTATTGAAACCCTCTTTGTTGAAAGGAGTGAGAAGTAAATAAGGGACCCTCATGGCACTGGATCACAGAGTAGAGGTTCAGAAAAGAACTGATTCTGCTCTGAAGTCTTTAATCATCACTGCAGAACCAAGAGCAAGTGTCACACTGTCCTGCTGTGGCTCCTGGGCAGCACTGCTGTTCCTTCACATTCTTCAAAATGCAGATCACTTACCTGAAGTTTTTAATAACAAATCTCCCTTGGAGTGTGAACTGAAGCAGATGTGCAAATACAGAGGTCACACTTTGTCTTTGCTTTGCTTTGCTCTCAGTGCATAATTTACCCTTCTACACAGAACACAAACTCCAGCTTATTCTAAAAGTTTGACATTTCTTCATCTCAACTCTGTGAACAGTTGCCAAGAGATCTGAGGAGGTTCCTTGTGGAACAGAGGTGGGAGGGAGCAGCCAGGGCACACAGAGTAGCTGAAGGCATTGCTGCTAAATTTCTGTCATCTGTAAATAATGGTGTCAGACACTTGTCTCATGATCCAAAAGCTGGTCTGGATAAGTTCTTTTCCATGTGTGTCATAAATACAAATGACTTTGGATGAAGGTAAGCAGTGGAGAGTAAAGCCTTTGGGGTTTGTATCACTATTCCATGGCAGCAGGAGATGGATTGGTCAAAGTTTAGCTGGAAATAGCACATCCTGCCATGTTTTGGTTGAAGTTATCCCATTTGGGGAGTTCTTGCCTGGTTCCTGGAGCAGCTCAACCCAGGCAACTCTGCCTTGAGTTCTCTGTCCAGGGCTTGGGAGCTCGAAACTCCAGCTGGTGGCCTTGGGCTACAGCTTCCAAAGGCTGTAAAGCTGAAAGCAGGGAAGTCCTGGGAGCCTGAAGTCCACAGTGGTTTCCATGCCTGGAAGCACTGAGAGGCTTGGCTGAGGCCAGGCTGCCGGAGCTCCTGCACTCCCTGCTGTGGAGCTGTGGCTCTGGGCAGCCTTCCCAGGGTGTCCTCAGCATCCAGGCTGCACGGGAGCCAGGGAGCCTCGGGAGCTCCCACAGCTACTGTGTGGAGCTGCTCTGTGCACATGCTGCTGCTGCTGCTGCTGCTGCTGCTGCCAGAGATGATGTCACCGATCAGCTGCAGCCTTGGGAACCTGGGAGTTGTGCTTTGGAAGTGTTTTGATGTTTCTGAAGTGACCTTTCTGGGAATTTCCAGTTTGTGGGCATTTCCAAAAGGGTTTGTTTCCTGCTTGAGTTGGCCCAAAGCCACCAATTCAGATAAGACCTCATTTCCTGCAGGCTGGAGCCTTGGTTTGCCCAGCAGCTCTTCTGCTCGTGCCCCATCTGCTCTGGAGTTGGGATGAATCAGATTCCTGTGTCCCACCAACTGAAGCTCTGCAGTCCCATGGCCTCTGAGGTTATCATAACTTGGCCATCACAGCATAATCAATCACCAAGGTTAATAATATTTCATTGCTGATTCCTTCCATGAAAAGATTTCAGCTCTGAAGCAAAACTTGAGAGCAGGATGTGGAGTTTCCAACATGGTTTGATTTTGGGAAGGTAGAAGGTGACCTTTGTCTTCACTGAACATTTACATCCAGTAAATGTCTTTGTCTTTAGGGCCCTCCCCAGTAGTCAATGTTCATGTTTTAACTTCAAAGCTTCTAATACAATTTTGCATGGACTCTGACTAAGGAATAGCCTTCAGCAGGCAGTTGAATTGTAGTTTTCTTTTTCTTTGGGAGAGGGAAGTGACTGAAAGCAAATTTTGGGCATATATGACATTTTGCCTGTGCAGTAGGCCCTTAAATATAAAGCAGAACAGAACTTTGATTTATAGCTCTTGTAAATAATTCTCAGTGACATGGGCAGGTTTGTGTATTATGTTTATTTTCATTGCATAAGCACTTATATAACTGTGATGGTTGGAATTTGCATAAAAACCAAAGCAGCCATGGATGGGTTTAACATCATGGGCTTTCCAGCAAACTGAAGTAGCAGGGGAACCCATGGCTTAAGTGGAGTTTTACTTTAGGAGGAAAAGAGCAAATTTTATTGAAGTATATTACAGCCACAGTGGATTTTTAATAAATATTCACAGGAAGCTTCTCATTTGTTAGTGACAGCATCAGGACCCTCTGACCTGAGGCAGAAAAATTCACATTTGAAAGCTTCAGCCTAGGGAAAATTAATGTGTGTAGCTGCAGTTTCATTTTGTTGGGAGAAAAGTTTGGAGGCCCCTAAGGAAAAAAGGAATATGCCTTCATCCAGGGGGGTTGAATACCTCCTGGAAGATGCTGAGTGCTTTGACCTCCTAGTGACTGTGGCACCTCTTTTATTGTGTCTCTTGCGCTGAATATGTGGAGCAGGTTAAGAGAGGATCTCTTCTTCTTTCTCTAAATTTGGACCCCATGTTTGTGTGTCACCCTTGGGGTTCAGCTGAGCTGTGGGTGTTGCTGGGCTGGGCTGGGAACAAATCTGATTTGTGTCATCTCCCAGAGGTCATGACAAGATCACTCCATGCTGGGAATGTGTCAGATTTATTGCACTCCTGGCAGTCCTGTTTGAGGAGGAACAGAGGCAGATTGGAAGAGCTGTGCAGGGAAGCTCAGGATGACACTGACAAATGTTCCCTCTCTTCCAGAATATTTGCAATCTCCTGTATTTTGAAATGAATAATAAACTAACATGGCTTTTAGTTTTTTCCCCTGTTCTGCTGTATGATTGTTTTCTGGTTGCTAATGCGTGTGACAGGAAGTCAGTGGTGCTGAAGGAACTCTGTGGAATGGATGAGCTCCTCACTGCAGTGACTATGGGTAGTTAAACCCAGTTTAAAATGGAAGTGGTCACTTTTACACCTCCTGGTATTTTAAATTCCTTCAGCTACAGAAAGCGTAAAAAATGTTGAGTATGGTGCTAAGTTGTCTGTCATCTCCCAAGGAAATTGTACTCGTTTTCACTGCTATATTGGACTAATTTTGAAATGAACTCAGGTGAATGTTTGAGAAACAAACAGGATCTTTTGGTAGAACAGTCTGAGGTGGAGGATGTTACTCCTAGAATTGCCCTATCATGACTATCGTGACTTCCCGAAACTTTGTCCTCACTCAGTGCCTTGAAGTTTTGTAGTTTCTCTTAGTAACCCCTACTTCCTGTTCACACATTTTCCAGTGCATTCATTGAAAGCCTGGTCCCAGATTTTCAATATATGAAAACAGATAAAATATTGTTCCTCATACTAATGAGCAGGAACATTATAGGGAAAAATGCTTGGTGTGCAGGAAACGTATTTTATGAAGTGAGACAAATAAGTGTTTCACAGATCAAGGAGCAAGTGAGTAGAATAATATTCATTAACATTGAAGAGAAGTTGATTTATGTGTTCGAAGTGGGGAGAGGCTGAACTGTGCTGACTGATGGTTTGTTTACAAGCTGCAGAATTTGCAATACAGTGAAATGTTTATACCCGAGCCCTGTTACCCTCCCTTCTTCCTGGGCTCAGCTTCACTTGGACTTCACCTTGGGCTTCAGAGGAATCTCAGCTCTGGCACCTGGAGCATCTCCTTCCCCTCCTTCTCCCCCATCCTGGGTGTCTGCAGAGCTGCTCCTCTCACATATTCTCACTCCCCTCTCCTGCCCACAGCTGTGCAGTTTTTCCCCCCATTCTTAAATCTGGTTTCCAGAGGTGTTGCCCCCTTGGAGCCACTCTGTGGGACATGGGGGAAGCTTCCAGCGCTTCTCACAGAAGCCACCCCTGCAGCCCCCCTGCCACACAAACCCAATGCATTAATATATTGTGGGAGACTTATGAAAGGAATTAAGAGAGGCATATATTTTTGCTGACAGAAGAAATATATTGTTTATTCCTCTGGAGTCTCATGTTGCTCATATTGCTGCTGTGTCTTATTGCCTGTCACTGAGCTGTGCTGTGTGGGCGGAAATGTCAGGCTCTGTATTGGCTCTGTAAGAAAATCTGTGTGTTACTCTGATTTCTCATACTCACTTGGGCTTGCTTTAATGTTGTCCCTTACAGAATGTTCACTTTTGGGATCTTGCTGGCAACTCCAGACATCTATTTTTGCCATGAAGCATCCTGCTAAGTAAATTTACTCCTGGTAGTCTCTTTGTTTGTTTGTTTGTTTGAGAGGGATTCTGCAAAGAGGTATTTTCAAACTGAAATGGGCCACACTGACCCTAAGTAGTAACAGGGCTGGTTCAGTCTCATGGAGGAAATGGAAGTCACTGGATAGAATTCCAAGGGATATCTCTCTGCACATCTCCCTCCACCACACTGCCAAAATTCTCAGATGGTGCCACTGAAAAACGTTGCTTAAAATGTGCTTCCATCCTGAAAAGTCAAAAGGTAAAAGCAGCATCTGCTCATTTTTCACATGTTCTTGCTGCTGGCACTCAGAACTAGAAGGCTGGTGGGGGAAAAGTGGCTCCAAGTGCCAGTGCTGGAGTGCTGGCCATGCTGAGCTGGGTTCTCTGGGCCACGTGGAATCTGTCCAGCAGAGTGTAGCTCTGGTTAGTTATCAGCAGGTTTGCAGCTACAGGAAAGGTGTTTTACAGTGGGAGCAATGCACAAAAAGGAAGGGGATTGCCCTCATTGCCCCTTAGGTTTGTTACCATGAAGAGTATTTAGGCATAACCAACAAAAGTTAATGTACTAAACTCTGTGAGTTCAACTGAGTAGAGATGAGGAACAAGCAGGTAACCTTATCTGCAACCTTATTTTTTCATGATGCAACCCCAGTTTCCATGGGTTTGCAGACCTGACTCTGGAGATTTCACATCACTCTGTTTGTGCAGTGTTGCTTAAGATTTCTCTTAAGTCAGAGCATCAGCTTAGGTGTCATTAATGTAATATTTTGGCTAAGCAGGATATTCATTGCCAGTGTTGACGTGGATGAAAATGATTTTAGATCACAGGATGCATTTGCAAGCTATGAAAGACATCACTTTGCTTTTCAACAGAGCCCTCAAGTTGGTAATTACCAGACCAAGGTGGAAAACCACAATGCCATTTTCACAGAGTTGCAATGCAATGTTTTCCTTTGCTTTATTTAATAATATTTCCTAGTCCTTCCTTGGAAAATAGCCATTCTGCAGACAGAGAAGCTAGAGTAGTTCAAATCCATACATGCAGTGGAAGGTAACCATAGATTGCTTTGGATGGTCAAATCACTTCAGATTATATAATGTAATATATTGGAATTTGGGGAAAGAGTTGCTGTAATGACACTGTCTTGTTTAGAGTATCTGCCCCTCTGGGAGAGGCAGATGGAGTTGGGATTGTTCAGGCTGGAGAAGCCTCTTCTCAGCTGTGCCCAGTGACAGGAAAAGGGACAAAGGGCCCAAACTGAAACACAGGAAATTTCATTTAAACATGAGAAAATCTATTTTACTGTAAGGATGACTAAACACTGGAACAGGTTTCCCAGAGCATTTGTGTCTCCACCCACAAGAGTTATTCCAAACCCAACTGGAAACAGCCCTGAGCATCCTGCTCTTGCTGTCCCTGCCTCAGGCACTGGCTGGGCTCCAGGGGCTCCTTCCAGCCTCGGTGATGCTGGACACCAGTGGCACCAAATGCTCTGACAGGAGCCTTTGGCTCAGGGTCTGGGATGAGACCGGGCTTCTGGCATCACTTGCAAAGTGTGTGCTCTTGGATTTTCTTACAGCCTCCACATTCTGAAGGTCCTAATGATCATCCTGAGCCAAACCAGCACAGGGACATGAGAAAAGGACTTTGCAGGGTGTGTAACTTGCTGTGTATCTACACAGATCCTCTCCAAGGGGGCAGGGATGGCTGATTTCTGGTATTACTGCAATATTTAAACATTATATTGTAGTAATTTAATCAATAATCTTTAGTGAATGGTGTTTTTACGTGCTTCCTCAGACCTATAAAGCCCAAATCTTACACCTTCCCTTATCTGTGGGGTGCAGCCTGCCAGCTTTCTTTGTAGGCATCTCTCCCTGGTCTGGTCTGCAGCAGCCTGGAGTTGTAGCTTCCAACTACAACAGTGGAAATCTTGTTCAGTCTTGAGCTGGATCAGATCTAAGGAGATCCCTGCTTAAGAAATCTTTCCTAAATTTCCTCAGTGTGAAATCCCCAAACCTTCTGATGTGATTGATTTTTCTTTCAAAAGATGATTCTGAGAACATAAAAAACTACCTGCCAAAAACTTGTAACACTCCAAGAAAAAGTTGTTCAAGGTTAAGTTGTATCTGTGGCACAACTTTATTCTTAAACCCAGAAAAAACCCTCTTGGGTGAAATTTACAGTAGAAGTTTGGCCTTATCCAGAAATGTGACACAGAAAATTCCAACCTAAGCCTGAAAAACTGGTGAAACTGTTGGAAACAGGACCTTTAATGGGCCGTGTAAGGTGATAGTAGCAGGTAGTTTTAGCTGCCCTTCTCTACTCCTTTCCTCTCAGCTCTTCCCTCTGTGCTGTGAACACGCTCTACCACCGCAGTCAGCACTTCCCCTCACTCTGCCAGAATACAGCTTGAAATGAGTTTTCACAAGTCAATTCGAAAAGGCTTTATTATGGAAACAGTTCACGCCTTCAAGGAGTATATTTAGGTCTCGTGAAAAATGCCAAGTTGCAAGCTCTGGAGGCAAATTCTAAATTTATAAACAAATCAGGCTGAAGTCATCCCAAAGTATCCTGTGTCTCCAAGAGAAGTGCTCAGCCTCCCGCTGCCGGGGATGGTGGCTGTGGTGGGGCTGTGGCTGTGGTGGTGCCGTGGTTGTGGTGATGCTGATGGTTGAGGTGATGCTGATGGTTGAGGTGATGCTGATGGTTGAGGTGATGCTGATGGTTGAGGTGATGGTGGTGGTTAAGGTGATGGTGGTGGTGAGACCATTGAGGTGATGCTGATGGTTGAGGTGATGCTGATGGTTGAGGAGATGGTGGTGGTGGGACCGTGCGTGGTGCTGATGTGACACCAGTCTGGCTGCTGGGAATAGGAGCAGAGCCCAGTATGAAGCCGAGCAGAGCCAGGGCTTGGTGCTGTCCTGCCATCCCAGCATTTGAGAATCACAGAATCCCTAAGGTGGGAAAAGACCTCCAAGATCATGGAGTCCAACCATTAACTCAGCACTGCCAGGTCTGCTTTTAATTTGTAAATGCCACATTAATACAGTTTTTGAACACTTCCAGGGATGGTGATTCCACTGCTGCCCTGAGCAGCCTCTGCCTGATCACATTTTAGTGAAGAAATTCTTCCTAACAGCCAATCTAAACGTGCCTTGGTGCAACTTGAGGTCATTTCCTCTTTTCCTGCTCTTGTTAGCTGGGAGAAGTGACTGAGCCCCAGCTGGCCCCAACCTCCTGTCAGGTATTTCAGCGGGTACCAGGGAGAGTGACTGAGGGCCAGGAAGCTGATAAAGGGATTGGGGAACCTTCCCTATCCTGGGGACAGGATGAGAAAATTAGGGATGTTCAGCCTGGAGAAGGTTGTGTGGAGACCCCATAGCACCTTCCAGTGTCTGAAGGGGCCGCAAGGAAGCGGGAAAGGGACTCTACATGAGGAACTGGAGTGACAGGACCAGGGGGAATGGGTTCACACTGGAAGGGGGGAAATTTTTGTTGGGATATTGGGAAGGAATTGTNGGCCGCGGCGGCGCTGAGGGCGGTGGGGGGTGGGGGGGGAAGGAGCCGCCGCCCCGCCCGCCTCAGTCGCCGGCGGAGCCGCAGCGAGCGCAGCGCTGTCCCTTCAGCACCGCTCCCCCCGCGGACACCGCGGGCTCCGCGCACCCACACCGGCCCCGCCGCCGCCTCTCGCCGCCTGCTTTGCAGTAAGTAACCGAGCCGTGCCCGCGGAACCCTTCCCGAATCCCCGCGCCGCCGCTCCCCGGGAGCTGGGAGGGGGGACCTCCGAGTGCTCCGGGATGTGCAGGGGAGGGGGTCTGAACCCTCAAGGGGCTGCAAAAATGAGAGAGGGGTATCAAAACCCCTCCTGGGGTCAGTGGGAGACTCGCCGTGTCCCTGTGTCCCCGTGTCCCAATGCGTGTCCGCGGTGGTGGCGGTGCTGGTGGCACTCCCGGTGCTGCTGGTGACATTCCCGGTGGCTCTCCCGGTGGTACTGGTGACATTCCCGGTTGTGCTGGTGACATTTTCCCGGTGCTGCTGGTGGCATTCCCAGTCGTATCGGTGGCATTCCCAGCAGCGCTGGTGGTTCTCCCGGCGCTTTGGGATCTGCCGTGTTTGGGCTGACAGCGAGGGGTTTAAAGGCTGTTTGTGGGGTTTGAAGGCTGTTTGTGGGGTGTCTGCACGAGGCAAATGCTTTGGTGAAATGAAGTGACATTCCCTAAAACCTGGGGACCGACACCTGAACCCAAACCGAGCAGGGCAAGGCAGGAATCGTCCCGTTCCCACTGCCCCCGTGACANCCTGGGACAGTGGAAGGTGTCCCTGCCCATGGCAGAGGGGGAACCAGATAACCTTTAAGGTCCCTTCCAACCCAAACCATTCCATGATCCCATGTGATTGTGTGACAACACAGCGAGGGACGCAATGCTCAATGCCACCACGGCCCAGAGGGTGACAACAGGGGTCCTGTCTCCATAGAGGCACCCTGGATTACCTGCACCCCGGCGCTGCCTGTGCCCGGGCAGTGCCGCCCAAGTGTCGCGGGTCGCGCGTGTGTCCCCGGCCATGGGGACACGGCCCCTCCCTCACGCGCGGCCTGCAGGGGGCGCTGTGCCCGCGGCGCGCGGCGCNAATGCGTGTCCGCGGTGGTGGCGGTGCTGGTGGCACTCCCGGTGCTGCTGGTGACATTCCCGGTGGCTCTCCCGGTGGTACTGGTGACATTCCCGGTTGTGCTGGTGACATTTTCCCGGTGCTGCTGGTGGCATTCCCAGTCGTATCGGTGGCATTCCCAGCAGCGCTGGTGGTTCTCCCGGCGCTTTGGGATCTGCCGTGTTTGGGCTGACAGCGAGGGGTTTAAAGGCTGTTTGTGGGGTTTGAAGGCTGTTTGTGGGGTGTCTGCACGAGGCAAATGCTTTGGTGAAATGAAGTGACATTCCCTAAAACCTGGGGACCGACACCTGAACCCAAACCGAGCAGGGCAAGGCAGGAATCGTCCCGTTCCCACTGCCCCCGTGACATTGCTCATCTCCCCCGGCTTTAGGTCTGGAAAGCCGGGTGCAAGGATGGTGAAGCTGGGGAGTAATTTGAACGACAAGAACAACAAGCAACCATCCAACGAAGATGGTTTTCAGACAGTTCCTTTGATCACGCCTTTGGAAGTAAATCACCTGCAGTTCCCGGCTCCGGAAAAGGTAAAACAAAATCAGAATATGCTCCTGCATGGTTGCGCACACGTACGTGCGCCTTGGTTGTCACTTGGCTCTGGTGATGGGAATTGCAGTGTATTTATTCAATAAATAAAAAGGGGTTATTTTTCATAGTGTGTTTATCTGTTTTAACATGACAAATAAGCACGCAGCAGTCCCCAAGTGCCTTCCCTCCTCAAAAAAAGAACCCCAAATATTCATAAATACAACTGAAAAAAAGCTTGGTGTGTTTCTCTTGCAAGCGCTGGGGAAACTGAGGAGCGATGTGCAGTGTGTTATTATCAGTAAAGATTAATGGCCTGCTTTGAGAGGAGGTAATGTGGTAACTCTGCCGAAATAAGCAGCTGTTTTAATTATCTCAGTTAAGCTCCGTTTTCTTCTCTGTGGCTTTGCAAAGCTGATTTGGGCACCGAGGATGCTGATTTCTCTGGGGAGAGTGGCTGAGTTCCTGGGGGACAGCCCAGGGTCGCGTTTGGCCCCGGGCAGGGGACATTGTTCTCCCCTGCCCTTTCAACTCTCTCACACCTGAATGCAGCACTTAAACGCCCAGGAATGTGCGATTGGCTGCGGGTTGTGTTGGGATTTTTTGGCTGCAGTGTGAACTAGGAAATCTTTTGTCTACATCCCGGTGGGGATGATGCATATCAGTATAACCTGGTGAGGACATGATGAGACTGTAAAAATCCGTATTCCCCAACAGCCCTCACCAAAACAAAGCCTGTCTGCAATGTAGTTCCCAGATACCACAGAGGTGGAGCCAGCCCACCCCAAAGTACAGACAGAATGATTAGATCTCGCAGGATAATGGAATAACAGCAAAATTAACACTGATGATTATTGAATATGTATCCTGCTTTTGCCGTGGTACAAAATGAATTTTCCCTAAATACATTAGGAGAACATGGTGATGGTTGTGATAAACCTGTCTAGGTAGACAAACTGTGTTTATTTTAGAATAGAGCTGAGTCAACTGCCTTGACTTCCTGGAAACCAGAGCTGTGCCAGACAAAGGAGCTGGTTTTGTTCTCCATGTGCCTCATGGCAACCAGGAGCAACTTTGCTGCATTCAGGGGAGTTAGACAATTGTTGTGGATCAGAGGCTAAGCCAGCCCTTATCTGTGACTCTGATAAATAAGATTAACCAAAATAATTCAGGCAAAGCGATATGATTTGTCACAAATGTCTGAAAACCTCAGGGGAAACTGTAGGTGTGTAAAAGTCGCTCCTTTGATGCCAGTACAAAGAGCTCGTTGAGATCACCCAGTGTCACATGACGATGTGCAATTTAAATGACTTGTGGATCAGGTGAGACATGGATTACCCAACAAAGATCTTTTCAAGCTAATCGAGTGCTAATGAGTGTTCTGAGGACCACTACAGTTCCCACTGCCTGTTGGTGAACAAACACTGCTGTGGATCGGTGTGGTGTGATTCCTTGCTGATTCTTCTGTTTAAACATGCCCACATCAATAATTCACGTGTTGTTAGGTTACATTACCTTCATTAGCATATATTACTGCCAATGCATCTCCTGACATCCATATTTTTCTTTGCTGGAAGTGTGGGATGTATCTCCGGGCGTGCTAAGCGTGATTCAGAACTCATTAGAGTCAGAGCTATTGATTTCTGCAGGCTGTGGTTCATCTCCTCCGTGCAGCAGGCCCGGAGTTAACGGCCTGGAAATCCCTTCACCAGGAGGAGAGGTTATTTATGATAAAAGCAAAATAATTCACGACCTGTTTCCTTTGCTCTCTGTAGAAGGGGTTCTGGTGGGGTGAGTTCACCCCGGGGCAGAGGGGCTGTTTAAAGAGCTGCTAATAAGGAGCTGAGCCTCAGGTGAAAAGCTTGGGCAGAGGTTAAGTGAGAGGGGCAAATTGCAGCTTTGTACTTGAGAAAGCAAAGCCGCTGCTGAATTCAGGCGGGCTGTGCCCCTGAGGAGGAGTGGACATAGATTTCAAGTGTTTCAGGGTGTATTCTTGTTTGGACTTGCCTTGCTCTCAGGCGACTTGGTTAAGAAAACACTTAAAACTGACTTTTTCCCCTGTCTATTCCTAAAACCTGCGAGCAGTTGATTTTTAGCCGAGGAGAATGAGCTCATAAGGCAAGGTGCTTCCTGTGCCCCGTGCATGGGATGCTGCAGGAGCGAGCAGAGCGCAGCGAGCCGCGGTGTGGGGTCTGAGGGACAGCTCCGCGGGGCTCTCTGGCCTCGGGGCTTTCCTGCACTGCAACCCGCTCCCGCTGCCAGCAGCCACAGGGAGGCAATGCTGCCGGCCAGCTCCTGCATCGCACCCTCGGCACTCCACACACTGCCGCGCGTTGTCCTGGCAGCCTCCTGTAAGTGAAACCTAAAGGAAACCCCAACCCTGCTAAATGTTCCCCTTTCTGGGCTTCTCTTCGCTGTCAGAGAGGATCTTCATTTAGGAGACGCTGAGCTTTTGACCTGGATCTAACCTTGGGGTCAGGGCAATCCAGGGTGCATCAAAACCAGGGCAGGAAGGTTTGAGTGCAGCTCGGGGCTCTGTCCTTGCTCTGTCTGATAAAGAATGAGTAGTAACAGCTTTGGATAGTGATCCAAGAGTGTACAAGGTTCGTGCTGGGCAGCCCACCTGCTGTCACTACAATAATGCCTTCACCCGGTGTGTATTTGCAAGTTCTGATCATTTATGGTTTGTTTTTTTTTTTCACTTGAGTCTTAGATACCCGCATGCAAGTTGAAGAACATCAAACCTGTTTTTTGTTGGATCCTTAAAAGCAGTCCACAAAACCTATGGAATCTACAGACTGAAAATTGCGGTTTAAGGACCTTAAATATCTGATTTTTTTCCTTGATTTTAAGGATGTTTCTGTAGCTGAATCACTTGAGAGTCACTCAAAGTGACTCTCAGCATTAACCTATGTAGGTGTTTCATCAGAGCTTCCATCATCTCTTCCCAAGTGTTTTCTGTGTCTGGCTCCTCTTTCAGAGACCTTTCTGAAAGGAAAAGAGGAGACAGAATATAAAAATGAGGCTTTTGCTGATGTGATGTAATCCCTGAAGTCCAGCTCTTTTCAGATAGTTCCTTGAAGAAATCATGTGGGGGGTGAGAAAGGAAAACACTTGAAGGTGTACTTAAATTTGCTGTCTGTCCTTTTGGGGGTGCTTTCCTAACAGGCTTGTTTTCCAGAGCACTGAGAGCTTAGCAGCTCCCTCTGACTTCCACCTCGCTGCTGTTGGAAAAATGCAGGCAGGATTTCAGGAAGCTTTAATTTGGCAACCTTCTTTTTTAAAATTGCAGACCTATGGAACGTCTTCTTCCTTCTCCCACCAAAGAAGGATGTCCCCTCCTCATGCTGCTCCTCCTGCAGCATCAGCATTCTCGTCCCTCTGTCAGCACTTGTGTGGCTGCAGGGGGACAAATGTACCCAGGACAGGAATTTTCCCCCTAAGGTGCTAAGCCTGCTGTGCATTTATATCTATTGACAATCTTCAAGCATCTCCCTTGTTCCCTTGCTGGAGCAGAAGGCAGAGACAGGTGCTCTTAAATCATTTTTGCATGGCCTTTTTGGTGAAATCCATCCATGTAACAGTAATAATAGCCCCATCAACAATGACAAGCCCTTGACCTGGCTTTTTATGTCTCTGAATTTCATTTCTTCTGATTCAAAAAGCAAAAATAACCCAACAGAAGTCTTTTATCTTTTAGGACCAAAGGGGAAAAGAGGAGCTGTTGCCTTGTTTTCCAAGGCACAGACAAACAGCTTCAGCTGTGATTGTGTCTCTGCAATGATAATGCTGAAAGATGTGCAGCTTTTCAGGGACCATTCTGTTCACTGAAATTTTAAATGAGACCAACAACTGGGGACCCCTTGGTCTCTTGGCTCGCTTCAGTATAATCCAGCAGGAAATACCTCTGTTCTGGCAGTGAAATCCTAATTTTACATAACACAAAAGTGCATGAAAGCTCTTGTCAGGCTGAAAAAAACATCCAGCATCTCTTTGTGGTGAAGGCTGCAGAAGGCTTATCATGTGGTCCATTGTTCTTTATTTTGAATGCATCAGGAGGCTCGAGAATTAATTTCTCTAGTGGCAAATTCCTGCCACCAACCCAAGAAAGCAAAAAAAAAAAAAAATAGATGTAACAGCTCTCTTCAAATGCTTTTCCCACCCTGTGCTCCTGCCCCCGGCCACATCCCTCTCTGAGTGGCTGAGGCCATGCATTTACAGAGTTCCTGGAAATCAGGGGGGTCCCTGGTGTGCACAGCCTGTCCCTGTTGGTTTAGCAGAAAATAACGTTTGGTCCTGGCCAGCTGAGCAGGAATAATTAAGAGTAGCTGGATGAGTGCTCCTGTACCTCGGGGACTGCTTGGAGCTCTGTCCTGGATACCAGTGGCAGCCTGCCCTCTGTGCAGCCTGAAGGCACGAGCTGTCAGGGCAGCGTGGAGCTGCTTTTTGGGGAGCTGCTGCACTGCTGGGGCCGGAGGCAGCTCAGCATTCCCAGCCTGGGAAGCTGAGGGAGGTCTGGATACAACCAGGGACAGGCGGCTCCTGCTCATCTGCTGGTGTGGCTGGTGGGATGGAGCACATGGCAAAAGGGGGGATGGGGCAGGGACAGTGATGGGGCAGGGGGAGGAAGGAAAAGCAAGAGGGAGGAGGAGGATGCAAAGGGAAAGAAAACATGGATAAAATGAAGGAAGGGAATAACAAATATAAAAGAACAGGCAGGCTGTCTTGCCTTTCCCTGTCCTTTCCTTTCTCCACTTGGGATACTCTGCCTCATCCCCACAAATACCACAGTCTGAGCCACCTTCTCCTGTGGCATTGTCCCCATCCCACACTGTGCAAATCCCTTTGTCCTCTGGATGTGTAGAACTGAACACCACCCCTGCTCATTAGGCTGTAATTAATCCTTGCAGCATCACACTCGGGCAGAGCAGGTTTTTGGGGAACCTCCTTGATGTTGTTTGCATGTTTTGGACAGCCCTGCTTGTGTCCTTGGCAGTTCCTGCTCCTGTTGGGATGTCACTGTGCTGGCCTTCCTCTCGCACACCAACCCCTCCACTAGGGCTGTCCCCAGGGTGCTCACAGGGACCTGGAGCAGCTTCCAGCAGCCTCCCATCATCCAGAGAATGTGCTGCTGCTGCAGAGCTTCACTCTCAACATCCCAGGATTTGTGTAGCCTGGGCAGAAATCTCCCTCCTTAACTGCTCTGCCATCAGTGCCTAAATTAGGGGCTTTAAAGCTGCCTGGTTTTGTGGGCTCCATTACCTCCCTTAAACCCAGCTATGTCTGCACTGCAATTGCTGGAACTGCATCCTGCAGAAGCAGCAGGAATGGACACAGGGAAGTGTGTAAGTGTTTGGAGGCTTGGCTGAGCCTGTTCTTTTTTCTTCCATGATAGCCCAGTGCTGAGGGGGGAAGTGATTTCAGCAAGAGTGTCGAGTGAACCCCTCATACCAGTTCCTTACTGGTCTGGAAGGGAGAACCGGGCAGGAATCTTGGCTGAAGGGAAGTCAGTGGAGCTCTGCTAATTCACCCTGGCCAATTTGCCATCACTACAGCTGAGTGATTGATTCTTTTGTCTGCTGTGCTAAGCCCTCTCCTGGATGAACCTACTGAAATCAATTTTTCTCACCCCACCTCCTGTGGGTTCCTGGTGGTTATGGGCACCTAGGGATTTGCAGGGAGACTTGGCTGAATAAATTCCAAGCTACTTTTGTTCTTGGGGCTGTGCCTTGCCCTTCTCAGCTGCTTTCAGCTCCCAGTGCAGCCTTTGCATTCTGTGCTGCCTTTCACTGGTGATGCCAGGGCTGATCACATTTGCTGTCTTTGTCCTTTTGTGATGTTCCTTATGCCTGGAATATTCTCCTGGCACGGATTCAGGAGACCACTTTTTTCCTACCACCCTCTGTGAAACTCATTTCCAACACAACACCAGTTAGATGAGCTGATACAGGGTAAAAAAAAAAAATAGACTACTGACCCTGGCTTTCTCCAGGAACTATGGATTTGATCCAGGGTTTGATTACAATTTTCATTTTTTAATTTTTTTTTTTGCTGCTTGATATTTCAGGCACTTTATGTACTCAAATAATGACAAGGATGCTGTTACCTACGTCCCAAATGCCAATATTAATACTAATCTTTGGGAAGTTTGCCTGCTGAGATGTGTCTATCCTGTAGATTTGGAAGCGTAGCTGCCATTCCTGTCGGGTGGGACATAGCCATAATCATTTGGGGAAGCTTTAAAGACCTAATTCTCTAAAAATCTGGGAATTTGCAGCATGGGCATTGCCAGGTAGTCTGAGATTTGTCCACCTTATCCTGTTTCTGGCAGTAGCCAGGGCAACACTCAGGAGGAGGTACAGGAGGTGCTGCATGGAGCTGCTCATGCCTACCAATGTTTCATCCTAAGCCTGCAAGGCAAGAGACTGTTTTAAGCCCTGAAACATGATTTTCTCATCTCTTTTCCTATATTCTTTTAGTGCTAAGTATTTTGACTTCAGCTGCTGTTGGCAGTGTGCACATCCCATTTGCTCTTTGGAGCTGGCTCTGTGTGAGGATTAGGCTGGAGAACTGTGTGTGCAGGGAGGTGGTGAGTTCTGGCCACTGCTTGGCTTGGAGCACACGAGGGGAGAACCTGCACCAGTCCCAGCTTTAGGTGCTGTCACCTGGCCCCTGCTGCACCCCGAGGTCCTGCTCAGCTGCTGATGCTTCGTTGGGTAACAAAGGCAAAGGAAACCATTACTGTGGTGCCAGTGAGAAGTTGGTATTTTCCCTTCTCTCTCTCTGCAAGGAATGGAGAAAGGTGTGGAAAGGAAGGAAGCTGAGTCTCATTTTCATTTAAAAGTGAGCATGACTAATCCGCCTGGAAACTGGTGGGGGTGTTAGAACCATTTTGTGGGACTACAAAGTCCAGCTTTGAACTTGGAAGGAACCTTTCTCCTTGGTAGCAGCAACACATTTTGTTTATCTCTTCTGTCAATCTGACAGCCACTCCGACTGAGAGACTCTTCATTATTAATAATCCCAGGAAGTAGTATTTTAAATTTTTATGGTTTGCACTTTGCAGCACCTGAACCACAATAGATTACATGCACTGTGGCAGTGGAGTGGGAATTACAGCAGGGCTGCATGTCCTTTTCCAAATGAATAATTTAAAGTTTTCACAATGCCAGTTATGTTAAATATTATTACTCATTTCTTCAGGGAAAACCACAGAGCTCGAACGCAAATATAAAGTGGCAATAAATGATGTTACATTTAGCCAGTTGGAGACAAGGCTCAGAATTCATATCAGTTCATTTTCTGAAACACTTACTTCATCCCTTTGCTGGAAAATCCTTTTCAAGGTTCCATGCTTAATGGGATATTTTTCAATTTGTCACATTTCACATCTACTCTGCTCCTTCCTCCTCACAGCAAATGCTTTTAATATAGCCCACTTGGTTAGAAGCTTGCTTTCTTTTCCCTTTCAGCAGCCCAAATCCCTGGATTTCCCAGCACTCTCCCACTGTTTACCTTCTCAAGGTTGTCGATGATGGATTTCCTGCTGGTGTAGGCAGACTCTCATCTGTTGTTTCTCACCTCAGCACACCTATTTTTTCCAAAGCATCACTACAGAGAGTGTGCATGGTCCTGCATTCATTAAAGCCGAGGAAAGATTTCCTATTGATCCCAGCCATGGCACTAGCATTAAGCCTGGAATAATAAGAGCATTTAGGTTTAGGACTCAATAAATGTATTAGCAAACAGCATCATTAGAAACATCTTGTGTGGAGCAGGATGATGGATGTGGCTTGTGGTTCTGTCGTGATGGGGTTTCACAATTTCCACAGGCCATTCCCAGCAGCCTCCTCTGAGCTTTTCAGAAGTGTTTGAGGGACTGGAATGAGGAACCAGAAGATCCAAGAAAAAGAAAAGAATGTCAAAACCTTTCCAGACATGGAGAGTTACTACATCTGCTGACCTGGGATGGCTGAGGGGGACAATTCTGCAGAGAGCTGCCATTTTCCATAGGTTGTCTGACTGCCTTCCCACCCCATAATCCCAATAATGTGATATTTATATGGAGAATCTGCTGGAGCTGCTCTCTCATTAATGAAAGTCTGGGAAAACACAATGCATTATAAGCAGTGAACCAACCATGGTCTGAACTCCTGACTCAGCCACCAAGTGGGACTCAGCACACTACTGGGATTCTTTTTTGTCTTTTTCCCCTACTCCTCCACGAGTAATATGGGATCCTGGGGTCATGCTGGTGTGCAGAGCGCCCTGAGCACTTGCTGAAGAATTCCCCAGGATCCCCAGGCATCGGAGGTGGAACTGGCTGTGGGAAGGAGCCTGAAGCCAGCTCCGATCGGCCGAAGCACTTAAATGCACACTTAACTTGAAATATCCGGCTCATCCTGCTGATGTTAATAGGGCTACTTGCATGTTTAAGTGCTTTGCTGAATTGGTGGTTAATTAGCTCAAATTCTAAACAAACCTGGTTAAGGAGGAAGCTGCAGGGACTGCAGTGTGGATTCCCATAATTAGATGTGTCTTTTTGCTGGGCCATGGCAGCCCTTTTCCTTCCTCTGATATTCTCACAATCACTCTGCAAACCCCATCTAGGAAGCAACTTTCAAAGAACAGCTTTATTTTGGATGTAAAATGAAGAAAGTCCCAGGTCATTTATTGGTGTTCCCTTTACTGCTATGCAATGAACAGCTCCGTTCCTGCAACTTTAAGGTGTTGTATCTCTGGGAAATGGTGTGAAAACTTTAAGAACAGATCACAGCAGCAAGATAATCTGCAGGAAGATTCCCTGAGCTAAATCCATCTGGAAGTTCCCCCTTGGAGCAGCTCTTTTCCAACGTGCCAGCATCCCAGAGGAGGGAACGAGGAGATGGCATTTCCTTCCCTTCAGTTTGCTTTGAACTGCAGCCTCCCCAGGACCCCAGTTTTCCCCTCCCTTTCCCTGATTTCAATCCAGAACGACAATTCCCAAGCCAGCACCGCTGCAGAACAGACAAGGAGAGGGGATGGGGATCATTCTGTTGCTGTGGGTTGTAATAAACGGCAGCAGCTCTCCCAGGAAAGCTGTCGTGGTGTGAGATGGATGTTCCTTGTTTGCATGGAAACAGTGGGATCTGGGCTGGCTGGAACTGCTCGGGGGCAGCCGCTGATAAATGAGCGCTGATCATTGCCCCGACTGCGAAGTCAGGAGGCTTTTATTACTCGACGTTCAACAGCAATTTGGGTAGAATTTCTGGAAGACTTCACTGCCAGGAATTTTTTTTCTCGCTGACAAAATGGAAAAAGAAGGTGAAAAAGGAGTGATGGCAGGGAATGGGGGAAGGCAAATCCTTCCCACCCAACTCAAATCAGAAAGCTGGAAAATGAAAATAGAAAAGGCAAAAAAAAAAAAAAGCTAAAAATGCAGAAAGGTTTCTTTAGAAGATTGATTATTTCTTTTCTAAATTTGCACTTTTAACTCTGCAAGAGTGGGATCCATGCTCAGGCTGATTTATTTAGCCTGTGGGGGATTGAGAAAGAAGGAGCTCTGTTCTTCTCAAACTACACCCCATGCCCTCAGCAAAATTGCATTTTTATCGTTGCTGCCACGATACTGAATGGTTCCCCCCCATCGCAGGTTTTCAGTTTTCTCTTTGACCTTTGTCATTTGATTTCTGTGCTCTCCTTTCAAAAGGAGACTTCACTGCCTGCCCTGTCTTTCTTCTGCTGAGTAATTCCACCGGGTGTCTGACAAAGACACTTCTGGAGAGCAGGTTTTTAACTTTTGCCATGCTGAAAGGCCTTTAGCAAAGGTACTTCTTCCCTCTTCTACCAAAGCTTTTTGATACCCCTGCAAAACACCGCCCAGGGTGACTCTGGCTCTGTGCACACTCATTTCACTGCTGGCACAGTCAGCAGATTGTGTTTCAAGTACCTTGTGATCTGGCAGGGGCCTGAGCTTGCTTATTTATCCCCAGATGTGACAGAATTGCTACTGGACCTGAACCTGATGGCTGGTGAAGGAAGGGTTCATTTTCAGTCTCACTCTGTATCCCTGCAGACAGCATGATTCAAACTTTCCTGCTTTTTGGTGCAATGTAACAGTTAAAAAATAGCCATAACAAATTTGGTGTTGATGAAGAAGAAAATTAAATTATAGCTAGAAATAAGGAAGGTTTTTAATTTGATTTTTTTTCTTATATTCTGACTTCATGGTCTTTCATTAAGACCCAGCATTAGAGTTTGTGGAAAAGCCCTCATGTAAATTTAAAAAATTGTCTGCAGCTAAGATGTATGTCAAGCAGGAAGCATGAATTTGGGAGAATTGGATATTGTCTGAAAACAGAAAGAGAGCAATTTCTAAACACTGGCTGGCAGGTGCTGCTGGCTGATCCTCTATAATTTACTGTGCTGGGTTTACAAAAGACCGGGGAGAAGACTGAAGGCTGGCCAGCTGCACGAGTCTGGGTGCACTTGCCTCCTTTTGAGGGAGAAAATGAGGTTATTGCTTGTTTGAAACTAAGAGCTGACCTGGGCCACTTTGTCTTGGCTGCAGAGGGAGCTTTGTGTCACACAGCCCACAGTGTGCTGGACAGAGTGGGCAGAATGGGGTTTGATTCAACAGTGGGTTCAGAGCCGGGTCAGGATTCACCCCAAAGCTGCCCAATCAGGCTTGTCCCCGTGGGTCATTTCCCATCCTCTGTGTTGTGTCATCAGAAATCCTGAGCTCCCAAATGCTCGTAGAAATGTATTTGAGTGGCTTTTTGTCCCTTCTTCTCCCCAAGTATTAATATTGCAAATGCTCCTGTAATAAATACTGTTGAGAGGGATTCGCTGAAGGATGTAAATATTCATCAGTCTTTAATGATTTGCATTTGAATCCAGAAAATTGGCTTATGACTCCTCACTGCTTTTCTCTCCCTCTGATCATCACATGCATTAAATGCAGGGGGATTAAATACCTGGGGTTCTCTTTGGTCCAAAGCAGACTTTGCTGTCTTCATTTGGAAATAAGTCCTTGATTATCTGGGAACTCAACCTTGTGCATCCCTTAATCTGTTCCAATCCTTCACCACGGTTTTGTTTCTAACGAAGAGCTTTAGGATCACTCTTGTCACTCTCATCTGGAGCAGCCTCCACTCCTGGAGTTTATCATTTCCACCAGGCTGCAGCTCAGAATGGGGAGCCAAAAAGTGGAAGGGTCTTCTGCACTGGTGTAAACCACCTCATTCTGGAACATTAGTAGGACCTGCATTAATCAGACACAGATATTAGGAGTAAAGCCAAGGTGATAATACATGATAAATATTGATAATTTGGAGCCTGAATGAATGAGACACCAAATGGCCTAAGTTTAAATTGGCTTCAGCAGAACTTGTTTGGACAGAGCTTTTAATTAGTGAAGCTCTTCTTTAGGATGGGCTATTCTTCTGCCTGTTGAGCATGACACAAAAATTAAATGCCTAGTCCTAAACAAAAGTGAGTGTCAAACATTTTGCTGTCAGCTATTTTAAGGCTCCGTGTGATAAGCTCACTGTCCTAGTTCTGTGCATCTGCCTATTTATCTGCCTCTCTTATTCCTGAGGGGATGATGGCTCTGTGTTCATTCATGGTGCTGGTGTAGGTCCAGGGGATGGTTTATATAGAAAAGCTTTGATAACAACCACAAAATCTGTGCTGTGGGCAGAACCCTTAAAAGTGTTGTTATTTTCCAGGTAATTGTGAAAACAAGAACAGAATATCAGCCTGACCAGAAGAACAAAGGAAAACTCAGAGTGCCCAAAATTGCCGAATTCACAGTCAGTTTCACTGATGGGGTAACAGAAAGACTAAAGGTAAGAAATGCTTGTTCTGCTGCCTTCCGATGCAAATGCCATTCATTTTAAAATAACTGAATCTAAGTGACAGGAAAGACATAACAAATTTAACACTCCACTCATCACCAGGGTCAAAGAGAGGTTTATCTGCATGAGTGTAAAGATTTTTTTAGGACAGGCATGAAAATACCTTCTTAGCTACATCTAAAGTAGGAAATGCTTTGCTTTCCCAAGAAAATGATGAAAATATATTCCAGCCCAAACTGAAACTAAACCAAGTTTGAATCCTTTTTCTTCTCAAACATTGGTGTTTAAAAAGAATTTTAAAAATCCCTGTGAAGATAGATTGAAACATTTTGTTTAGCCATTTAAAACTCCTTTTGTCTCATGGCCAGACAACCCTTCTCATATTTAAAATACATTATTATTATATTACTACAGATTAAAGTCCACTTCAAAATGCATAGAAAAAGAGATTTTAGAGAAGTATCCAAGCATATCCTGTCCTGTGAGCAGTTTTGCTTCACAGGAATTGCAATGTTGTGATGGAAGATGTTTCCTTGGGAAATTTTCAACAGGCTCTACTCAAACATGGAAAGAAACTCATGAATTATTGAGTGCCCTCGGTTCCTGTTGACTGCAGCACATTAGAATGGCTCAGTTCCTCCTAAAATTAGACTCCAAGTGTGTAGCTGCCAGTTTTTCCTCCCTTTCCACTGGGAAGACCTGGTGCTTTTTCTAAACTACAGAGCATGGCAGTGATAGAAATGTGAGATCTGACTGCTCATTTTCAGAGTCAGAGGAAATATCGATAATTTGAGTAGAAAACACAAAGTGGGCAGTGCTTGGTTACAGTCCTGCTCCTTCCAAAGCATAATGTATTCTTAAGAGTTGTGGGAATGCATGTTTATGGTTCTTGGGTTTGTTTTTTTTCAGTGGACATCACAGTTAGATCTAAAATTACTTACCTGCTGTTGATATTTACTGAATTCATCACTGAGTTTATTGTGTGTAGTATCCATTTACCACCAGTGGTAACTCTTCATTGTCCCAGTAGTAAAGTGAACAGTGAATTAACCACTGTTAAATCTCAGTCTTGGAAACCACAGCAGACATTTTCTTCCAGTGTGAGCAACACACAAATCAGAACCAGACACGATGTGCCTGAGAACCAGCAATAAATTCAGAGTCTCCTGGACCGATGTGTTGGCTGTAACCCGCAGTAAATGGCCTTGTTGATGTTGTAAATGCTGGTGCCTCACTGGGTATTTAACACTCGGTCCTGCAGCCCTGAAGGGTGTGAAAGGCAGTGTAAAACCACTGAAAGATCTGGCTTTGTTATTTTAAAAAAGCAGTCAAGGACATCTCCTCCTTAGACACTAGGTTAATGTATAGTTCATGGAAAATTCTTATTTCATTTACTCCTACAGAGTATTTTATTTTTCCAATTTTTCGAGCACCCAAGTTGCTGTTGCATTCAAACCTCTCCTTTCATGCATTTTTTTCCTCTTCCCATCCTGTTTTTGGTGCAGTTTTCCCATCACTCTCACCAGCTCCAGCTGGGAGCCCTGGGCCTCTTCCTATAGAGCCTGGCAACATCAGAGTTTCATTTTTGAGCTATTTCCTTTCCCTAAAGTCCATATGATTTTCATTCTCTGCTCCTCAATGTCAACTTATTAATCAGACAGCCTCAGGTCTAATACTGGATAAGACTCTAAGCCTCTCCCTGGCTGCTTTTCATAAGGCTTCCATGTATCCCATTAAATTTGTAGTATTATTTCCTGACAAAAATGAGCTGAGATAATAGCTAATATTTATTACCTTTTGTACTTTTTATTGCACCACATTTTTGTCCCAGTGCATATTTTTAGTGAAGTTATTAAAAACCCTGCCCTCTGGTTAGAAGCTGGCCTATTATCTGGTACTGATGAAATCATTTTACATTTGTTTTTTGTAAGAGCAAATCACAGTAAATACTTAACTTTTATTATCTCAGTTTGGCTACATTTTTAAAAGCTTTGAAAAGGATGATATGACTGTGATCATCATATTTTCTTTTGCACTTTTGAGGGTGGAAAAGTCCTCCAAAGCATTGAGTCCAGCTTGTTCCCCATCCCCACCTTGTCCCCAGCCCAGAGCACTCAGTGCCACCTCCAGCCCTTCCTTGGACACCTCCAGGCATGGGCACTCCAAACCTCCCTGGGCAGCCCCTGCCAAGGCCTGAGCACCCTTTCCATGGGGAAATTCCTGCTGATGTCCAACCTGAACCTCCCCTGGCATAGCTTGAGGCCATTTCCTTCCATCCTGTCCCTGTTCCCTGGGAGCAGAGGCTGAGGCCCCCCTGGCTGCCCCCTCCTGTCAGGTAGAAAGTGGATATCATGAAAAGATTCTTCCCCCAGAGGGTGCTGGGCACTGCCCAGGCTCCCCAGGGAATGGGCACGGCCCCGAGGCTGCCAGAGCTCCAGGAGCGTTTGGACAGCGCTGCCAGGGATGCCCAGGGTGGGATTGTTGGGGTGTCTGTGCAGGGCCAGGAGCTGGGCTGGATCATCCTGTGGGTCCCTTCCTGCCCAGGAGATCCTGTGATCCTGGGATGCAGAAGAGCAGGATGTCTGGAGGAAATTTTGAGACCATGTGAACCTCCCAGCCAAATCCACAGATGCCCTTTTCCCTGCCTTTTGGGTATCTTTTATTGAAGAAACTAATGAATTATTAGACAACTTTCTCACATGAACAAGCCCAAGCCAGAATTTAAGCTTATGCTTGCATATTTTTCATCCATCCAGAACAGCCCAGATCTGAGCTCTTTAATTATCATAAAGAAGAGACTGTCCCTAGGCAACGGTTCTTATTTCACACCAGCTCTTCCAGGAATCTGAGATAGCTCCTGCAACTTGTCACATCCCCTAATAGATGAGATTATGATTCTCCCCAGCTCAGCACACGGTGTCCTGGAAGTTTGACCAATTAGGCTGATTCTTCAGCTGGATGAGTCAGCCCATACATCCTTTATAACAACTGTTTAAATAGTTGTGTGTAGATGGGTTACAAGAAAATGATGTTAAAATAGCCTTATGGTTGAACCATCCATACAGAAAAGAAATTTCTCTTCTCGTTTTACTCCTCCACAGCGAAGCAAAGAGAACATTTTTCTAAGCTGACAGGCAGTGATTTATAGACCTTGCCTTCTCCAGGCTGCTTATACCTTTGGAGTGTGTTCCTCTAGGAAGTTTTTGAACTGCAGAGATCTTGTTTTGCAGTAACTGTGTGAGCTGAGCTTTTCCAGGCTGCAGGGGAAGGGTGGCTGCTGTTTGCCTTTCATTTGCAGTGCTTTGAAGGGAGCTCCTGTTCCTAGGCTTTGCCATCCTGTGACAACACTGAGGTGCATTAGAGAGGCTCTGATTCCTCTGTGGGGTGAGAGCTCTAACCCTTTGCATCTGAGGCTTCCTGCTCCTTCTCACCAGTGATACCCCATGTTACAGCTTTTAAGAGCAATCTCTCATTTGTGAGTAATCATTCTGCCCTTATATCTGTCAGTACTGAGAAGAGATTGAATCCCTTTTGCTTTTTAAGCAGATTCCCCATCAAATGCAGTCTTGTTACTTCTGGAGAACAGGATCTCCAGTGACTCCTTTTCTCTTCCAACCAGTCCAGATAGCACAGAAATCAATGAGAAGCATTTATTTATTAAATAGCACCAGAAGAGGTGCTGGAGTGCCCTTTCAGCGTAGGCTTACTGGGCATTGGGTGGACACCTGTAACTGCTGGTCCCTTACTGGTTTTACACAAACTGGTCTCTTTGTTACACCAGTCTGAGCCCTTTCTCAGCACTGCCATAGAGCTGTTCATTATTTTCAGGGAGACAATGATTTCTTGACTATTAGCTGGGTGATAGTTATCTGCCATAGTTATCTGACTTTTCTTTAAAAAGTTGATGTTTTCAGAGTTGGAATAATTAAACTCTGTACTTGTCTTTAACAGAACAAGTTGGGAGTGGGTGTATGGGGGAGAAGTTGAGATATTTAAGACGTTTTTTGCAAGTAATTTATCTACCTGAAGAAATCATCTGCAAGTATTGATCACTGCTTCACTGAAGATGACTGGGAACTTCATTCTTCTTGCTACAATTTGGCAAGATGCATTTTCAGAGTCACAGGCTGTGTCATCTGTCCCTGTTGAGTGTGACAATTATTTCTTATCATTAGATCACCCCTCTCCTCCCTCCACCCTGAAACTGATCCTCCACACAGATCCAGGGACCAGTGGATGTAATTATTGCCCACACTTCTCATCAGGTCCTCAAAATTTAGTGAAACCCATTCAAATGCTTCTGTTGTTGAAATGTTCATACTGGAAAAATTATTTTCCTCTGACCTAATGTGAAAGATTTAGAACAAAATTGCTTTGTCTCCAGCCACACCCTACAAAATAGACATTGATGTGAGAACTGTTCATGATCAAACCCAAGCCAGTATCTGAAATGCTTGGCTCATAATTAAGAAAGATTTTTCTGGGACAGGGCCAGGGATTCATTTCCTGTTGGTGGCAGCTTTGCTAAATGGAAGATGCTCCCCTGCTTCCCCCACTGGAAGGTGACCCAACACATCCCCAAGGAATTCACACTTTGCTGCACACACAGAGCCCCAAATGTGCCATTCCTGCTTCCCCTTCCCAAACTCTCTGCCCATGCCATGGATCCTGCAAACTCCTCCTGGGATGTTCTTTCACCTGTAGGCCATTGCTTTATGCTGATAGTTCCTCCTCTAACCTGCAAAAAAATCCCAGAAAAACGGCTGGGGCTTTTCATTGTGCCCACTCACAGGTAAATTAATTTAAGGTCTCCTTTAACTGTTCAGTTCCCACGGGGCAGGAGTAACTCCTGGAGAAAGGACTCCTCTGAGTGGGAGCAGGACAGGTTTCCTCACTGCTTTTTAATCCTGACAGTCCCAGCATTACCACGGCAGCTGCCACATCCCATCGGTTACCGAGTGGCCGCTGAAGGATCCCATTACCCTGACTGATGGCAGCGGTGCTCCGGGGTGGGAACACGGGCTGTTCACAGGGATCTCTCTCACTCTGCTGGGAATTGCTGCTGGGGCTGAGATGCTGTTTTCAGGATCCAGGAGAACAAGGGACAAAGCAGAGGAAAAGCAGAAATGCGGCAGGCACAGGGGAGCAGGCACTGGCACCAGCACTGAGGTTTTCTGTTGAACCTTGCCCTCAGAGAGGGGCTTGGAGAGGTGTTGGTATGAAGGGGTTGATTTCAGTCCCCAGGGACTGATTTGGAGGAGTGTTCCCTCCCTTAGGGAGTTCTCAGCTGTCACCAGGCAGCTCCTTTCCCTGTGGCTGCAGTGGGAAGTTCTTGCAGGGGTGTCAGGCAGCTCTCACTGCACCTAAGTGTTCTCCAGACTGTGGTGGACTCACTTGAGTCTGGAGCCAAAGCCTTCTCTTTGGAGGGTGAATATTTTCCAATGCAATGCACAAGGTCACAGGTTCTCTATTCCCAAAAACCAGTGCCCAGCCCTGCCTGGCCTTGGTGCACACTCACACCTGTGTGGCTTCAGGCTCTCACTCGTGGTGTGTATGCAAGCAAGTGAGAAATGCTGCTCCTCATCTTTCTGCCTGAGCTCAGAAATCCTTCTCCTGCTCTGGCTGTAATGGGAAGGGAAGAGGACAGGTCACATCTGTCCCAGTGGCTCTCCCAGGCTGCACGAGGCAGATTGATGGAGCCGTTTGTGATCATCAGTGACAATCAGGAGCTGTGAGGATGAACTGAGTGGGGATTTGTGGCTCAGCTGCCAGGGAACAGATCTGTCTGGTCACATCCTCAGGTATGGTGCTATAAACCCTGCAAGGCTTCCTCTGTCTGGGTGGGAGTTTTGTGAGAACTCCCAGCTAATTCCTTAATTTTTTTGTACAGGAAAGGGCCCAAGAATGTCATGTCCATGTCTAAAACACACAAGAAAAATCTATTTTGATTTAACTAGAGTACTTTATACAACTGGTTTAGAGACCACCTAACAAAGCAAAGAAAAAAACCCCAAATATGGGTTTTTTAATAGGAAATGGACCATTCCTTACAATGCATTCTTGTTTTATGTTAGTTTTACACACATAGATATTCTTTTGCAAAGTCAGGAAAAGCCTCTCAACTCTCTTTTATTTTTGCCATCTGTGAGCACTAACAGAGTAATCAGCTGAAGAGATTTGTTCAGTTTTGGTTTGGTTTTTTTTTCATTTAATTGATTTTTGGAGAGAAGAAGAAAGTGAATTGTTATGCAGAAAATCTCCAAAAGTGGAAGTCACAGAGAATATTCCATGCCTAAGTATTTGTGGGGTACACCTGCTGCAGGTTCATTTTCCAAACCAGGACATATTGAAGGAAGGATTTACAGAGCAGAAACCTCAACTGACCCTTGGCTTTGGAGCAAAAGGCTTGAAAATATTTCCATTAGTGATCACATGGAGATACCCCTGGTGCTAATTACAGGATGTAATTGCAGTTCCCATTGGGTCTGGAGGATTCCTTCCACTGCATCTCTGTCTCCAACACCGCTCTGCACTTACCTGTGCCACCCCACAGGAAATCTGTGTGTTGGGCAATTTTCCTGTCAGCATTTGAGGTGAAATTACAGATTTAATGCTGGCAATGTAATGTAGCAAGAGAGACCGAGCAGGATGGAGGAGCAGGAGAGAGTTTTCAGCTGAGTGAAACCAAAGCAAAGTTTATTGCCTGTCGTGAAGTGCATTTGGAGTCTTGTAGCCAGACCGCTGAATGCTAAAGAAAAATAATAATCAAGGAAGTGCAAAGCTTCACTCATACATATTTCTCCATGCAATGTTTCACCCTCTCTTTCTAAAGCAGCACAGGCTGTGATTGAATGTTAAACAGAGCTGAGCTGCCTCTTGTTGGTACTTGCAGATATATTAAAGCCTGTTGGGTCAGATCCACAGCTAATGGAACTGGCCTAGTGCCTTTGCAGGCAGCATAATCACCTCGATTATTCATTTCTGTTGTTTGCTTTTAAAAGAGTAGCTCTTGTAAGTCATTTGCAGCAATAAAGCTTCATCTTTCTAATTCAAAATGGAAAGGCTTTTAATTCTTAAGTTACCCAGGGGACACTTTACTCACCGAGTCCTCACTTTGTTCTCCTATAAAGCACCCACATAATAAGTTTTTAAGGAGAAATGGGTGTACTGGACCATGAATGCAAAAATATTATTTCCTACTCTTGATGGGAGACATAAATGCTGAAATACAGGTGAATTTGTTGGCCTTCTTGAAGGAACAAACTTCCAAGTGATTTTTTTCAGGCACAAGAGTGCACTGAACAGAGGTGTTCTAATCCATGTAAGCCTGACCTTTGGAAGGAGGTAATTTCACAAAGCAAATGCACCTCAGCTTTTCCCTAGAGCCAGCCTGATCCTTGGCTGTGGGATGGTGTTGGCCTTTGGTGGTTCTGTCTCAGGAAAAGCCAAGATTTGGGGAATTCAGATGCTTGCAGCTTTGGGTGGTTCTTGCTGGGGTGTCTGTGAGTGGGGAGTGGAGCTGGGCTTGGGGGGATGTCAGGTGTCAGGAAAAGGCAGTAGCAGAGCAGGGAACACAACCTGCAGTTCCCAGGTGTGTTGCCATGAGCTGATCCCTGAATCTATTCTTTCTCAGGGCTCCCAGAGCTTTCCTTGCACTGAATCCAACATCAGGCAAGAGTGAGAGGGGAAGATTTTGCATTCATGAGACTGTGCAGAGGTTGAGTCTTGGCAGGCAAAGGGCAGGCAAGGAGACAGTTTATTGATGACTTGATTTATCTTGTATTCCTGTTAATGCATTTAAAAAGGGCCTGTGATGAGCTGAGGCATCCAGTGCCATGTCCCACGTGGAGTGACCAGAGGAAATGTCACAGCCAAGGCTCTGCCAGGGCAGTGGGGAATGGCTGCACGTCAGGAAGGCTTGGAGAGGATGTTTCTGTCTGCTGCAGTCCCACTAATTGAAAAAACATTTCAAATTGGGGATCTGCAAGGAAACCTCTTCCAGCATTGCTCAGCTCCTCAGATGGGCTGTCAGATGTTCTCAGGGTGTGGGTTTGGGAAGAAAAGCTCCTTTCTGAGCCGTTCTTGAGTCACCCCACCTGTTTAATTTGGGGGGTTTGCTTCTTTTCTTTTGGAGGTAACAGACAGAATCATTGAATAGCCTGGGCTGGGAGGGACCTGAAAGATCACCTAGTTCCAGTGGGAAGGCTTCTGAGAGTTGAAAGAGAAAGAAAATATTCTTGTGGGAGTAGGTAAAAACACCTTTAAACACCTGTCTGGTCTGCCAGAATGGCCATGTGTTTATGTGGTGTTGCCAGAAACAACATCACACCATCTCACTGCACCAGCCTGCTTGATGAAGGAGTTTCTTAACAGCATTAAATGGCAGAAAAGAGAAAGCAAACCCAACAGAGCTTTTAATTTACCTAAATGGAAATTCACTGATATTCATTGGTGAAGCAGCCTTATTTAAAGTGGCATTTAGAACTTCCATAAGGAACGGGGGCTTGGAAACGGAGCCATGAATTTTCCATCCGAGGGGTTTGACTTGGCACAGGGAGATGTCACGCAGCCCACAGCTGGCACCAGGCACTGTTAAAAAGATCTGAGGCTATTAGTGCCTAAACAGCCACTAGAAATTATATTACATGATGGAGACTGGCTAATATAATTGAGCCAGCTAGTTATTGTGTGCATAATTTAATTATTTGACAAATTGCTTAGAAACATGGTGTGCTCCTTCCACACTCGTGCTGCTCTCACAGCTTTAGGAGGCGCAGAGCAGAGGAATTGCTGGTGGCTATCCTGGAAAAGAGATGTTTCTTTGTAAGATTTGCAAACTTGGAGAGGTTCTCTGGTGTTGTCACAGTGGGCTGGGGTGTGCAGAGATGGGCAGAGCCCAGGAGGACATGGCTGGGAGAGGAAATTGGCTCAGAGACAGCCACTGCTGTTTCAAGTGGATTGCTCTGAGGCTTTGGGGTACTTGGATAAATGAGCCTCTGGATTCTGTGAGTGTTTTGGACTTTGATTGCTGGGCTGTGTGGGCTGAAAGGAACCCATGGAATAGTGGAGCAGAGAATTCTAGAATGGTTTGGGCTGGAAGGGACCTTAAAGCTCATCCAGTGCCACCCCCGGCCATGGGCAGGGACACCTTCCACTATCCCAGGTTGCTCCAAGCCCTGTCCAGCCTGGCCCTGGACACTGCCAGGGATCCAGGGGCAGCCACAGCTTCTCTGAGCAAACTGTGCCAGGGCCTCCCCACCCTCACAGGGAAGAATTCCTTCAGTTTCAATCCATTCCCCCTTGTCCTGCTGTTCCAGACCTTTGTCCAAAGTCTCTCTCCATCTTTCTTTTAGCTCCTTCAGGCACTAAAAGGTCACAGTTAGGTCACCCCAAAACTTCTCCTCTCCAGGCTGAGCAATCCCAGCTTTCCCAGCCTTTCCTCCCAGCAGAGCTGCTCCATCCCTCTGATCCCCTGCTGCCTCCTGGGGACTCTCTCCAGCAGCTCCAGGTCCTCCCTGTGCTGGGCCCCAGGGCTGGGGCAGCTCTGCAGGTGGGGTCTCACCTGAGGGGGCAGAGGGACAGAATCCCCCCTCTCCTGCTGCCCACACTGGGGATCAGCCCAGGAGCAGAGTGAGAAGTTTCTGGCCCCCAGGATGATCCCATCCTCACCTGTTCTTATGAGAATTGGGGCCAAATTGTTTCATGGCTATGAATTCTAAGATAAAAGACCAAAAAATGCCACTCACCCTAAAACTTCATTAAGAAACCTCGCAGCACTAAAGAATATTTTCCCAAAGCCCTGAAAATGCAGATACACGACTAAGGCCATTTCCCTCTTACAAAGCATCTCTAAACAATGCTTCTTAAGAATCTGGACACCATCTGGAACAAAGCTGTGCTGTAATAATAAAGAACAAATCCTACATCTTCTTGAGCAGTACTAAGCAAATCTGAAGACCCAATTGTGTCACTTTTTTTGCAGTTAGCCTTTCAAAATTTCGGAGGCGAAGCTGTTGCCAGAAGATCAGCAAAATCAGCAACTTATTACAAAAATATTTTTAACAGTGGGGAGTGAAGTGTCATTTTTGAAGAAGTGCAGTCAGATCATTTTCACTGCTGGGGTAGATCAGGGTGTCTGGGTGCTGGGCAAGGCACCACAGCAGTTCTTTGACAGAGTTTGAACAGTGGGGCAGCTCTTCCTGGGGTGTGTTGGGGGTGTGCCTTATCCCCTGCTTGATCCATGTGAGTGTCCTGTCAGCCTGTGGCTCCCTCACTGCCAACACACCCGAGTTTTCTTCCAATAACAACCTGGATTTGGGTGGTTTGCGCTTGGATTCCACCCTGGAATACAGGGAGGCAGCCAGGATAGCTGGATGTAGGAGTTCCTGATCCTTTAACTGTACCTTCTATGTGGAGATCTGATGGTGTCAATCTTCCATCTCATTATCAGCTGGAAGAAGTTATGGGATGAAGGGGAAAAAAATTGCCCTCCTGAATTTTTCATTGTCAAGCAGAAATCCTTATAATGGATTCATGAGTGCATGGATGTATTTGGATGCCCTTAGATGATTTTGTGATTTTTTTCTGCAAGTTAACAGGGTTGTCAGGGGATTGATTGGTTTCCAGGTGTAATGGAATTGCCATAAACTATAGGAAAAGCTTTGCTGCCTCTCCAAGCACAGCTCTTAAGCTCCTCTCTGAAATAACCTTGACAGAATTTCTGCCAGTTTTGTTCCTAACAAATTTTGCCTTGTTCCTTGCCTTTCTTCTCCTACAAAGAGAAGATTAAAACCGAGAGAACTTCTTCAGCTGAATTGCCTATTAAAGGTCACGAAATTTCCCAATACCCAGCAACACTGAAGGTATCTTGTGGAACCAGACATGGCAGCAGCACTGGGAACTTTTCCTGATAAACTGGAATTTTGTGAAGAGGCTTGGACTGCAGTGCAGGAACAGACAGAGGCTTTTGAGGTCCCTAATTCGCATTACAGCTGCAGAGAGTAGGAAAATGGTGCAGAATTTTGTAGGGATTTTTCCATACATAAATGGAAATGATCTTTATCTCTTCTCTGGGCCTGGCTGCTTTTCCTGTAGGCAGCAAGGCATTTCCTGGCTGGCACCTTCTTGGCTCTGTTCCTTTTTTAAATCTATATAAGCAGGGAGAAAAGTGTCCAGAGTCAAACACTGATTTACCAGGTCTAGAAATAAAACCATGCCTGATATCGAAGAAGTGCCACCCACGCTGAAAGAGGGGAAATTTCGGTTGGATGTTGGTAAGAAATTGTTCCCTGTGAGGGTGGTGAGGCCCTGGCACAGGGTGCCCAGAGAAGCTGTGGCTGCACCTGGATCCCTGGAAGTGTCCAAGGCCAGGTTGGACACTTGGGGCAGCCTGGGACAGTGGAAGGTGCCCCTGCCCATGGAATGAGATGATCATTGAGGTCCCTTCCAACCCAAACTATTCTATCATTATATATTATATAAACAAGGAATAAAAGTGTAAAAACCTTGAAATGGAAAAAGCTGGTTAATAAATGCCCTGCTGTTTGGATGTGCCATTGTTCTCTGGTTGCCTTTTAAATAAGGCTTTGTACTGGAGCAAGAGAGGGAAAAAGGGAATTTTTGATGAAAAAGGAAATCCTGGGCAGCTGATGAAATCAAAGAGAGCAGGGAGGATGCTTCCATGGGCTGCATGAAAGCCAGGTTAGCTGGAACACCACTGCAATTAGACATCCTCTCCCTGGCACAAAACCTGCTGGCACCCGATGTCCTGTTGCCTGATGAGGATGAATCCTTTTATTCATCTGCTGTGTGAAAATGCAAAAAATGTTCTTCATCTGTGAGCAAAGGGAGGAACCACCCCGAGTGTGCTGCTGTTGATGGGAGCTTGACATCATCCTTCATGGATGTTAAAGGCCTCTTCCCACTTTTTTTGGAGGATGGGGAGTGTTTTGGTGTGGTAATGATGTTCTCTCTTCTCTGTTCCCTCTTAGGGGAACCTTTGGGAATCATAGGAGATTTTGAGGAGAGGGCAGGCAAATCCCCCCCTTCTTTCACCCACTCGAGCAGTCACATGTGACAGATTCATGCCTGCAGCACTTCCAGGTTTTATCTGCTCACTAAATTTTATTTCCCCTCTGCGAGTGTTTATATTGCTTAGAGACTGCCAAGGTTCGTGTTAATCATAAAAAAAAGTGGAGGTTTATTAGGTATTGCAGCTCTGTGATTCTTTGGTGTTTGAATGTTAATGAGGCTTTGTATTCTCTGGAATAGTTGGAGAGGTGGATCTTAGCTCTGGCATGGCAGAATATCCGCGGGTGGATTTTTCTTCCCTTTCCTCTGGGTTTTAACATCTTACATGACATTTTATCCAGAGCAATTTTACACCATTTATCAGCAGGTGTAATATTGTCACGCTGTATTTCTGCGAGTGCAGGAAAGGCAGGAGGGTGAAAATGGGCTCAGTTACACCCTGGAGGGAAGGGAGAGCTCAGCGCAGGGACCTGTTCTTCGGCCATAATGAATTGGATGTCAGCTCTTTGCCAGAGCAGAGTGACAGAACAGAGGGGAATTTATTATTTTTAGGGACTCAGTGGGCAGACAAGAGGAAAGGAGCCCCTCAAATTGCAGTTCTGATGGTCATTTCCCTAGGCTGTGCATGTATGTGGGATTTAGCAGAAGAGCTATGAAGAGACATTTGTTCTCACTCCAGACATCTCAGTTCTTTCGTCTTCTGAAGGCTGAGTTTCTTTTTTCATTGTACATTTAATTTGGGGCAGAGTTGCCAAACTGGAGAGCTGAACATTTCTCATTTCTGACTTTCTAGCCAGGGCTGTCCTTCAGCATTGGCTTTGGTAGAACAAGATGTACATCTTGCTCTAGTGCCTTCAAATTAACCTCAAAGGACACTTGTGTCATTGTCATCATGGTTTTAGTACCTACACTGAAATTAGAGAAAGTACCAGGCCTAGCAGGCTCCCCTTTTAAATGAGGAAGAGTTGATGGACATGTGTTCTACAGGGGAAAGTGCTCCTCCACACTGACCTGTCATCAAGATTGTGCTGGCTCTTTATGGGGAGGGATTTGTTTTTCCCAGGTCTCCTGTTGGAAAAAGTAGAGCACATTTAATCCAGGAAGTCTCTTCTTTTTACTATTTCAAAGTGACTTTAAAAATTTTTTTTCCTGTGTAATACAACTTCTTTTGGGGACAGAAATCATATCAAATTCCATTTGCCTCTCCCTTGACTCGAGCTGAGCCTTCTTCCTCTTTATCACCATGAAAAGGGACAGACTTCCCCAGGTTGGGAACCCAAGGGCTGCCATAAAGCTGCTCTGAAATATTTCCATTCACCCCTGTGGGCACTGAGAGGAGGTGGATCCCAAATTTCCTTGGTCAGACTGGTACAGCTCATACAACTGCACTCCTTTTGTGCCAGATCCCTCTGCAGCACTCCAGGGCTCACTTACAGTGTTCCCTTAGATCCAGCAGTAAATGCTGCTCCCTCTGCTGCTGCCTTTGGCTTCAGTGACCCATTTTGCAGCAGATTGGGCCCCAAGGAGAGGTTAATTCAAGCAGGAATGCTAAAAGGCAGGTCAGGCCTTCAGTGAACTCCTTGTCCTTGGCAAAGCCTCTTAGCCCCAGTCTCACCTTTCTACACTTTATTCTAAAATACTCTGATTTAACAATTAATTAGGAATCCCTCCTGCTAGATAAGTCTCCACAGCCCTCTCTTCACTGAGTTTGGGATGTGATGGGTAAGATTTGACACCAAGGACACAGATTTACCACCAAGGATACAGATTTATCTTCACTCTGTCTTAACCACCAGAATTGTAGCTCTGGATCTTCCAGGAATAATCCCAAGGTGCTGTGTAGAAACACCCTCACCAGGCAGTTCATCTTCCTGTGGGATTGCTGGGAAAGCTTTTCCTGCCCTGCCAGCAATTCCAATGGCCCCTGGAGTCCGTGCAGGATTGCAAATCCCACTGCTCCCAGAGTTGCAGCTGCTGGAATGATTGAAGGCGAGAATCAGAGGAGATTTCAGTGTGAACCAATATTAAGCCATTAGTAATATTTACTGATACAATATTACATAATACTCCTGTTGTAAAAATAAGATTATATTGATTAATTCTGAGATACAACCAGCTTGCTGTTTATTAGCTGCTGTTCCTGACAAGCCTGTCCCCTCTGCTCTAGGAATGATCAGTGTTTTCCCACTCTCTACCATCACCTCTCCTGCAAGTTACATCTTCTGTAGACAGACAGGATGCATAGATCCTGCAAAATCCTGGTGCAGCTGGTTCTAATGAAGGCAGTTGGAATCCAGAGCCATTTCTGCTGCATTTGTGGAATTATGGGACCAGGAAAGCTTTGGGAAAGGGGAGGATGGGAGTGTTTTACAGATCCTTGCTCAGTCCTTCAGGAATACACAGCTCAGCAAAAATCAATGATCAGGGCCTCAGTCCACACATGGAGTAGGGACAGAAAACTTGCTGTTGGGTGAACTATTTAGGAGGGACCTGGAAAAGCTGGAGAGAAGGGAGCTACAGCAAAGAAACAGAAATGTGCAGCAGGGTGACCTGCTGGGGAATGAGGAGAGGGAGAATATTTGAGTCCTAAAGAGGTAATTGTGTCTGGTACCTCCAACACCAGCACCTGCTCTTGGATGGGCTGTGGGATTTTGTCAGGAGTCAGGATATTGTCCTTTTACAGCTTGGAGAAATGGAGAAGGATCCCCTTTCTCCTGCAGGGCCCAGTTTATCGTGGTGGAATCGCCCAGGAGGCACCAAGGGATGTGTGCTACAAAGGCCTCATTCCTCCTCCCTGCTCACCTGCCTCTGCTTCCAGGAAAGTGGGATCTGCCATGGTCCCAGGGCACTTTATCCACACACACCACACCCCAAATGTGCATTCTGGCTGCTGCTGGGTCCTGCTGGGCCAGAGCTGAGAGCATGGCAACACAAAGGCTGCGAGGACACCAAATACTACAGCAATATCCATACATTTGCAAGGGGTTAAACAGAGGAATGTGCCCTGCTGAAAGTCCGTGGGGGGATGGGAACGATGTGGGAACGCCGGGTATTGGATCCAGCATTCAGTCAATTACCATGCTTAGTTAAGTACTGCACGGTGGAGTGAAGGCTGCAGTCTGTTAGAATGTCTGTTCCTATAAGTCATTTAATTATGAGGTTGCTCATATGCCATTTTAACATATGTACAGTAACATTATCCCTCTTTTCTAGGTCACTATCCTCATAAGCCTGGCTCTTGCATTCCTTGCCTGCATAGTGTTCCTTGTGGTGTACAAAGCCTTCACTTACGACCACAGTTGCCCAGATGGATTTGTTTATAAGGTAAGGAACTTCAGAAGGATGAATTGCCTGAGCTAATGACAGGATCTAATTGCCTGCATGGTTACAGCCCAGGCTGCTTTTTTTTTGACCAGGCCAAACAGAACATTTGGCAGGAATGTGTTGAAATGGAAAAAGTGTAATGGGAAATGCGGACGTGCATCTGCCTCCATCAGCTACTGTTACAGTGTAATTGTTGGGATTAGCATTTGGTGAACACTGCAGACAGATGTTCAGCAACAATCCCTCATATTTGTGAATGGATTTATTGCAGCTGGGATCCTGCATTTGCTTCCCACACTCCCAAGTAACTGAGGTTTACTGGCATGCATTGTAATGCAAAGCAAACTGCTGCAGTGCTGACACTCGTGTCCTTTGTGAAAGAAATCAAAAATTTGCCCAAGTAGTTCACTTTTGGGTGCTCTTGAGCCTCTATCAAGAACAAAACCATGTAACAATTGCTAAAACTCCACTGTCCAGTGATTTTATATTGAATATTCACTGAGCTGTTTGCCTGGTCTGCTGAGATAAAAGAAAAAAAGTTTGCAAAATAATTCAGTGACTTCTCACTGTGAATAAACCCATAAACTCACAGGAGTCTTGTCCACACTGGGGATAATCTGTGAGCTGGAAAATAGAGTAAGATGTTCGTGTACTAATCACTGTGAATTATTCTCTTAGGTTGTATAAAGAGGGAGAATTGGGATTGTTCAGACTGGAAAAGAAAAGGCTTTGGGATGACTTAAATGTGGCTTTCCACTACCTGAAGGAGCTACAGGAAAGATGGAGAGAGACTTTACAAGGGCCTGGAGTGACAGGACAAGGGGAAATAGCTGCAAAGTGACACAGAGCAGGTTTAGATGGGATATTGGGAGGAAATTCTTCTCTGTGAGGGTGGGGAGGCCCTGGCACAGCTTTCCTGGAGAAGTTGTGGCTGCCCCATGCCTGGAAGTGTCCAAAGCCAGGTTGGATGGGGCTTGGAGCCACCTGGGATAGTGGAAGGTGTCCCTGCCCATGGCAGGGGGTGGAATGAGATGAACTTTGAGGTCCCTTCATAGAGTCATGGATTTCAGAATCAAATCCAGACATGATCTTGTGAAAGGAGCTGACCCATTGGGCTGTTTCCTGCCATCCCCAGCCAGGTGCTCATCCCACAGCTCAGGGTAGCACTCCAAACAGAGCAGCACAAAGCAGCTTTTGCTGCCTCTGCCTGTCTGGGGATTAATCCTGACCTCGGACCTCCAGAGCTTCTGGCCCAGCTCACGAGCAGAGGTGCTGAGCCAGCCCTGCCCGGCCCCAGTGCGGCCCCGTTCCCTGCGGTGTCGGTACCGCAGTGAACCAGTGAACCTCATCCCACAGCCCCGCTCCCATCCCGGCTGGGATCCGCTGCCACCGGGGTTGCCAGCAGCAACAGGTTTGGAAGGCAGAGCCCGGCCTGGTGCATTCCCAGGGCACGGAGAGGCAGCTGCAGCGAACAGCAGCCCGTGACAGCCGGTGGCATCACTGCTTCTCTCGCTTTCCCCTCCCCAGCACAAGCGCTGCATCCCCGCCTCGCTGGACGCCTACTACTCGGCACAGGATTCCAACTCCCGGGGCAGGTTCTACACCGTCATCAGCCACTACAGCATGGCCAAGCAGACCAGCTCCCGGGCCGTGTCCCCCTGGCTGCCCTCGGGCTCGGCCAGCCACGACAACAAGGCCGCCAAGACAGAAGGTCATTAAAGGGAACGAGCGGGAGGGCGGGGGGACAACACCGCGTTGCTGAGCGTGCCCTGCTCGCAGCGGGGCAGCAGGAATCCAACCCCAGTGCAGGATCAGCTTCATGGGTATTTCTTTTTGTGCGTTGTTCTCGTTGATTTGTAACCGAGTCGAGCTCTTGTACAAAGGCATGTTTGATGTTGACTGTACCTTAACGATGTAAAAATATTTTTAAATCATTGCTTAACTATTTGTTAGAAAAATAAATTAAAAAACAAAAAAAGCAAATTAGGTAAACAGCCAGAGAGGATAAAAGCAGCAGAGAGAATCCCACCAAGTTTTGTCAGTGCTGGAAAGCTGTGACAGAGGCTCCACATGCAGTGAAGGAAGAGCTGGAATCCTTTCAAGAGGAGTAGAGAGAACCCAGTACAAAGACATTGTGGTGTTGTTTGGTTTGCCAAAGGGGGAATATTTTGCTGTCAGATTGAATCCAGTGTCAGTGTTCATTCACTGATAGAGAAATACAAGCATCCCCTCCTGCCCCAGACATGCTCACATGCAAACACAAACCCTGCACAGTGCCCCAGGGAAATCCAGAAAGTTCCTGGCATTGCTAATGAGCCACCAGAGTGCTGCTGATGCTGGTCAGGCTCTGAGGCTGAAATCCAGGCTGCTGCTGGGAGATGGAGCAGGATGGGAGCAGACAGAGGCTGCTGTAGTTAAATCTTGAAAAAACTTTTGAGCATAGGACTCAGAGTCTGGAGTTCAGGGCTCTGCTTCTGCTTCTGGCATAGATTCCCTGCATGAGCTTTGGCAATTTCCAAGAGGCTTCATCCTTTGCAACCTCTCTCCTGAGGGTCACCAAAACACAAAGAAATGCCATTATGATTTGAGGAGCCTCTCAAAAGTGCTGATAGTATTGAGCCTCTTAACTTTCCAGCCCCTATTTTCCCATGAAATGGGATGCTCCTGCTTCCTTCCTTCAGCTTCAGCTCCTTCAGCATTTCCAGTCATTCCAGGTCACTAGGGAGAGGTACAAATCAAATTTCTGCTTGCAAACCCAGAGCAGACCCCAAGCTTCATCCAGTCCTGCCCAGTGTAACACATCCTCTCCCCACAAATGGCACATGAGATTAATGCAGACTGGTGGGATTTAAAAAAACCCCGAGGATTCTCTTTTTTCAGAGCTGCAAGAGCAGGGAGAGCCGAGCAGCAGGAGCAGAGTGCACAGGCAGGGCAAGGTTCACCTTGGACTGAGCTGCTTTTTCAGATTTTTGGCTGGACTGGGATGGAAATTAGGAACTGGCCCCTTCTTCCCTCGCATTGGGCAGTTTTGTCCTCCATGTCAGAGACACTGGGCAGTGTGTGAGGGCAGAACTCCTCAGTCCTGCAGGCATCATGAGAAATAACTGTATAGTGTAGCTAAAACTGTAGTGCCAAATGCCATCGTCTGACCCCCTCTCCTCCCTTTCCCATTCCACCTGTAAATTCATTTCTCACTCAAAATGTACAAACCACCCCCTCCACCAACAACCCCGACCTCCAGCAAAACCACTGAACAGTTTATAATTTTGTGGTGTATTTTTTGTCAGTAGGTAGCAGAGACTGAAGTATTTTTTGGTGTAATTCTTGAACTTTTCTGACGGGATTAAAATAAAGTTCGATGTGACTGAGCGTCTCCGTGGCTCCCGTGGGTTTCCTTGTGCCTCGTGCCCTGGGCTGGGAGGTGGAGGGGTGTGTGTGGTGCTGCACCCTGCACCAGCCCCAAGGTGCCTCTGGATTTCAGGAGGCATTTTCAGAGCTTCTTATTTTCCCCTTTTAATGCCCAGCTTTTATTCCTGATATTCTCACCCATTTCCAATAGGAAAACATTAATTAAACCGCAGCTCATCCCTCACTGGTTTCACAATGGACCTCATTCTCTTCCCATTTTAAAACCAGTGGATTACAGGAACTTTCCCTGCCATCAGTGTCTCCCTTGCCATCTTTTCCTGGTGCAAGCATTCCTTGGAATGGGGGGGTTAAACAGAGGAGCTCTGCAGGGAATCCAGCTGACAAACCAAGGGCCACGGCTGAACTTTGGGAAAGTTGAGCTCTGTACCCAAACTCTGCAGCTTGGTTTGTAACAAACCCACAGCTGTATTCATCTCACATGCTTCAGAAAGCAGATTGTATTGCCTCAAATCCTTCAGCTCTTTGAAATAGAATGATAGCCTGGCATTAAATTGACTCATTCCCAAAGGCTAAAGAACATTTTATAAAACCTTTGGATAGCTTTCCTTCTGAAAAAAAAAAAAAAAAAAGTGTATTCAGAGTTGTGAAATTGAGCTACCACAGGAGAGAAACCACTCTGGTGTTAGAGGTCAGCACTGAGTACTTGTGAAATGTATTAGAAAGGATCCAGTGCTGGGCAGGATTGAGTCACGGGATAATTTAGCCATGGAATTCTATTGCCAGTTGCCCAGTAATACTCTGACTGCATGTTTACTGGAATCACAAAAACCCAGGAATCAAATCACTTGAATTAAAAGGGTTCTAGCTATTACTAGATAAGTGAGTCAGTGGGGATAACCATTCCTATTTAATAAGGGAAAGATCAAAATCTGTGTAGAGCAGAATGAAAAAAAAAACCCAAGAAGGACTCGGGGGAAAGCAAAAGACACCAAACAACTCAGCTCAACTCTTGCTGCAAGTTCCATGTGAGTGTTGTTATTACAGCTTCTGTACAAGCTGCAGTTGAGCTTCCAAGATTCAGCCACGTATTTTAATCATAGGAACGGGGAGAAAATTGAAATTGTAGTGCATCTTCTTATTATTTCAGCCTCCTTCAAGGCTGATGGTGAGTTTTCAGCTCTGATTAAAGAGCGTGGTGGTGACAGCCCAGGCTCATGAGGGCTGTTGGCTCTGTGCAGCCCGGAGCTCTCGAGGGGCTCTGGAGAGCGGCGTTCTCGTGAGCCGTGTCTGGGTGAGGGTGAGGGCTCAGCCCTGGGTGTTCTGAGGAACAGGAGCCTTCCCTGTGCTTCTTCCAACATTTCTGTGATGGCCAAGTCCATCAGCTCCAGCTTCCCACTCTGTGCCTGACCCTGCTGCAGCAGGAATCCCTTTGGGTGATATCCCTTATAGCAGGGTTTGAAGTCCCCACCAAAATTCCCTTCCCTGGGCCTGGCAGAGCTGTCAGTCCTGCAGGGATGGTGCCTGGGCTGTTTGTGTGCCCTGCTGGGCTGGTGGGAAGGGTGGAAGGAGAACTGCCAGCACAGGAACGAGCTCAGCTGGCAGGGACCAGGGCATCCTGACCAGGCAGCAACCCTGGGGAATGACTGGCTGGGAAAAAATAACTTCACCAAAGGTGTGGTGATGCCACAGAGCGAACTCCAACCCAGGGAAGGGAAGGGAAGGGAAGGGAAGGGAAGGGAGGGAAGGGAAGGGAAGGGAAGGGAAGGGAAGGGAAGAACTGTGGCTGTTGGAGCTTGAGAAAGATAAGAGAGCAAGACAAAAGGAGACTGGCACCAGCCAAGGCGTGGAAGCAGGAGCTGCTTTTCTGCTGTAACCCAGTGACCCTGAACCACTGCATCCTCCTTGCCTGATCCAGACTGTCTTGTTTTGGAAAAGCCTCTCCCAGCCTCTGCAGTGCCCTGAGGAGAATCACTCCAGCACTGACTCCAATCCTCTTGGACTGCCTGCAAAACCAGGGCGAGGAAAAGAGGAGCCCAGGGGGCTGGCAGGGCACAGTGGCAAAAGCAGCTGTGTCTGTGTGGGGTCTGGAGGTGACTTCGTGCTCTGGATTCCAAAGACAGCTCAAGGCTCTGCCCTGAGATCACCAAAGGAACAGTCCCTGTCCCTCTGCATGTGATTTTTTATTCCCTTTATCCTCCCCTGTGCTTGCCAGCTGTTTCTGGTTTGTAATAATACCTCCAGTGATAAGTGTAAGGGTCGTGCACTGAGCTGTCCACAATCACATTTTATACGATTAGTCAGGGGTTTTTAAAGCACCCTAATTATTACAGTCAAACCGGATTAAGCCATTCCTCTAATAGATTTTCAGTTCCTGTAAAATAGGCCAGGGAAAATGACTTATGGGAGGAGAAGGGGGAAGGAAAGGCTCTTTCCCTCCATCCCTTTGGCCTTTGCTTTTTTAAAGTGCCAGCAGTGGCAGGGGCACTGCAGAGATCCCACTGGGGGAGGGCCCAGCAGGGTTGGGGTCTCAGGCACTCAGTTCCCCTTCTCACCTGCACTGGTGCCCTTTGAGAGGCAAAAGAGGTCAAATCCTTTTGATTTAAAATGTTCCTTCGCTGGGGAGGGTGGAGGACAAGCCATTTGAGAGGTTGTGGGTTGCTCCCTCATGGAAGGTAATCCCCGGGAAGCACAGGGAGGTGGGAAGTGCCGCTCCACTGGGGCTGAGCCGCTGTTGCCAGGGAAGGCTGGGCAGGATTAGTGCAGGGTTTGTCCTGCAGCGGGCAGATGGTGATGGGGAAAAGCAGAGAGACAGGACAGGGAAAAGCCTCTTAGAGCAGGTTACACAGTTCATCCTGGCACAGCCAGTGCCCTGCCCTGCCCCGCTGGGATCGCCTGATCTGATCCCACTGCCAGGCAGGATCCATGCCCTGGCTCTGCATCGCTGCCCCCATCCAGGGCTCTGCACAGGGCAGGAACAGCGGCCCGGGGGCTTCCCCTGCTCTGACACAGAGCGTGAGCCCCACTGGGGTGAGCAGCATTGGGAACCTGCAAACAGAGCAGCCTCCAAGAAAATACTGACCCCACACGGGCAGTTTTGGACAAATCACCCGTGGAGGCTCCCCGTGCACTCAGGGAGGGATGGTGACATTGTCCCTCACTGCCCCTGTCCCTCTGTCCCCACAGGCTGTGGAAGGACAGCGTCCTCCAGCACCGGTGGCCACAATCAGCCCCTCGCAGTGCCAGGGGCTACCAAGAGCCACCCTGCTGGGGCTGTGGGGTCACAGCCAGCCTGGAGCCCACAGCCCCGTGCCAGGGGCTGCTCCAGGGGCTGCTCCAGGGGCAGCTCAGTGCAAACCCGGGGCAGGATTTGCTGGGGCAATGGGGCCATGCCAGCAGCAATTCCAGCAGATCCCAGCCCCTGCCGAAGGCAGAGGTGGCACTTGGTGCCTGCAGGGGCTGGAGCTGGGGCTCCACCAGCGAGTGCCATGTCCCTGCTGGGTCACTGTGTGCCTCCCCATGGCCTTGGAGCCCCAAAATCCAAGCTCCCAAGCCTTGCAGTCACCAAATTCCTTCTCCACAGGCTGCTCTGCAGGGCTGGGGCTGCCCCCAGCTGACCTGGAGCAGAGCCAGCCCAGGCCACGAGCTGTCCCTGTCACTTGGGTGGCAGCAGCAGCTCAGGGCCCCTCGAGCCGTGGCCACATTTCAGTGGTGGGTAAATTGATTTCTGTGTATATTTTGTATGCCAGGTTATTACAATTACTCTTCAGGATCCTTTGGGATGAAAGGCTATTATAGAGATGAAAGCTCATTAACAATAAATATAACGGGTCAGAACTCCCCATAAAAATGTATTAGAAACAGATTTTAGTTTGGAAATGTAAATATAGCATTTGGCAGCAGTCTGGAGTGGCGGGGCTGGTGTGCAAGACAGCTTAATCCACGGGGAAGATGGGGCTACTTTTACAGCAGCCAGCAGAATTACTGGGTGAATTATGGAGTTTTGGCTCGCTGGAAAAACAACTTCTGCCTACCATCAATAACAAAAAAAAAAAGGAATTGTTGCAGGGGGGAGGAAAATAAGATTTCTCCTGCTAAAAATAGGATTTTTGTGGTAGAGCTGAAGAATCTTGGGGAATTCACAAGTATAAATGGTGAGGGGAAAAAAAATAAAGGTGAAGGGGATTTTGAAATGGTAGTGGTAGGGATGAAAGTACCTAAACAGTGAGAAGAAAACCCACCACCTTTTTCAGATTTGTTTTCATAAATTCATATGTGAAGGGGAAGCTGAACTTGTATTTTCCCAGAAACATTTGAAGCACCAACATCTCCAACACTTTTGCCTTGAGCAAATTCCAGCTGCCTCACCCACACGGGTGTAAATGAGCCACATCCCCCCAGCTGATGATGGTGATGCTGATGATGGTGACCCGGCCCTGGGGGTGCCAGGGCTGTTCCCTATTCCTGCCATGGCACTGGATCCGTGGGGGATCCGTGAGCAGTGGTTTGGGGACAAGGATTCAAGCAGAGCTCAAACACAGCCTCGGCTGCCGGGTGCCCGAGGCTCCGAGCGCGTTTCAGCTCGCACAAACTCATCTGAGCAGATTTTTAGTGCCTTGAGTGATTCCATTTCCCCCATCTCATCCTCAGGCTGAAGGTCTGGAGGAGCCCAAGAGAGGGAGAGCAGTGGGTTTGGGGTTTCTGCAGAGGGAAAGGCTCTGTGAGCAGCAGAGGGGCTCCAGCTCAGCTGAGCTGACTCAGGCTCGCTTCACCGAGGTGCTGCAGTCACTTCGTGCTTAAAGATGCAGCACTCCCTCCTTGCTCCGTGTCATCCCCTGAGAAGGCATTTTTCTGGTGGATTTGATCAATTGGCACGATCACAGAGACCTTCAGATGAGTAATTACGATGTTAAAGTCTCTGGCTCACACAAATTGCATTAATCTGTGCAGGCTGTCCCCCTTCCCTGCAGCCCACCCCACGATCTGCTCCCTTCTGTGCCTTGGCCGTGCTTAAAAAAACACCAATGAAGCCTTTTCTTAAAATAAAAACCAACTAAGACATGCCAGTGTAACCTCCTCAACCTAAATAAACAAAGAAGGGGAGAAAAATTCTATTCCCTGCCTTACTCAGCTCTGGGTTCACTGCTTTTCCCTGCTGCATCCCATCTGCACAGCACAGCCATGACTGCCTGTGGAAAAGGGGTGCCTGGCTCTTCAGCCCTTTTATTTCCAGTGATATTTTGGCATGGACATGATGGAGAAGCTGTTGATTGTGTGGGCACGTATTAATAACAGAATCCCAGAATCCCAGCGTGGTTTGGGTTGGGAGGGACCTTAAAGCTCACCCAGAACCACCCTCCAGGGTCCCCTTCCACTGCCCCAGGGTGCTCCAAGCTCCATCCAACCTGGCCTTGGGCACTTCCAGGGATCCAGGGGCAGCCACAGCTTCTCTGGGCACCCTGTGCCAGGGCCTCACCTCCCTCATACCAAAAAACTTCCTCCTAATATCCCATCTCATCCTACTCTCTGTCAGTTGAAGCCATTCCCTCTTGCCCTGGCACTCCAGACCCTTGTAAAGTCTCTCTCCATCTTTCCTTCAGCTCCCTTCAGGTCCTGCAAGGCCACAGTTTTCAGGTCCTGGAAGGCCACAATCAGAGGGATGCCATGGGGGAACTGAACTCCTTGGAAAGAGGATCCCAGTGTCTCCACACCAGTGGCAAGGGACAGTCTCAGCTCCCTGAGGAGCTCCCCTGCCCCTGCCACCCTGCCAGGTCCCCACCTGGGGAACGTTCCCTGAGGGCAGCTCTTGGATGTGTTGAGATCAGCAGAAAGTCCTCCATTGACTGAGACCCCCTGGATTTCTTCCTGGCTGATTTTCAGGTATAGAACAACAATTTTTAGGTAATTTCAGGTGTTTCAAATGCTTTTCTTTGCTTGTTTCCTGCCTGATTCTGAGACACCTTGCTGCAGGGTTTAGTGGCAAATCACACAAAGGATTTGTTTTTCGTTTCCTAAAACGTTTCTCAAATTGTTTTTGGTGCCACACACAATGTATGTGATGAAGCAGAGTGGCTGAAGGAAATTTGCAGCTTGTTGTAAGAGTCAGGGTGATTTCTTCCCAGCTAACGAATTCTGTGCTCATCCCAAATTACAATGAGATTTTTTCTGTCTCATTCTTGTCTCTCCCTTCAGAACTGCCTGGCTAAAGCCCCTCGTAGCTCTCTGTGCATCCCAGCCACGCTGAGGGCCAGGTGAATTCCTATTAATGGAGGAACTGGCCCTTTGGTTTTTAATAATTCACACCATTGATTTTTCCCCTGTCTGCATTCCTGCAGCCACCTGCAGCTTTGCAGATCATAATGTGAACCCAAAGCAGGCTGCACTCAGGTCTGTTCTCCCAACACAGTCCCATCACTGCTGCCCTCCAAGGTCCCTTGATGGCAGCCATAACTCTCTTTAATGGTTTTGTCCATTTTCAGCAATTTTCCTACTCGAGAGCCAAGAAAACCGAAAGGAAATGGTTTGACTTTGAGAGGTTTGGAATGAGGAACAATCGTTCCTCCTGTTCTTTGAAGTCTTCCCTTCTCTGCTCTCAGCTCCTGCATTTTGTGGAAATACCAACACGAGGTAGCAGAGCAACCACTTCGATCCCATATTAATTGCATTCATGTTCAAGGTTAAACCCCTGGCATTCCAGAGGGGAAATGCACTTAAAGGATCCTTGGTGAGGCTGAAATGTCACATTTCCCCTGAGCTCGCTCTCTTTGCTGCAGTCATGGGACTCTCCAAATGAGTTGAGAGAATTCCCACTTTATGGAGCCTCCTCTTCCTCCTCTTTGCCGTGGCAAACCAGGATGTGCAGCCCCAGCACTTGTGGGAAATTCTGCGGGAAAACCTCCCACTACCTTTTTTTTCCTTTTTTTTTCTTTTTCTTTTTTAGAAGAACAGCTCTTTTTTAATAAAGTCTGAAAGTTCTCAGCGATTCCACTGCGGGGAGGAGGCGGTGGAAGGGGGTACAAAGTCGGGGGAGGAGCTGGGGATGGAGGATGTTTCTTTGACACTCTCCTTTTCACATCACCGTTCTCCCTTTTTTCCAAGTGCCGGAAAGTTTCGCACTTCCACCCACTCCCAGCGGGGGGTTCGGAGAAAGAGAGAGGGTTTTTTATGTGGCTGCCTTTTGTTGCAGCCTCTTCTGCCTTGCAGAGTCTGTGTGAGCCCTGATAAATATCAGGATGAGATCCAGGATATCTAAAAGGGTCTGTGCTTCTCTTAACTGGGGGAGGCCCCAGATATCCTCTTGTCTCTCCCAGTGAATCCCACTGATGGAGAGGGATGGACAGGACACAGGAGGAGGGACTGGGGTGGGACAGTGCCACCTCCAGCCCTTCCTCGGATACCTCCAGGGATGGGCACTCCAAACCTCCCTGGGCAGCGCCTGCCAAGGCCTGAGCCCCCTTCCCATGCAGAAATTCCTGCGGATGTCCCCCCTGAGCCTCCTTTTCTCCAGGCTGAGCCCCTTCCCCACCTCCCTCAGCCCCTCCTGGGGCTCCAGCCCCTTTCCCAGCTCCCTCAGCCCCTCCTGGGGCTCCAGCCCCTTTCCCAGCTCCCTCAGCCCCTCCTGGGGCTCCAGCCCCTTTCCCAGCTCCCTCAGCCCCTCCTGGGGCTCCAGCCCCTTTCCCAGCTCCCTCAGCCCCTCCTGGGGCTCCAGCCCCTTCCCCCGCTCCATTCCCTGCCCTGGACACGCTCCAGCCCCTCACATTTGCACTGACTGCCTCTGTCCATTATGGAAAAACGCCTCATCCCAAAGCTCCCTTTGCTCCTGATGGCCCCTCTGGGTTAGCAAGGAACAGGCTGAGATGTTTTCCTGCCTCAGCTCAGCTGTTCCAGCCCTGCAGAGCCCAGCACCAGAACTGCCCTAAAAGAGGGGAAAAAGAGAAAGGCAGGGAATATCAAAAATGGGATGCAAAATGTGACCCATCCTCCTGCACCTTTCAGGGTGGTTCAGGGTGGGAGTGTGGAGTTTGATCGTTTCCTTCACCCAGTGTCCCACCCTGCCAAGGGCTGAGTGAATCCTGACAGGGGCAGAGGGCTCAGCACCACCCAGAAAAGGAGACCCCAGATCTGATCTGATCCTGACACAGAATTCCTGCAGGGAAGCAGCCCTGGAGAGCTTTGCATGCCATGAGCTAATTAACAGATCACAGGACCACTTGGGGCATTAAAGACTCAGCAAACCAAAAGGGCTGTAAATTCTGCCAAGGCTATTTCAGCTCTGATGCATTAAAATCAGAAGGGAGAGAATAAAAATAAATAGGCCCAAAGTCTCTCACACAGCAGCTCTGAGCTATTGCTTTTTTCTACCATCTGAAATCTTATTAACCTGCAAGTTGTTGGGGTATTTTTAATTATTTTTTCACTGCACTGTTTTTCTCTTGATTTCTTGGTTTGTACTACAGCCAAACCACTCTGGGGTGAATGAATTCCAAGAGCTTTTGATGTAGTTGGTAAATGCAGTAGAAAATAGTTGTAAACTTAATTGAAAAAGGCAAGAAGAAAGCACTGTCTGCCTTTTTAAAAAGCATTGTTCCCTGGCAAGATCAAATGTTCATTCAGCTCCTTTTGCATGAAGGAATTAAGAGGAGAACAGAAACCCCCTTGGTCTTTGTCCTGCTGGCCCAGGTGAGGTGCAGGCTCTGCTTCTTGGGACAGGCACAGAGGGGCTCTTCTCTCCTGTCCCCTCTTGTGTCACCATTTCCCCCTCCCCTCTTCCCACCAGCTGGGCTTCAGGAGGTGCAAAATAATCCAGAGCATTTGCTGTTTGCAGCTCAGTGTCTCACAAAAGCAGCATTTAGGTCACCAAGGCCCCATGAGCTGCCGGCAGCTGTTTAGAAGATATTCTGCAGAGATGTTATCACGGAAATGTCAGGTACCAGAAGCTTTAAAATGAACGTTTTAAAGGGCTTAAAGGTCATTTTCAAAGATCTCCAGCAGCTACAGACCCAGGCTGTGGATCTAGACCCTGTTCTAGACCCAGATTTCAATTTCCCTCAGTTCTTGTTTAACCTGTGTTTAAGGACTGATGGCTCTTCTTTTCCAGCTCAAGTGCTTCCAGGAAAATCAAAGTCACAGAAAGTTACAGAAAACCTTAGGAGGAGACACATGGAGCAGTTTTCTTGTTATGTCAGAGCAGCACTGAAAAGAGCAAAATTTTTTTTGTTGCTAAGGACTTCTTAGATTTGAAATAGGATAAAACAGAGCAGGGACAGGGAGGAGTCATTTTGGCTTTTCCCCATTACTGAGGCTGGGACCTTGTGTCTAGAGAGGCTTCAAAATCCAGGGCAGGAGAGAGAACTTGTGAAGGGAGAAGGAAGCATTGAAGCAGTTCCTGCCCAGGGATTTCAGCCTGGCACCCTGAACACACACTGGAGGTGGGTGAGGAGCTCCTGTCTCGGGGGATTTCCCTGTGTGTTCCCAAGGAAATGGAGGGGAAATGCTCTCAGGCTGGTAACTCTCTGTGAGTAAAGAGATAAATAATCCTTAAGGTCCCTCCCAACCCCAGCCATTCCCTGATTCTCTGATTCACCCAGGAGTGCCCTGCCAGCACTCTGGTAGCCAACTTTGGCCAGTTTTCCCCAGATTGCTGTCACTGGTATCTGTACTTGAGCCAGAAATACAAATCCTTATCTCCTATCACTCTCCCCAGCTGATGGATTGCTCTTTTTGCCACAAAAACCTTTCCTCAAACGCTTCCTCCTCCTGCCCCCGGAGCTGCCTGGGGTTCCCTGGAGTCTGTGAGGAACAGCTCTGAGAGCACATGGATCATGGGGAAAATGCTTTTCCCTCCCTGCCACCTCTGTTTTCCCCTAAGAGGCTCAGACAGCTCAGTCTGAGGGACTGAGGACTGGTGTTGGTGTGAAACACCACAGCGGAGGTGCCACCTGGCCTCAGGTTTGCTCAGCCACCAGAGCTGCACTTTGTCACCCCCCCTGGAGACAAGCCAGGACTTTCCTCGTGTTAGAACATCCTGGAGACTTGGGGCCATATTTTATAATTTTAAATGTTTTCCTGATGCTGATCAAATCAATTTTTCCTGTTGGGAGTGGAGGGGTTGCCTTTGGCAAAGCCAGGCTTTGATGCCACGTGAATTCCAAAACTGGGGCGTGGCAGGAGGGCCAGTTGGCAGGAGCACAGCTGTGGGAGCTTAAAAATAAAAGCTAAAGTGGGAAATCTGGCTCTTTCCTCCATCCCTGGCTTTGCAGGGATGTGATTGTGCACAGGACTTGTGTGCTACAACACGGAACAGGCAGGGCATCTTCAATCTGATCAATAATCTGATGTCCCACATTCCTCCTGCAGATTGGAAATGAGTAAGACTTTTAGGATCCTTCCTAAATCAACATCTTCAGCCTTTCTGAACCTCCCATCACTGAGCTGTCTGGATGCCAAAATAAATAATAATCCTTTCTCCAGAGCGTCTTCATAAGACTTCAAACATTTACAGAAATAAAGAAAATAAACCTGGTTATTGTCTGAGTAATCACTTGTTTATTGATGGAGACAAGTCTGCTCATTTTTCTTGCTCTCTGGTGATTAGATTATGATAAAATGTGACATTTAGTGATAAATTTGATATGGTTGGTTACATACAGTTTAAAAAAAGGGGCTATCCAGTTATTCTTCCCTGTGCTGCTGGAATGCTTTGGCCACCTGTGCAGGAGATTGCCACAGTTATGAGGCAAAGAGCAGCCTCTTCTCCAAGCAGCTGTGACAAATGCAGGGGTCACATATGTTCCCTGGCCCATGGATATCAGTTTTGTTGTCTCCCTTCTCATATTCCAGCAAAACCTGGAGCCCAAGCCAGAACTGTAATGAAAACTCTGCGCTGAGTGAGCAGAGGATGAATGCAGGGACAGCCAGGACCGAGCTGGGAGGGCCAGAGAAAGACAATTTCACACTAATTAGGACATTAGCTGGGAACTAATCCACCCAAAACCTCACTTGGAAAGAGCCCACTAACGGATCCCAAGGAAAAAGTCCCCAGGTGGTTCCTTCCTTTGGGCAGAGCTGAAGTTTCTGCTTTTTAACCCAAAGCCAGGACGACTCTGCAGTCGTGCAGAGTTTGCAGTGGGCATTGCTGGCCAAGAACTGCTCCATGGTGGGAACAAAGCTGTGTCCCTGTGAGGAGAGAGCCTCTGAGCACGCTGCATTCCAACAGGCAGCAGCAAAGGAGCTGGAATTCCACGTCCTTCCTTTGGGGACAGCCCTGGATTCTCGTACCAAAGCTTTTATCTGTGCCCCTTGGCCCCTGGCGTTGCACAGCCACCCCTCGTGCTGCCAGGGCCAGGCTCTCACTGCTGGCAGGTGGGAGCTGTGCAAGGGTGGCCACAAACCCCCAGGAGTGGAAGGGAAACGCCCCTGGACATGACTTTCTGTTTTACAACAGCATTTGCCCTCTGGAAAAAGGGACATCCATGGACAGGCCGCCCTCCAGCTCTGCAATCCACCTGGCACCGCTCTCTTCTCTTGGTGGCTCCTCCTCATTTCCCAGCTGCTCTGGTTCTTTGAGTAAAATCATCTCTATCACCAGGATTCTTCTGTCCTGAACACGAATTTTAGGATGCAGCAGCCCCTTGGCAGGAGCAATGGGGCATCTGGGCCAGCCAGGGAGTTCAACCATCCAAACAAATGATTGGGATTAGTTTCAAAGAGGGAAGAAACCAGCAAAGCCCCTGAGGGTGCAGTGCATGGGACAGGCTCAAAAGGTGGCACGTAATTAAATTCTTGGCTGTGTGCAAGGCTGGGAGGAACATTTCCCTTTGTCCTTCTCTCTCCTTCCCCGGGGCAAAGAGCCCTGTGTGAGTTTGTCTGCCCTGGCAGGTGCTCTGGCATGGGAGAGCTGCTTCAGACTTCTGCATCAGCTCCTTTTCCTGAGGATTTGCTGTTCTCCCAGCCGGGCTTTGATGTTGAGGAGGTTCAGGCTGATGCAGGAATGAGGGTCCCTGGCCCTGCCCTGCTCTGCCCCGTGTCCCTGTGCCCTTCCTGACCTTTGCCCACGGCTCTGCAGCCTGGGAGCTGCAGGAGTCCTGGAGCAGGGGCTGGATGGGCTGGGCTCCCTCCCTGCTCCACCACCTGGGTCCTGCAGCTTCCAGCCTGGAAACGGGAGGGTCACAAAACCCCTCCTTCCACAGGGCACTGCCCCCACTCACCCCCCTGTGCCTCTGGCCTGGGCCCTGCTCCGCTTCTCAGCTCCCAAAACGAGCTCAGCTCTCCCATCTGGAGCCTGCACATCCCCTCTGCTCCTCAGCAGCTCCCACAGCCCCTTGTCCTGCTCTGGGAGCAGGGACCTGCTGTCCCCAGCACAGGGAGGACCTG
>VZTH01018674.1:0-48331 GCA_013397815.1 Aleadryas rufinucha
TATATAAAAATATATATAATAATTATATATCTATTTCTTTTAGTAAATAGCAAAACTTGAGAACATTTGTCCTTTTTAAATTTAAAAGAAAAAAAAAAAGAAAAAGAAAGATTCAAAAAGAGTTAATTCTGGCTTTAATTTCTGAACATAACTAAGAAGCTAACATAATAGTTTGTAATGGCTCCCCAGACAGGACTCATGGGCTACAAAAACAGGAAGAATTCCTCCTGTCAGCTTCAACCCCTCCCCCCTACTGTAAAACACACCACTTTATAACCTGCAAAATTAAATCAAACACACAAATCACAGGTTTCCTCTGAAATGAAAGAGGTTAAAATGAAGAGGTAAGAGGTAGGGTTTTCTCTGCTTTACAGCAGCTTGACACCACAAGCGAACCAAGTATAGATGTGGAGTTGTGATTGCATCCCTGTAAAAACACAAGCACTACAGATTATGTTTAGGGTATCGTTAATCTCTCACACTCACCAATTTCCTACTGACAGCTGAAGGTCAGCAGCAAAGTCCTGGTGCAAAAGTTCACTTAAAATCAGCAGGAACAGACAAGCTTTCAAAATAACGCCAAAAATTATGAAAACATACCTAAGCAGTAAGTTTTTAAAAAAAGAACATAACAACTTTTTAGCTTAGTAAAGACCAATAGCAAGTCTTTAGCACAAACATAATGTTCAGAACTTCATCTCAAAAATATACAGTTTAAGGACTCATGACCCACTGCCTTTTTAAACCAATTTCCTATTTCAATATTTTGGTTTGTTTAAAGTAGGAAACGGACACTTTTCAGGCTGGAGAAATTGAAATTGCTCAAAACTGAAAATCAGTAATTCTTGCTTGGAGCACATTACATGTTAAGCAAAACGGTTTTATGCAAATACTCAGAATTTGTTGTTCTTAAAAGGAAATAAAATAAACTCAACATGTTCTATGATTTGAACACATGCCAAAGAAAGGGTATGAGAAAACTGGAAAGGGAGAGAAGCCAAAAATAAAATGTATCTACAGCAATACATTCCAGTTAAATTAGTACCAATAATTCTTACAGAGTTTCCAGCTAGTGCAACACAAGATAACATCTTTAGTTCAATTTTTTTAAACTCCTTTATACTCTATTTTATACAGATTTTCTTTCACCATTCCCTCCCTCTTCCTTCTCTTCCAGTTTCTCTATGGTATCTACAGAGCAAAAACAAACGCTGACCTACAGAGGGGAAAAAAACCTCTTAATTAAAGTGTGATTTAACCTCACACGATTCCGTAAAGTAATAAAAAGATTCCAGAAAGCTTATTAGTATTATAGAATGACTGACTGGGAGATAGCAGAAGAAAAACAAATTAATCAAACCTCAGGAAAAGAAATGAAGGACTTCCAGGGATTTTTTAAATTATTCACATTCTTGGTACAGAAGGTCTATCTGGTGTTAAGTAAGGCCCCAAATAACAATTTCTTTGGACTGTTGATAATAACACAGAACTGTTTGTAATCAGCTCAGTCAATCACAAAGAAAACACTCAGTTCTTTCTGGGCATGGGCTGCTTGGCCACTCTGTCTGGAAGGTATGAGCATAGGGCACAAAAGCAAATACTTTTGAGCAAAACTGTTTTGGAGACTCTCAGCAGCAGCAGGTCATTGTTTCAATGCATTCTGTTGGCAATCACTACCACTCAAAGCAAAATAGGACACTATGGACAGAATGGTTAATAAAAACTACAAGGAGCAGGACAGGGCATGGAAAAAATTCAGAGTTGAAAATAGGTCCAGTATTCACTGGCCTTGGACATATACTCAGTGTATTTTGAGAGTGAGAAGGCAGGAAGGAGAAAAGATTTGTCATATAAGGTCACTCCTTCAGTTGACAGCTTGGGGCTGTCCCAATCCCAGTGGAAATTCATCCAGTATTTGACCTGTGCTCCTCAACCTCTACCCTCCAGCTGTTCTCAAGTTAAGAGCCCTTCAACCACACCCTACCTACACATCCCAAACCCAGCTTACAGCAGCTCAGCAAGAAGCAGCTCCAGAGGCTTCCCAAGAAGCCCCTTGGAACAGCTGGCCTTCCCTCTTCAATTCACATTCTGTGCCCAGGCTGAGATAGCCCATTCCACAACACAAGTTTTTTGATAAGCTACTCAATTCATCAGTTATTTCATCCATTTCAAAAGACTTAAGCAGTCTGATACTCTTTTTCTAGTCTGTCACACTAATAGCTATTGTAGTGTTTGCATGTTTAGAACTAATTTTCTCTTTAGTCTCATGATGTTTTAATGTTACATTTGGGATTGGATTACACTGTTTACAAAGTACCTGAAGCAATATGTAAAAAAAAAAAAGCTAAGCTGACAAATCAATACAACTCAAACAGGGAACTACTGCAGCTTTTCACATAGCGTGACTAACTTCTAAATACCCTTGTATTCAGCAACAGCAGACTAGCACTTCCAAGAGAAGTAGTGTGTGGAGTTAGACTTGTCAACATACAGTGACATTTGCTTTTTTTCCTCCCCTTTAGACCCTCTCATGACAGCCTATTAAGTCGTATTAAAAACAGGCTTTAAATCCAGTTAGGAACTATTCATTTAATCACACAGAAGACAGACAAATGCTATTACGAGCGTGCCTACATCCATAATGGGGGTCCCACAAGGGGTCCCAAGGAACAGCAGTGTCAGAAATCAATGTGAACCTTCTCTAGAAAGGCAGTCAAACTATACTGAAAGTTTGACTGAGTGTCATTCAACACATCCCTATCGACTGAAAAGCCAGTTTCTGGCAGGACATCGGTACTGGATGATGAACTGTGCCAGATACTACAGACAGACGTTAATGAGACATTTCACCTACCAAAGACAGAAATAAGTTATTGTCAAGTCCAGTTTGAACCTATTACTTTCTGGCATTAAGCTCAAACATCCAAATTGCCAGCGGTTGATATTAGAATACTTTCGCTAGCTCCTCAGTTCATTGCTCACGAGGAACGAGTAACAGACACTGAAGAGCTTAAAAGGAAAAACATATCCCTGAAGCAGCAAGATGGAGCCTATATAAATTCCTTCATGTAAACCAAATTATGCTGTACTACCAGACAGTCTTTCACCAAAGCTGGAGCAGTCTGGATTGTGATGACAGGTACTGGCCCAAATTCATGAGACCTGTTTAATTCTTGCCCTTAATGCCATGGACACTGTTTTTTCCTGCTTCTTAGACAGACTGTCTTTAGGAGAAGGTTTTAATAGCATACATTTACTTTATCAAAAAAGATCCAATCTGGAGTGGAGGTCATCAGATTACAAGAAACACTGTGACACATAGTGTTTTATTTCCTTACCAAAGGAAATAAAACATGCCATTTTCTGTCCCAGGATGTGGAGCGGAGAGACAAAGAAGGGGAAGGAAGATGTTTGACCTAAGTATACTGCTGTAATCTTTGCCACAGAAAAGCTGTGCATGATTAAATATGGCAAATCATTACCATTCCAAGTCTCTACCTTCACACTTTTCCTGCTGCAGGAGCTAACAATGACCTTAGTTCCTTGGGAACAATGAGGCTCCAGAAAAGAGTCGCTTCATTTACAGAGGGTTTATAAGTGTGGCTCGCATGGAAACAAATACTTAAGCTGCTCTCATCTGTAGTGTCTAAAAACAATTTCCTACAAGCAGACCTGAGGAACACAGCACTGAAAAGTTCCCTCCAAGACTTCCAGCCATTGCACCAGAGGCATGCTAGGCATGGATGTTATCTTGCCAGGTAAACGTCAGCACTCAAGCCAGCTCACCTAAGCAGCATCTGAAGTTTATTCTATACTAGCAGCGTATTTATTATTCCCCCTCTGGGAGCTGCATGTTACACACAAGCACTCAGACACAGAAGATGTATTAAGTGTCTGCTTAAGTCAAGGAAGTCCAAATGAGTGTGTCCTGGATGCTAGTACTGAGCAGACAGGACAGACCAATTAATCCACTGTTTGTGCCATTTGAATCCAAGTCAGACTCGCAGAATAGTCCGATGTTCAGCAGCAGTCTGAATTTTCAAATTTTATCTGTCAGCATTTCAACAGCACTGTAAGTTTTACAAGGAGTTTTGGTGGGTTTTTGATGGTTAATGATGAAAAACAGAATACAAAATTATACTGTTATGCAGATGACTAAATCATTTTTACTTAAGTTTTCAGCCTACAAAGTGAACATTTCAGAAACAGATTTGCCAAAAGTGGTCCTTGAAATAATTTTTTAAAATTAAACTTTAACTATAATCAAGTCTCAATTATTCATGGAGCCGTGCAGGAAGAGAGGAAGGTATCTGCACAGTCACCTGGGATCTATCAGAGCTTGCTGCTTGACCTTAGCACTGTGCTTTGCTCACTCAGGCTGGCCCCACGTGCACCAATAGAGGAGGCCAGAGTTTAATGGGTGCTGCCTGAGATGTCTTTACATTCATGAAGCAGCCACATGGCTGGTGCTGTGCCTAAGCAATTCTTCTGAAACCCAGAGATCTAGAGACCACTGAGCAATTGCAGTCAAATAGTTCTACAAGATCCATCTCAGCCCTGACTCTAACAACACAGAGAGAAAACAAATCCAGTCTCTACAGACTCAACCAGATACTGCAATGCATTCTGCAGCATCTCCGGAATCACAGGTATATATTTCACACGGGATCTTCCAATATTATTACCCTGTCTGCCTGTGTTACCCCAAAAAAGGGACTGTCAACTATAAAGCTGTAGCTGCTCTCCTGCTCATCTTGTGCAAGACTTCAATTACCACACGAGAAAGCTGAACCAATTTTTCCAGCACTCAAATGCTGCAGCCTGAATCTTATATTTGGTTCCTGAATATTTATGTAGACAAAGCAGAGTTTTTCAGAATCCTGATTAGTTTATAACCTGGACTGACTGACTACAGATGTATGGAACTGTAGTCACTGATTCCCAATAAAACTTCTTACTCTGTACACAAGTACAGAATTCTCCTTGCCAAACTTTAGCCATCTCAAATGGATGAAATCTAGTTTAAGACAGTTATCTAGACTGTAACTCAGACACAGAATGGTGAATCACGCAACTGATTTGAAAGAAATTACTGGTATGAAATAGAAACACACATTTCAGACAGTTAGGAAAGCCCAAGTGTTGGCTGTAACCACTTCTTTTATCCAGAAGTAAAAGGATTATACCTGCATCTTATGTTCATACACAGAATCACAAGGAGTAAAGGGCAGGAACGAAGGATAGACTTACTACAGGAATAATTAAGAACACCATATGAGAGAGAAGATCTTTCTCACATAATAAACCAAGTGGTTTCCACAGTTCATTTAAATTAAGGAAATTTTACTCTACAGCTACTTTAACAAATGGAGCAGAGAGTTCATACCTTGCCAGTCACACAGCATCTTTCTGTGACCCCCAGAGGATATCCTTCTCCTTCACACAGGACAGCTTCACAATACGGCTACAATTTAAATGACACCCTTCCCTTCATCCACTAGGTGGGTGACCTGGTCACAGAAGGACATCAATTAAGTTAAACAGGACTTTCTCTTTGTGAACTCATGTTAACTGTGCCTGGTGATCATGTTGTTCCTTTAAATGCCTTTCAGTATTACCCAGAATAATCTTCAGAATGTTTCCAGGAACTGAGGTTAGACCAACAGGTCTATAGCTTACTGGGTCTTCCCTCAGACCCTTCCTGTACACGGAGTAACATTGAGAGGGGTCCTGTTGCGACACCCAATAGCTCCTTCAGAACTCTGGCGTGAATCCCATCAGGCCCCACGGACTTTTGAACATCCAGCTGATACAGCTGGTTCCTTACGATTTCAGTGTCTGCAAATGGATTGTACTGACCATGTGATCTTCCAAATCAAAGAACTGAGCAGCCCTAAGGCCTATCAGTGTTATTAAAGATGGAAGCAAAAATAGCCTCTGCTCTTTCTACATCTGTATTAGTCAGGTGACTACCTTCAACAACTATCAATCTGTTTTCTTTAGACTTCCCCTTGCTATTAATCTACTTTTAAAAGCCCTTCCTGTTGTCAGATATAGCACTGACCAGTTTCAACTCTAATTGAGTTTTTGGCCATTCAGATCTTCTGCATATGCAAACCACAGCTCTGTACTGTTCCTGTGATGCCTAACCTCGTTTCCAGAGATCACTCAGTTTCTTTTTCCTCTTGAGCTACACAAGGGAGTTCACTGTTCAGCCAAACTGGTCTTCTGGTCCACTTGCTTGACTTACAACACACTGGAATGGCCTGTTCCTGTGCTTAGAAAAGACAGTTCTTAAAAACTAACTTTATTAATATTGAATTAACTGAACAGTTAAAAAAACTCCAGAAACTGTTTCTAGGATTAACACATGATGCAATACTAGCAAAACAAACAGGAAACTGTCTGAATATATCAACAAAGTTATGACTGCCAGGGATATACCTTAGAGAGAGCATCAATCCTTCTAGTGTAAAATACCAGCTTATCACAGGTTTTTCCATGAAAAATACTCCCAAGACCTGCCTATCCTGAGCTACCTGCCATTCACAATGTTGCCACCATCATAGCATCTTCTAGATTGACTTCTGCACTCCCAACCTTGAATGATCAGTTTTCCCTTCTTCTGATAGCTCTTAAAGCAATCTGGTTTTGTGGAAGGTGTCCCTGCCCATGGCAGGGGTGTCGGAACTAGACAAGCTTCTAGGTCCCTTCCAATCCAAAACATTTTATGAGATGGTTCTACAACTACAGCACAGTAGCAGCCCTCAAAGCATGCAGTAAAACACGTTCAAATGTTTATGCACTGTTACTATAAAAACATAAATCCTCAAACACTGGCTCTCACCAAGGCAGTTGCTGAAGTACAATGGAATTTAACACATTTTGGTTTAGAAATAAAAAGCTTTCCCAGTAACTTCTACAGCCTGGCTCTGTATTTCACAGCAATAATCACTCTAGAGGAGTACAATTCCAAAATAATTTGTTTCCCAGCTAGCTCTCCTTACCAGATTACACCACAAAATAATCATGTCAGTGATCCAAATTTGAGAGTTTTTTCACTACAATGCAAAGAATATGCAAAAAATCATCCCACAACATAGCCTGCTTTCTCAATTTCTTAACTGTAGCAAGTAAGACTAAAGCTTGCAAAAACACCTGCTGTGTTAAAAGAGTTTGTTCACTTGTTTTGATTACTTACCCCACCATACTGGTGATTTATCTGTTTCCCTAAAATATAATGTCAAACTGAATAACCATAAAACATTTTTGAGAAAGGAAATTGTCACCTCAAGTCTAAATATACTATACCAGTATAAAGAAATATATACCAACAAATTTGTATTTGAATGGACAAACTTACAAAATTGATGTATTTCTTTACAGTGTATACTTTTTACCATTGCTGTGCTGCCATATTCCTCCTTTATAATGTGTTTAGACTAATGGTATTTATGGCAAGCAAATAACCCTAACAGCACTGAATGTTTAATCAGAACAAACATACAGTCGAAAAATTCCACATTGTTCTTACATAAATGTTTCTTTCTTTTTCCAAGCAATGCATGGTAATACTTTTGTTTCCAAGAACACTAAATATACGTGTATATATACAGATGTCCTCTACAACATGCACTGTTGCAGTGTTTCACTTTTTAAATGCATGTTCTTTAAATATTTTTCTAAGAGTCCAGTACAGTGAGTTTTTTTATGAAAAACACCCAAAGTTTTCAACTAAAAACATATTACAAATAGTTGCCCAGAGCAAGATTTTACAACCAAATTACAAAAGCCCTAAATCTCAAGTTTTATAATACCATCAGTGACAGAGTCGTAGCTGTAGCGACGAGACAGGCGCCGCTATAATGTTAACAGCCAGTATGTAAACACTAATGCAGCCTAAGCGGGGAGCAGGGGCAAGCCCCGAAGTGTCCCTTCACAACTGACACAGAAATTTTAGGTGGCTGTAGTTAAAACTTTCTCTGGCTTAAGGCAGAGGGAAAAAAAAAAGGCAGGGGGAAAAAAAAAACAAAACAGACAGGCAGCAAGACAATTAATTTCATTAAAACTGGAATTGTGTCCCCTCTTAAAGCTTTATAGTTCTTGAAATTCATCAATACATGATTTCTTGAGCAAGAGCCCAATAAAATGAAGTTTGCCATTCAGTTACTAGCAAAACACAACTTAAGTGGTTTTGAAACATCAGCACATTTACAAAACACTTAAGAGAACACAATTTTTTCCTAGAAAGTAATCACAGAGGTCTTAAATACAGGCTCTCCACCAAGCTATGAGACTTGTCGTATAAGTCAGCAAGGTACAACTGATCTAAGCAGATTTCCAGTAACAGGCTGGCTTCAGTCAAGTCTCAAATCACACTTCAACAGCTTGATTCACAATAATTTTAACAAGTATATTCAGTTACTTCCTTGCTTTCTAACAGTCTCGGTACTTGTAGAACAAGGCAGTGCCATGTCTTTCAGTCCAAGCCACATATCTCCTCCTTACTATATGTTCAATTCTTGGTGATAACATTTAATAGATGTTGAAAGAAATGACAGGAGACTGTAACTTGGAATTACAAACACAACCCAAAAGACTTAAGCAAAATATTCTTTTTTCAAAATTATAAATAAAATTGCTTCTTATCACCAGCTGGAAACAACACCTGTAGGAGCTAACAAGGATTGTATAGTTAAACAACTCCATACAAAGGTTAATAAAAAGAATGCAATGATTTCCTAAGGAAGTTCAATGAAATTAATGGAACTGAGTCCTCTCTCTATTTTTGAGGAGACATTAACACAGCTTTTAATGTCTAACACTACAAAACTGAGTTCTGTGACAAAACAACTGCACATTTTTCTTTAATAGAAGATGTAAAACAGGTGAAATTGCAAAGAACACATAATCTTTTAAGTATAATCGTGCAAGTGCACCTATTAGAAGCTTGCTTACTTATTATCATATAGTCATAGCTATTATGACAATATGTACATCAAAAATGACTAAAATATTGACAATTAAAACAAATTAGAGCCAGTAAAGATGCTTCTTCCTAACTCTAACCGGCAATCCACAAAGCTTGAGAGCACCAGAAAAACGGAAAAATTCTGAGATCCTCCTACTGTAGGTAAGGGATGAAAGGCATAGAATATGTGTTTGAAATGTGCAGATTGATAATCTCCACGGTTATGTATCCACATCCAATTCTTATCTAAAAAAATAATTTTTACCAAAACATTACTTAATCATAATAATGTGACCAGTTCTCTTCTGATAATTTCACAGAACATTTATGGATGCATATACAAAAAAGTTAAGAAGTGTTTTTATTCCTTGGGCCTTTCCACAGATCCTGATAAACTAGTTTTCATAGACAGGACAACCATATTTTATAGTCACGAACTAGAACACACATGGATATATTAATGTGCCATTTATATTTTTATAGATCTCTAGGAGCATAATATAGTGCAGATCATTTCATGAGTCTGTTTGAAGCTTCTACGCAATGTCACCTCCCCTCCTCACTGCCAGTGTCATGCGAACCTGTAATTACATATTACACAGATAGAAACTACAATCAAACTAATTCTATAACACATTAGAAAACATGCTCCTCCTCATTAGATTATAATGCACCTAGCCAAGCCATCCATCTCTTTTTCCCATTCTTCCGTAAGAATTACACAGTACAAGGCTGGCACACATGAACAGCAACACTTGGAAGAAAATCTGATTTATAAGCCTGCTGTTCCCAAGTTCAGGACTGACAGGAATGCTGTGCAAGCAAATGCCAGTGAGGTACTTAAAATAGGGTATCCACTTGGGAAGAGATTAAGTGATTAAGTTCAATGTTGCTGCCAGCTGCAAGTAGCAATTTGAAGGGCTAGAGATATGTTTATGAACTCAAATCGAGACTTTTTCCCACCTCCCTGATTTTTCACTACAATTTGTTCTAAGCTGCTCAGCAGAAAACTGAAAATGCCCGTGTCTCCATGTGAAACATCAGTTGCCTGAGGGACTGTGAGTCTATTAAAATTTGATTTTGCCTGTAACAGAAGCTAACGGGCAAACAGATGTGAAATCAGAAAGTCATATTTCACTGTCAGCAGCAGCATTTCGCACATTATACATAGCTGCCATCTGAGAATATACCACACAACTTTGTATTTGAAAAAAAACCCTTAACTTTCAATACCTTCTGACATCCTTTAACAAGTTTTTTCATTAAGAACAATGACCCCACATTTTCATACGTGTTATACTTCAATACCAACACTTCCTTCTTTCCTTTAACTGATCCAACATATTATGAATTTTTAGACAAAATATCTTAGGTCACACATCGTGGATTCTGACAGAAAGGGGAATAACCCTTCAGGAATTAAGTATTCCAGCAACATTCATTGCATACATGCTGTACCAATCTACTTTTGTCATTTCCACATACCTCTATTTCAAGTTCCATTTCTTTCAAATTTCAGATGCTAAACAGAATCCTGTTAATATGTCAGAGCTTTCATACATTGCCACAAAGAAGTCTAGAAAAACCCATTTAATATAAAATTTGTTTGCCTACTCTTATTGTTACTCTTAACAAGTGTAGCTTTGCAACTTTCTCATAGTTGTTTTGCTGTTATAAAAAAACATTGTACAGCTTTGGGCTCTTAAGCAGTTTCAACTCTCCACCCACAAATACTCTGAAAGCTACAAGAAGTTCACAGATTGACAACCAGCCTAATTTCTTCCTCTTTAAGTTATCTAGAAATATTAGGAATCTGGCATGGAAAAGCCTCACATTGTAACAAGTCTGCAGGAAAAGTTAAGCCAGTGTTGTCACTGATCAAAGGGAGAAAACGCCTTTGCTCTCACCCCAAAATGAAACGCTGATGCCAACGGCAGTGCGGGTGTCTACGTAACTAGACAAAGTTCTACTAAAATGTATCCAACTTCTTAAAAAGTAATTACAGTAAAATGAAAATCAGTCAGCTAGAGAGAACATTAAAAAGATAATTAACTTTTTTGGTAACTTGATTGCAATTATTTTCTCTATAGTTACATTAAAGGAAGTGATTTAGAAGTGCTCCCACATTTCCAAAACCTCTTACACATTCTAAATCTTCAAAACCAATGGCTAATGCATTCTTTTAAAAGGACAGAACTTTGACATACATAAAACTTGGCATGGGATTTGCTTACTCCACAGCTGAAGTTCAGGAATGGGACCTGACAGTGAGTCAACAACATAATCATACATATTTGCCATTATTTTTTAATGACTGCTTAAGGAAGTTTCAGACACACAGTAATCAAAAGTGCATTCACATCACCTCTAATACCTCCTTCACCATCTTTTTAAAAAGAGTAATCCCGTACTTTACCCTTCTGTCACCTTCTCTTCTTTAAATTAAACCTACTAACTAGACGACTAAAGCATCTCGCCCCATAGTCAATTAACGAAGTATTATAACTGCCACTATATACAAGATAACAACGTAAGTTGAATTTCAAACAACAAAACCTTACAAGCCAGGATTTCACCTGCCATCTTCCTGCGGCCACATTACAAATGGCAGCTTTGGGCTATCCCTGGATTACTCAGAGTTTTCCTCCCCCCGCTTCATGCTTTCATAATGAACTTACCATTGATAGCTGAACTTCAGCACCTCTCCTTAAGTGAAAGGGCTTGCATTCTGTACCATTACATTTCATCCAATTTGAATTATTTCAGCTCATCCACAGTTTTCTCCACAACCTATAATTCCTCTATCTTAACTAATGTTATGTTGTTAAGTCAAGTCATCAGCATTCTCCCTCTCTGTGACTAACTGCAAACATTGTTCAAATTATATTTTAAAAAATAAACAAGAACAAAACCATAGTTTCATTAGGAAGCCCCAAGCAACCAAGCTTTATCAGGCAATCCTGAGCAATACAACTGCACATTAAACAAGACAAAAAAAACCACAAACGTGAAACAATGTTTGTAAAGTGTTATTTCACTGTAGCTTTCTAGATTTAAATTTGAGGTTGCAAAAGACACTATTCCAAATGAACTACTTCTAGCACTCTGAAATAAAACCACTGAATTGTCAAATGTCAATCATCAAATGACCAGAACAAGAAACATTACTATATTAAGCTGAAAATCCATAAACACAAACCCTACCTGCTTTTCCTTTCGATGAGAATAGCCATGTAAGAAGCAGGTAAAGCTGCACCAAAGCCAGGGGACCAAAAGTAGAATTTTCCAAGTATCTTCCTGAAAAAGTAATTTGTACACATATTACATGCAAACAGAACATTCATGAACCACACTGTATTTTATCTGTATTATAAAATTACAAATTATTAATTTTGTCTTATTACATTAACCTGTACTTACTAATGAACACTAATCATTATATTTTTACAGTTGGATAATCCTCAAGAGGAGTTCCCAAAGTGCTTCACAAACATTAAACACGTGAAACACTTCAATAACGTATTCATTTCATTTAAATGGCTACTTTCTTCCAGGAAAGCAGAGTTATCAAGACATATTTTTGAAAAGATGCAGATACTAATTACAGAAAAATCTTCTAAAAAATCTTAGAGCCACTCATCTCTTGGCTACTTGTCCAAATACATCTTCCAGAAGATCTGTCTTGTGGAATGTAGCAATGCAATCAGGTGAGGCAGAAATCAAATCAAATAATCATAATAAATGCCACACTCCAAATAGACAACCCACTGATGCTAAAAACAGGAAAATACACATTTACAGTAAGCCAAGGAATCAGTCTGTACATTACAAGTGGAAGCAACAGTGAATTCCCAGTCCTATTAAGCTGGGAAAGCTCTCATTTTTTTACAGCTAGATCTGGATTTCTTTTAGAGTCCATATGATTTCAACTATCAAAATTCTTTCAACAAAAAGAGTTGGGAAAAAAAAGAGTTACACAACTGACAATATCTAAGAAAATCTTTTGTATACGTTGGTCACTATTAAAGGAAGGAAGCCAAACTGCATGTCAGACACAGTGTCACCCACCATGTTTGGTCTGTTCAGGAGACCTGCATCTTCAAACTTATTCAGGCTGCTCACAAAGGCAAACAACAGTCAGAGTTGTGACATTCGGTAGCATGATAGTAAACATACTTCAATTATACCAATGCTGCTCAGCTGACAAGCACTTTCAGTGCGAAAACAAAGTGTTACAATGGAGTCCACCCTTCTAAAAACACAGCAAACAAAATAAACAAACAAAATGGCAAACACATACAGGGTAGAACAGGACATATTCTTAGATAAAATTTCATGCTAACAACACAGAAGAGAGAACAAAGATAATTAATCAACACCATCCGATTAGCTCACTTTCATTCTTGCCGTCAAAGGCATGAGCAGCCTCATTTCATACTTCTGCAAAAATAACATTACCAGCAAGCAATGCCAGCTTATGTTCGTAAGTGAAAAGAGAGCCAGTGTATCAGCAGCAAGTGATGTAATGGCAATTACACACACTGCTCATTCCCACGGCTGCAAAAGGATAATTTCTCAGGATGACAATGCCAAATGCTGCAGGAGCTAAAGTTCATTATTAGGACTCTCTCGGAAAGTAATTACTGTATGAAGTTTCAGAGAAGTCATTTTAAGCATCTTAATAAGTATGAACACATCTTACCAGACACACCTGTTAAGTAACAGAACAAATGCCTTTTCTGTGGGAAAGAAACAGTAATTTGTTCTTTTGGTATGGTTCAGAATCCTTTTACAAATGCTTGCATGTTTGGTTTGACAAGATTTCGGAAACAACAGTAACACATTTTACATAATAAAGTCTAGCGGAAATAAAAATGTACAGTCACTAACTGAAACATTTAAACTTCTCCTAAAGTAAATGAAAATTTTATTTTGCTATTATTTGCATGGTTATTTTCACATGTTCTATGGATAGAAACTGGAATAAGAACTAGGAGTTCTTTCAGGTCATGCAACTAATTCCTCAATGTACAAGCTGTACATGGATAAACTTAATTACTCTAGTTGCTAGACTAAGAGAACCATGTCTTCGTGAGGTTTTACATGTAATTAAACCATAAACCTAAAAATCACACCTTTCATTTAACAGATGCAATGCCTGTCAACACAGGAACCCAGCACTTCCATCTGAAGGCCAGACAGATGTAGTCTTCTGGATGTCACCAGCAGAAGAGATTACAACCCCCAGCTGGACTGTCACATATCTGTAACAGAGACCATCACCCTCACTGCTCTGCCAACAGAGCAGCCTGTTCATAGACCCTAACTGACCACACAATAAAAATAGGTGCTAAAAAAAAAAAATCAGTCAAGTTATCTTGGCAATCCCTTGTAAAACAAGAACATCTATCCACTGCCTAAGTCATTGCTGACATTGGATTCAGATATTTTTGAAATTTTACCCACCTGTGAAATGATGAGAGCATTAAACAACGCCTGAAATTATTTTAATTCCACATTCCTGCCAAAAGTTCTACATCCTTGAGAATATTTCCAACAGTTTCAATTTTGGTAGTTTTTCCTAGCTGAAAGGAAGAAACTACTGAATATATGAGTTAACATGTTCAGCTATAAACCCTTTAATCCATTGCTTTGGTCTAGAACTCCAGGAGGGCAAGAGCAATCAACTACATGGGGTTTGCAGGACAGTTCTCCTTCTGAGTTGCTGCTGCTGCTATAATATACCTTTCAATCAAAAACAGATACTAAAACTGCAGCATATATCCTATTGCACAAATCTCACATCCAATCTCATCACTATCTAGAACCAGACTGAGAGCATCTAGGTCTTCAGTCTCAGACAATCTCTTTCCATGGTTGCAAATCAAGTACAGAAATACTCAGGGCAGTTATTCAGAAACAGAGGTACTGGTATTTCTTCGACAGTTTAAAATGTACAACACCAAATCACATTCTGGCCTGGATAACCACATACCATTACTCTTGCTCTCAGGGGCTACTGAAGGAAGTACACTGTATGACATAGCAATAAATTCAAAGAATAACACAACTTCAATCAAAACATTAAAAAACCAAAAATATTTTAAAAGACACAAATTGGTTAAAAATAAAGGAATGAATTTCCTTTCCATCACATTTCCATTCTCCATCAACCACCCAAGAGCAGGTGAGAGAAGCAAGCTTGGCTCAAGCTACAAGAGAAGTACATTAAATACATTTCAACTGAATGACTTTTCAATATTATGACCTTAGGAGAAACTCTTAAGAAGTACAGTAGTCATGTAAAGGTGCCAGGTATTCATTCAGCTTCCTGGTGTGTTCTCATTTTTTCTCGAAACAACGCTCACTCAGCTCCTTAACCATATTCAGGTGCTGAAGTGACTTGTTCAAAGAACCTACCCACAATGATCTTCAAACACCTTCCTGATTAATCACAGCTGGTTTAAAGCCCATCCCTGAGTAAGGACAGAGCAGCTTTTTTCCTTCCCAATGCATTACTTCACACTTTTCTCTATCAAATTTCATAAGTGATTTTAATCAACATATCTTCCTGAAATGGATGGGAGTCAGTTTCAGACTTCTGTACCCTAAATAATCTCTCATACTAGTCTTCAGCCTCTTTTCCAGATTCCTTAGGTATATCTAAAACAAAGGACATAACAGGAACTTCATTGCCAACCTCTTTCTACTACGAAAAGCAATTATTTATGCCTTGTTTTGTTTCATAAATATTAACTACTTGCTAATAATTTACTAATTCCTGGAAGATAGAGGACCTTTCTTCTTGAAGAGTCCTAGCAAGCATTCTTGTCAAAGGCACTTGGGAATTCATGTAAAACCGCCAAGTGGATCATCACCAGGTATGTACTCATTCTTCAAAGTATACAAGTAAGTTTGGAAAGTATTTTTTCTCTGATAATCATATTATCCATTGTTTTCTGAAATGTCATTTAATAGCTCTTACATATCCCAGTCACTTCATTGCTGAGGCGCTGAATTTCATTTTGGACAGAAAAGCTACAAAATTCTCATTATAATTGGACATTCATGTACTTCAACAGGCACCATTCCCACGGCTGCCTTAAACGCTTGTTTTGCCTCTATTAGTGATTTCAGTTCACCAGTTTCAATCGGTACTCTAGCCAACAACTTTTTAGTTGCAAGTCCTGCAATTGCAGATGGTGGGCAGTGTGCAGAGACTCTGCCAGCACGGATTCTGCTGCAGCTGTTTATTCCTCACGGGCATCTGTTTGCAAGAGAAAAAGCACGTACACCTCCCAAGATGCTGGCTGGTTACTGTGCAGCACAGCCTAAGCACTTACAAGTATCCCTTGTCAAGTTTAATCACTGGAATTGTCCTTTGCATGGTTCTGACCTCGGTCAACCCAAACAATGCTTCAAGGAGATGTGGAGGGCACATGGACTAGGCAGCATTTCCATTACCCAGTCTGCATCTGGCCATCCTGTTCTGGAGGTCAGAACATCTGTAGACAGCTATGCTCCACATAGGTGAAAGTGATGCCATATCAACTGGCTTGTAAGACACTCATCTCTTACCTACTTCACTGACTAGCACAGGCACAGTCACAGATCTGCTAGATGGCTAATACCCTCTGTAACAGGAACTGCTGAAAACCATACCAGCTTAGTTTAGAGAATAACATTTAACTACAGCACTGGAGTAAAGCACTGCAGATTTACAGGCAAATACATGGCAGAATAAGGAAGGGCATCTATAGTTCAGAGGAATAAAGATAAAACGATACTCATACAACCTAGATTGCTAGGAAACATCATATTCTTTAGAGGTCATTACTTATAGATTCACTTTGAAAATTATTTACTTGAAAAGCATTCCATGGCTCCTCAGCCAATTCCTCTTCTTTTCTGCCTTCTCCTTCAGCTTTGAAGGAAAGTTTAGAGGCCTCCAAATAGAATTAGAAGTAGGGCATAATGGGTTTATCTTTCAGAGGGGCTGTCGAGTGTGCTGTCAGTTAACTTTCAAACATTCATAGCTGCTGTAGGCTTTACTCGTCTATGTGTAACATCTCTTACGATAAATGCATAATCATATCAATAAACAGCAACTTTTAATTTTTAATGATCCAGATAGTTACTAGAAATATATGTTGGAAACAGAATACAGAAGCGCCCTTTATGCTCAGTTTTCAGAGCAAGTCTGTATCTTACAGAATCCCAGAAGTTGTGCTGGGATTTCCTTCATTTATGACCATAAAGAAAGTACAAACTTGGATGGCTGGATAAAGTTCAGGATAATTAAAAGTTATCACAGCCTCTACATTAGGAAAATAGAAACCAATTATCAAATTACATCAATTATTTCTAGGAAAGAAGGATTAGGCCTTTTTAACTCCCCTCTAGAATCTACCTGAATTTCCTGCAACAATGTATTTTGAAGCAGTAAAACAGAGAAAAAGAAGCAAAGTGGATACCTTGACTTGTTTACTCATTTAAAAGATTACAAAAATGGGAATAAAATAATTTTTAAAAAGCAAAGTTTCATATTCAAATGGTAAGACCAGAAATCAAGATGATTGCTGTAGCTTTTCTTATTCAAAAACATTACAAACAAGCCTATTAAAAAAAAGACAAATTATTAAACAAATTGAAAAGTTGCACAAAAAACAGCTTTACTATGTTACGTTTTTAGGACAGTATACCAACCTTAGAATGCAAAAGCAAGCAATATACAAGGTCCCATTTGCTGTCAGAAAGGAAGTTGACTGCAAGATCTCAGGTAGCAGTTTGTACAAATAATAGTCAAGTTTTCGTTTCCTGAGAATAGCCGCAATCTGAGGAAGAAGGGAAGGAAAAAAAACGGGGGACAAACTTTAATTCAGTTAGGCACTTTTTTGCACATTGTAAAGAAAAATAAAAAGAAAAATTGAAAATGAGACATGCCCACTTAAGTAGTAAAACAAAGCCTCTTAAACTTTATGATCAATACCACAAAGATTTCCTTTGAACTTGTTCCAGCCGTTACAATATTTATACCAGGAAATACATCAAGCAATCTGAAATGGGAAGTATAAGAGGAATTTTATTACCTTGTTACCGTCGGCTGTAATTGTCAGAAATACCGTCTGCCAGACACCAAAACTTTTAAGATGTGATATATCCACAGAGTTTTGTCTTCAAGACAATTGGACAATCACATAATTATGGTCAGAATATCACTAAAGTAATCCAAATACAAGCCTTAAACAGTGTCTGTGAAGTGGTGATGTATTTTAAAAGGTTTTCTACTCTAATTAAACTACTGCAAGTCCTCAAAAAATGCTCACCATCTGCTGGAAGAACACCACATTCCTGACACATTTTATAGAATTGGTATATTATCTAAACAACTGCCTATGGCAGAAAACAGGCTCTATCTGAAAAATAAATATTCTTTTTGGCCAGTTTAATATATGTCCCATGTATTACAAAGAATAGCTTATTTAATGACTCAAGCACTAAAGGTCCTCCTTTTTTGTCTACAGAAATTCTGCAATTAGCTAATGGGAAGATGTAGAAAATAAGGCTTATCTCAGAGGTACCCAGGGCTAAGACAAGAGACAACAGTCAAGTTCAAGTATGGGAAACTCTGTTTAGACCTAATGAAGAAAAATTTTCCTTTGAGGGTGGCTGAATATTGGATCAGGTTGCCCATAATTATTGTGGACTCTCCATCACTGGAGACCCCTCAAACTTAACTAGAAAAGTCCTCAAGCAACCTCATGGCCTCCCAAGGTCCCTTCAGCCTGTGTGCTCCTAAAACTCCATGAAAGTGTATTTTGAGTGCACCATGAGACAGATTCTATTTTTTTTTTCATTCTAATAGCATTATTATCTTTATCTGCACTGATCTCCCCGGGAGTCTCAAAACTGGCAGGAGTTTTTGGTAAATGCTTAGAGAAGTTCCAAACAGAGAGAGTTATTGCCAGTGCTGATAAGAAGAAAGACATCCTGTCAAATCCATATTGCGAACACCTCTCAAAGTCTTGGTGGTGAGAGGGAGCTATTCTGCTGAAACAGGGTCCACTGAATAGCAACTAGATGTTCTAGAATCAGAGATGGGATGAGGATTCTGCTAAAACTAACCACAGTAAAGTTCTGCCAAAATCTTGTTTCCAAAATGAAGCTTGAATTAAGGATTAAGAAGAAATCCACGCATGAATCGACCTCTGAAAACAGATTTACACATTACTTAATCAAGTGTCAAGACTACTTTAAGCATAATGGATTAGGCAATAATGCAATCCAGATAATCTTTCTGTTGAAGGAAAGTCTTAACATAGTCTAAACGCTGGATAACTAGTTGCTACCCACTCAGCTATTTCTAGCATATTGTAGGAAGGACTTGAACACTGGAACAAAATAACAATTTTCAGAACAAAGTGTCAGAAGTGCAACACAAAGATTGGTATCTTAGAAATTAATGTCAAATCAAAGTAAAAAATGTATTCCTGTAATGTCTCCAGCAAGTTTTAGATTAATGCAAATTTCTGCTTTCCCTTCTCTTTACTGTCCTACTCCCAAATGAAAAACAGAAAAGAACCAGAAACAATAACACACAAACCATTCCACAGAAAATTGCTCACCCGAATTGAAAGAGATATGTGTGAGAGCAATAGAGCTTCATGCACACCCACCAAAAAAAAAAAAAAAGCTTATAAAAGCTTAAAATTTTCTAACTGCTTCATAGACATCAATGAAGCTGAATGTTGTGTAGAGCCAAAAGCAGGCAAGAGCAGACAATAGAGTTCCTCTCCTCTACCACCAGTGGTGTGATTACAAGGAAAAAATACCAGATATTTCTGGATACCCTTCTGCTGTCCCTATCAGTTCCATACATTTCAGAAAAGTATTATTAAAGTGCAGAAAAAAGACGAAATCTGATGTCAGAATGAAGTTCTTGGCTCCCACTGGGATATACTTCACTCAAGTCAGCTGGGAGGACTTTACAATGAAAACCAAATTCTTACAATAAATGCACTGCTCAAGGCTTAGCAGGGGATGTCAGTAGCAGAAAGAATAGAAAGAGAAGGAATCAGGACATCCAGTAGGTACTTCCTTGGCAAAATAATAATCTCCATGAAGATCTTAATAGATGCATTGAAAAAAAAGCCTGCTCAGTATTAATAAAGAAACAGAAAAAAATATTTTCTAGCATTAACTATAGAATTCACACAACTTCATTTTGACTCTTCAGCATAAAAAATGTAATTATAAAAAAATCAGTCCACCAGTTTCAGGATACTTCAGTTTGTGAAATATCATTACTCAAGTCCTTTTTCTTTTTTTAACTTAGTCTTTATATACAAATGTTAACCTCCATAGAATTAAAAAAAAAAATCAGAATTTATTTATTCTGTCCTAACCATGGAAAGAATATATGCAATTCTAACACCATCCCTAAACCACAGCTACATAGTCCACTGCAAGATTTGAGCTAGGCTATTGGTATTTCAGCAGAAAAGGAACACAAGACTCAAACCCAAGCTCTGCCACGATTTGAGGCACCAGCCAGGCCTGATTATTTTCATGACGTGTCATGTAATGCCTACAAGTATTCATCATCCAACCACAATAACCTCAGCTTCACCTCCACTACCCTCAATCCCCACCTATATCCCTGAACTATGGATTCCACAAGAGGCACTGCACCCAAAGGATGGTTTCACTTAATGAATGTACTAATTGGCTGACCAATGTACAGTCTGACAGGTTACACAGCAGGCTAAAAAAACCACAGGCTTTCTGCCAACTCTGTTGTCATGTGTACAACATTTTTGTCTCTCCCTCCTCCATCCTCCCTCCTTAACCTTAAGTTTGTACAAATTGTATGACTTTAAGGACTACTCTTCCATCAAAATTTAGTGGAATTAAAGAACACATACAACACCGACTGATGGAAAATGGAAATAAGCACTACCATCTCTCATTCCTTCACAACATCCAGCTGAAATCAACCACATCATAACAAACTTCTATTAAAAAAAAAAAAAAAAGACGAAAAGAAAGAAAAGAAGAAGAAGAAGAAAAAAAAACCTATAGCAATATGCAGACACTTAGTCAAATCTTTAGGAAAGCAAAGTTCAATAGCATTTATAAGCACAACTATCTGACATACACAGGCACCTTTAAAATGCAAATTTAGAGATGACCAATACAATTGTGCACATGGTTTATATAATCCATACGCTACAAGCCATTAAAAACCTAAGAACAATTATATAAATTAAGTCACATGCATGCTAAGCAGTATTTAAAACAGTTAAGAAAAGACCCCAAATTACTCAAATGGCAGGTAAAGCTATAAATAGATGTCAGATTTCTTTCATAATTATGTTCAATTATTTATATGTTCTTTTATAACCATTTGCAATTTTTTACAAATTTTACAAGAACATTATTCCCTTATTTTATAAAAATTATTTTTAAGCACTTTGGAGTAACTGAATCTCAAAATGCCCTCAGGTAACACTTGGGTTTTGAAAGACACTTGTTCAAACAAGCAATTTGTTTCTCATGTGTCCTCTGAAACACTCAGATTTGTTTTCAATTAGCTTGTCCCTTCCTGATTTCACAGATTACAAAACCTGGCTTCCAGACTGTTTAATTTCATAACTCCGTTGCTGCAATACTCTGAGGAAAAGTGTGCGCCTCCTGCTCTCCGAGCTGCCCTGTCTCGTGTGAGATATTATATGAGTATCACCATCAGTGGGTTGTTTCGATTTGCATATTTCAAAATTTTCCATATCACCCAACCAACTACAAAAAAGAAAGAAACAGTATTCATGTACTCTTTGAATGACATCTAAATTACCTTCATGCCTGGAATCACTCTCATTCCATGACAACTTATCTTTACTATTTGTTTGCCTTCTACTGAAATGAGTAGGAGACTATATTTCATTCCCCTTAAAATGTCTAACTCAGCATCATTTTCAAGGATTGCCCTCCTACCCTGAAATTCTTGCACTCTACTCTAAAGCTGTACCAACTTAAGAGAACAGATTTATTCCTTGATAAATAGTCCCTTTAAGGATTTTTGCTAGTTCCCAGTATTTGTAGTGTCTTTACCAAGATCCCTGCTCAGTCAGTCAAGGCTGAGGCTTTCCCTGATTTCCAACATTACCATGATGCAGGCTCCTGGCTACCCCTTGTATCTTTCAGCATAAATTCTCTGGTTCACTTAAATTCATTATATGACTCTTTTTAAATTCTCAGCATCTCAGCAAAAGACTATTTCTGTTTATTTTCAAGTTATGAAAGAATTTTATAGCGTAACCCGAAAGCCACCTGAACAGAGCAAAATGATCACAGCCTGGAATGAAGAAGTCACAGGTCCTTACTTTAGTAACATTTAGGCTAATTTTAGTCATATTTAACCCAGCTTCCAGAAGAATCTAAAAACAAGAAGACAGTGACCTTCATGTCATTCGTAACACAGCAGAGAGATACAGGACACTGCACAGTACTAAGATGAACAGATATCCAAAAGAAGGCAATCACACACCACCATCATAATAATTCTAGGTACTGGATCAGACAGAAGAGAGATTCCTGACAGCCTAACCCAGAGATCCAAGCTGGCACACAGAAGCATATTCCAGAGCAACACTAACACCCTCCCTAGTCTCCCCACCCTACTTCCAAACACACAATGGTTTGCAGAACCAACAAGGAAAAATAACATTTTAATATACCCAGCAATTCTAGAGTATTTTAGAACACAATCTGGCCAGCACGGCCTTCTTGTACACATCAGAAAGATGATATATGATGACTCTAACTATGCTGGCAGGTAAGAGAGGATCCACTTTAGTGTTAGCTGGCTCCCCAGCTTTGCTCAGGCCCAGTTCAAACAGCTTTCCCAAGGGAAGCTGCATGTGCAGTGAGCCTGAAGCAGCAGCAGCACAGCCAGTGTGCACTATCCATCCCTGGAAACAACCTCTGGCCCAATCCTACAGCAATGTGTGTACAGCCAGGAAATTGATGTGAGACTCACACTTCACCTTGATCTTCAGCTGGTGCTTCTGTCTTACTTATATTAGTTTTCAAACTAATTCATTAGCACAATAAGAGTTGTTCTTACTGTTGTTGCCTCCAGTCCAACAGTGATTTACCTGTGAAGTGACCTGCCAGCTGCCACACGCTGCTTGCACTGCAGCTCCCTGGCCCATGCTGTACTCGTAGCAGTGTCCCTCCCACTGATATTGTAGAGGAAGAAAAAAACACCTTATATTTTTACAATAGCTGACAGCATTTGTGTCTCTGACAGTATGATATACAATGCTGTCCTATTCCTAGAGAGGTTACAGTATAAATAATGCAGATTAAGATACAGAATACAGATGGGTCAAACAGGACTCAGGAAGACAACAGCAGTGGAATCCTAAGGAGGAAAAAAACCCTTCTGACACAGAAAGAGAAAGAAGCAATTGGCATCTAAGAACCTGAAGGTTATTCTAGGCACAGGAAGAAGCAGATATGGCCCAAGTATGAAGAAATATTAGAAGTGAAACCAAAATGAGAATCAAAAGTAAGAAAATGAGCATGAAAAGAGTATGAGAATAAATTAAGAAATTTTTAAAAAATCAATAAAATAGAGCAAGTGCTGAGGATCATTAAAATCTGTACTGGAGCAGCAGACTCTGGTTGCATCTGTTCTAAAGAGGTGGCCGAACCATCCCTCAGTCCACAGGACATCTGAAACAGATCCACTGGCACTCACGCTGCTTTAGGCCTGCTGCTCCTCTCTTCTATGCCAGCAGACCTGTGTGGGAGAGGCCTCTGGAGTCAGAGCAACGAGTAAGCCAAGAGTCAGCTTGGGCCAGTGCTCAAGCTGTGCTCTGGCTGTGCCCTTTAGCAGCAGGAAGGAAGGGCAGCAGATACGAGGTAGGAAGGGGTTGGTGCTGGGGAGGAAGGGCAGGAGATGTAGGTGGGGAGAGGAAGACCTGTGTTTGAATGGGAAAGGGGCAGGACAGAAGTTAGGTTGGAAAGTGAGGGAGGGAGCCTGTCCTAAATTAGGTGAAGAGAGTAGATGATCAGACTAAGAGAAAGGGAGGTGAATGGCATGAATGACTCTTGCCATCCCACAGGCAAAAGGTTAGAAGACTGAGCTCTAGAATTGCTACTACAAAGTAGCAAACAAACAATTTTTACCTTATTTAGATTAGGTGAAAATGTTACCTGATCAGATTATCTCTGGTACAATATAAAGACTTCATAAAAATGACTAAGCACATTTATCTACTGCAAAATGTGCACTATCTGCAAACAAATGTCTAAAACTTACAAATCCCCAGGAGATACAGGACTTTGCTCTAATGCATGTGATGAATAGCTCTTTTCCCATGAGAAATCAACAGAATCTTGGGAAATGGAAGCTGAGACAACTCAAAGCCAGTATTCCAGCCTTTTCCCAGCTTTATGTAATTTCCCTGTTAACTCATTCTCTTCTCCTCACCTCTGTGAATTTCTAGAAGTCTGACTTCTTCAGCTTTGAAAATACAAGATGACGCCTTCCCATTTTGTTTAGCTTTGACTAATGTAAAAATGAAGTATAAATGGAAGAAAGTACAGCAAATTCTGAGGAAGGATTTTTTCATTGAAGTTTTAAGATATCAAGGCAGACAGTTTTCAGAAAGTACAATTACAAGGTTTATGAAAGATTGTTTAGGGTTTCTTCTGCAGGTAGAGATGCTAAGCCACTTTTTTTTTTTAAGTGGGTCTCATGAGATTTGCATATTGGGGCACTTGCTTTGTGAAAACACAAGCAGCCTTAATTACAAAACAGGCATTCCTGTCAGCCACTTCATATGGGGAGTGACAATTCAATTTAGATGTGAAACCTATTTTTACTAAAGCAATCCATTTGTACTGGAGCAAAAATTAAGACAGTGAAAGTATGGTGTCCCAAGGCTATATTTTTTTCCAACTAAAAAAAAATACTCAAGCACAATTACTAAAAAGAGAAGAACAAAAAAAACCAAGCAACAACTAAACAAAGAATACAGCACTACTTAAAAGCAAAGACTCTATATAGCCACTTACTGACAGCCAACATTTCACTTACTAACACCACTTAATTTAGCTCCATCAGTCTCCCTATGACAGAAGAGAAACAAAGCATTTAAGAGATGTGGGGTGAAGCTGTTATGAGTTTGGACTCCGGTTTGTAACTGTCCTTAACCATGTTCTCTCAGAGAACAACCTCTGGCAATTTATTCTCATCTATTCATTCTCGTTCATTTCTTCACAAGCTTTTGTGAAAGGAAATTCTCTCAACTCCTTTCCTTAGTTATTAGCTTGTGGCAACAGCAGGAACAATCAGAAGCCATTTTACAGGCTTGACATAGAAAAATGAAGTGCATTTTTTGTTGCTGAGCCCTAAAAAGGACAGGGCCTAAGTACTACCAGAAAAATTCTGAACATATACTGATATGACTATAAAGACAAAATAACTTAAGTCCATCCCCTTATGTGAACCTCAGAACACAGAAAAGGTCTGAACATTTGTGCTGGCCAACTGTGGTATTTCATTTACAAATAAAAGGTTTTCAAGCACAGCCATAAGTCTAGCAAAGAATGAATTTTGTGATGACTCTCTTAATTCAGGACTGTTCTTTCCCTGCCAAGCTACTTAATGTTCAAAGCTTCTGCTTCCTCCTCTGCAGTCCACATTCCACCCTTTTCCTTCTTACCTTACACTGGTTCTGGTGCTCGTCAAATCCTGCTTAATAATTCAATTCAATTCATTACTGTAGCTGAAAATCACCCCAGCTAAAAGCAGGGTAAGTAACCTCTTCTGGGTTAGCTCATGGAGGGATGACGTCCAGAATCACACAAAGAAAAGTATAGTTACGTGTCTGGGAGCAGAGGCTGGGTAGTGCTTCCTCTCTCTTTAGATAGCAGAGAGATTTTAGAGCAGCTCAGCTTTAGATTACTCTGGCAGGTCAAGTTAAACACTGTCAACAAAAACCTAAGAGACAGTAAACTAAACTCCAAAGAAGACAGTGTAAAAACTGAGGCAGAGGTTTTACAATGCAGCAGGACATTGGTTGAGAAGGTTCCCACCCCACTTTGGGTTTGTGACAAGATGTAACTGTTTATGAGGTCACAATGCAAAACGGAGCAGGAAAACATTTTGGATTTTTAGGTTTGTTTCTTTTTTCAAAGAAATAGAAAGTGGGACCTTTCCCCCTAATCCGTGACTGCACAACTGAGTGAACCATAACAGAGCTATGAGCAGGAAATCTCTTGACCAGGTTTGGCTGTTGGGGAATTTTGATTTTATTACAGAACTGTTTAAACTGCTTTATCTTTAGCCAGACCTGACAGATCACCACTACACCTCTCATGGCTCACTTTAGGCTCATGCTCTGCTGTACAAGTATTTATGCTCCCACGGAGCAAACCAGATCAGAAAACAGATTCAAAGAAAATAGTACTGGGTAAAGGAAGAGGAGAAGAGAGAATGTTCTTCTCTGTATTAGTTTCATGATACAGCTCTCTGTACGCTCTCACCAACAGCTGCCACTCCTGTCTGTGGCAGTTCAGAGTGAAAATGTTCTTTTTCAGACGTGACACTGGTAGGTTCACACTGCTACCAGTTACTATTTTATCATACAAATGGATGTCATCACAATTTTCACTCAAGAAACCCTTCAGTGGAAACTGAATTATGTCAGGATGCTGCCGTCCCACTCCTTTCCTTCTCTTTATTACATAGCTCAATAATTTTGTTGCACCACCACTGGTGCACACTCAATGACTTGTGTTCCTTTCTGTCAAGTTATCTTGGGGGCAGCTCGGTGGCCAGCTCACTCCTCAATCCCCCAAGTACCACTACACGAAAAGCACAGAGGTGGGGACAGAGGGAAGTGCTCACCTGCAGCGATTCCAGCTTAGATCGGCTTTCAGGATATGTTCACACAGATGATGCAAACAGATCCCAGCTCTTCTATCTACACCCTAATTTGCTGGAAATGTGCCAGCTGCTACTGAGGTGATATAACCAAGTCTGACTGCACACTCATGCTAAGACACCTCACCTGTAGGACACACTCTGAATACTCAGACTCCTTTAGCGTTGATGCATTTTTTTAGTCTTGCTTCATTATGCAATGGAATCTCCTTGATCTTAAAGCACTGATTACCAAGGTGTCACCAACAGGAAGACACACGTGCACTACACTTGCTACTGCCAAAGACAATGCTAGCCTCCCAGGCAAACACTAAGGCTTTTAATTCACGCATCATAGGTATTGAGAGATGACAAAAATACGATGTTCAGGCTGTGCCCATGCCCTCCCACCCACCAGCACCAACCCTCTCACAGTATGTTATGCCTCCAGATGCCACCACCCACTATGCCCTTCCTCTACTCAGCCCAGATTCAGCGTGTTCTCCCTGTCATCCCTTTCCCCCCTCAAAGACCAGGTTCTCCCCACCAGACAACCCTCCAGCCCTCAAACCAAACGGCCCCACCACCATCCCTCTCCTCCACCAGACCACCTCAAAACATACTACTTGCTATTCTTTCCCTTCACTCCAGGGTCAGGCTGCCCCTTGACTTGTCTCCCGCCCTTTGCCTCCGACCATAACCCTCTCCCCCCACCCCAGACCAGCCTCCCTTCCTTGATATGCCTTATGTCCTTTCCCGCCACCCCAGGCCAGACTCCTCTTGCCATGGCACCGCTTGTGCCCTCCCCACACACTCCCCATACCCTCCCCGCAGGCCAGGCTCCCACCATGTCCTTTANGGCGGGGGTGGCGCGAGCCGCGGGGCAGGGGGGGCCGGCCGGCGCATGGCGGGGGGGAGCGCGCGGCCGCGCTGAGGGTGTGTGTCCCGTGTGTGTCCTCCGTGTCCTTAGGTGTCTCGTGTGTGCATCCCGTGTCCCTTGCGTGCCCTGCGTCTGTCCCGTATGTACATCCCCTGTCCTTTGCGTGTCCCGCGTGTCCTGTGTGTCCCGCGTCCGTCCCGAATGTGTCCCCTGTGTCCCGCGTGTGTCCCCGTGTGTGTTTTTTGTGTCCCGTGTCCTGTCACACAGCCGTCGCGGCACGGGCATTTATGTGCCTGTACGAAGCTATGTTTCTGTACTTTGTGAGGTCAAAGTCGCAGCCGTACGGATTCTGGGATGTCTCCCGTGAGAGCCGCTCGCACGAGTCGGCTGATTCTCATCGTGGTGGTGAGAGGTTTCGGTGAAGGGCAAGGAGCCTACACTGAGCTCAGAATTAAAGGTCATGTTGCAGTTTGCTCGCAGCCTGTGACGGCAGCGACATCTCCTTCAGCTCACTCCACCCATGCACTCCTGTTCCTTCTGTTTTTCATGTCATCCCGCTTCTCCTGAGGCCCTGGATAATGTCAACACACTGTTTCCTGTCTTAATTGGCGTGGCCTCCTCACACACTTAAGGTCTGACTCCTGTGGTTAGAGTGTTTGCAGGCTAACTCTGGAGAGTTTTGTAAACTTGCTGGGAAGTAGATTGGCATCTGCATGGGTCCACGTGCAGAACTGTGTATTAAGTGCAAAAATAAAGAATCTCTTTAATTATGAACACAGTGATACCAGAAAAGTGAAAAAATGCACACATGCACACATAAACAATGTCCCACGTGTCCCCTGTGTCCCATCACCCCTGCAGGGGATGAATGTAGGGAGAAGCTGCCTGCAAGTGCCTGCGTGACGGGGCCAGCAGCAGCTCCCAGTGCCACGGCAGAGGGCAGGATGGCCGGCTGGGGAGATGATTAATTAAGGTTGAAAGAGACCACTGGAGGTCATCTCATCCAAGCTCCCTTCTTAAGCAGGTTCCCCTAAAGCACGTCACTCAAGATTGTGTCCAGGCAGCTTTTGGATATCTCCAGTGAGGGAGACTCCACAACCTTTCTGGGCAGCCTTTTCCAGTGCTCGGTCATCTACACAGTAAAGAAGCTCTTCCTCGTGTTCAGGTGGAACTTCCTGTGCATCAGTTTCTGCCCGTTGTCTCTTGTCCTCTTGCTTGACACCACCGAGAAGAGCCTGGCTCCATCATCTTGGCACACCCCTTCAGATAGTTACAGATACTGACAAGGTCTCCTCTCAGGGGCACCTGTCTCCAGGCTAAATAGCCCCAGGTCCCTCAGCCTTTCCTCATATGAAAGATGCTTCAGTCCCCTATTCACCTTTGGACACGATGGAGTTTTTACAAAATCATGAAGGCAATGACTGATGACACAGTTACAGCTCAATTGCAAAACCGGCATCTAGATCCAGCTTGAAATTTTGCTAATTTAAGACTAAAGGAGCTTTGTGTATCAAGACCCAAGGATTTTACTTGGGTCTTTCTTAAACAACAGTTCACAAAAACTCTGTCCTGATGAAGCAAGTACGCTCTGTATCTCCTTTGCTGTGGTCAAGTCAAGAAGAGNTTGTCTCCCGCCCTTTGCCTCCGACCATAACCCTCTCCCCCCACCCCAGACCAGCCTCCCTTCCTTGATATGCCTTATGTCCTTTCCCGCCACCCCAGGCCAGACTCCTCTTGCCATGGCACCGCTTGTGCCCTCCCCACACACTCCCCATACCCTCCCCGCAGGCCAGGCTCCCACCATGTCCTTTATAAGCCCCCTTCCACCCCAGGCCAGGCTCCCCCCCAGCGCCCTAGTATCCACCCAATACCAAGGCCAGGCTGTCCCCTCTCTGATACCCCTCTTGCCCTTGTCCCCTCAGGCCAGGCCCCCCGTTAGGCCGGGCTGCCGCACACACGCACACACACCCACCAGGTAGAGGGTGCTGTAGATGCGGAGGGACTCTGCCAGGGCGCTCTGGGTGACGTGAAGCACAGCCGAGGAGCACTGCGGGTGCCAGGTGTGCCCGATCTCGTAGCAGCTGTGGGGGATGGACTTGCTCAGTGCCGCCATCTTTGCAGCGCGCGCGCGGAGGGGAGGGGCGCGCGCGGCCGCCGCGTCACCGCCGGTGCCGGGGGAAGAGGTCGCGCNTGTCTCCCGTGAGAGCCGCTCGCACGAGTCGGCTGATTCTCATCGTGGTGGTGAGAGGTTTCGGTGAAGGGCAAGGAGCCTACACTGAGCTCAGAATTAAAGGTCATGTTGCAGTTTGCTCGCAGCCTGTGACGGCAGCGACATCTCCTTCAGCTCACTCCACCCATGCACTCCTGTTCCTTCTGTTTTTCATGTCATCCCGCTTCTCCTGAGGCCCTGGATAATGTCAACACACTGTTTCCTGTCTTAATTGGCGTGGCCTCCTCACACACTTAAGGTCTGACTCCTGTGGTTAGAGTGTTTGCAGGCTAACTCTGGAGAGTTTTGTAAACTTGCTGGGAAGTAGATTGGCATCTGCATGGGTCCACGTGCAGAACTGTGTATTAAGTGCAAAGTCTTCCTAAAAAGAATCTCTTTAATTATGAACACAGTGATACCAGAAAAGTGAAAAAATGCACACATGCACACATAAACAATGTCCCACGTGTCCCCTGTGTCCCATCACCCCTGCAGGGGATGAATGTAGGGAGAAGCTGCCTGCAAGTGCCTGCGTGACGGGGCCAGCAGCAGCTCCCAGTGCCACGGCAGAGGGCAGGATGGCCGGCTGGGGAGATGATTAATTAAGGTTGAAAGAGACCACTGGAGGTCATCTCATCCAAGCTCCCTTCTTAAGCAGGTTCCCCTAAAGCACGTCACTCAAGATTGTGTCCAGGCAGCTTTTGGATATCTCCAGTGAGGGAGACTCCACAACCTTTCTGGGCAGCCTTTTCCAGTGCTCGGTCATCTACACAGTAAAGAAGCTCTTCCTCGTGATCAGGTGGAACTTCCTGTGCATCAGTTTCTGCCCGTTGTCTCTTGTCCTCTTGCTTGACACCACCGAGAAGAGCCTGGCTCCATCATCTTGGCACACCCCTTCAGATAGTTACAGATACTGACAAGGTCTCCTCTCAGGGGCACCTGTCTCCAGGCTAAATAGCCCCAGGTCCCTCAGCCTTTCCTCATATGAAAGATGCTTCAGTCCCCTATTCACCTTTGGACACGATGGAGTTTTTACAAAATCATGAAGGCAATGACTGATGACACAGTTACAGCTCAATTGCAAAACCGGCATCTAGATCCAGCTTGAAATTTTGCTAATTTAAGACTAAAGGAGCTTTGTGTATCAAGACCCAAGGATTTTACTTGGGTCTTTCTTAAACAACAGTTCACAAAAACTCTGTCCTGATGAAGCAAGTACGCTCTGTATCTCCTTTGCTGTGGTCAAGTCAAGAAGAGATTGTTTCAAGACCTAGGTGGGACATACATCCTGAAGTCTATAGGAAGATCAGCAAACTAACCTGCAGTCAAATGCAGACTTGTAACAGACCCACAGCAAGAAAATTCCATCCTCTTACAGCCTGGCTCCAAGTAGTCCTGTTGTAGTGTTCGCCTCACTGATCAGACTTGAGACCAGCCTGTACCACTCCCAAAATGATAGAGTAAATTTGTCTCTGATTTTGCAAACTCCTTTACTGTTCTTCCAAAGGAGCTTGCTATGGGTGCAAGATCATACTTGCATTTCAATTTTAGCAGCCCATAGATGGGTACGTTGGATGGTTCACAGAACTTGGGGCTGCTGAGAGACTATTTTCAGACTTCCAACAAATCTGCAGTAGGAGATCTTTGGCCTAAATAATTCAATTATGCTGTTTCAGTCAAGCGTATCTGACCAACCAACCCTCTTTAGGTAGAACTCTGTCTATGACAGCTTGTATTTAAAATCTAGTAGAAGGCCCTAGAGATAACTTTAAATTCAGTTTCAGTGCTGGGGTACAGCTCCCCTGCAGCTGTGGCTGTATGGCTGCCTCAGGGAGTGAATATTGCTGTGTGCTGGCCCTCGCAGGGAAGCAGCCTTGGCAATATAAACTGCTGCAGTGTTGTCTGGACTTTGGCTTGGACCTAGTGCCTTGCTTGCTGTTTTTGTATTACTCTGTAAAAAACTGCTTGTGGGCAGAAAAGGCAATTATTGCTTAAGTTATGGATTCTGGCTCTCTTTGCTTGCGTGTTTTGGCCTTGATACTACTCTGGGCTTGGGGCTTGCTTGCTGCCTTGTATTTGTAGGCAGAGAGCTATGGCACATAGTAGTAATTGCACAAGCTAGAGATTTCGCATCTGACAAAAGTTTTTGCAGACAGTCCTAATTTTGGGACCACTTGCCCTGCTCAGGTTAAGGAAAACTGGTAGAGAAGGATCCAACAAGATAGTTTGCTCATTTGTGCAGCACCCCTGATCTGGCTGAAGAGTTGCCTGCTCAGAACTGAAGGCTTTTGCATGTGTCCTGTTGGGTCAGCTGAGGAAGACTCTGATGATGCACTGAAAAAGAAAGCAGCACAGCCCTGACCTTGCTCCAGGCCCTTTACTATGGGGTTGCAATACTCTTAGAAGAAGCATGGGGATGAAGCCGCATGGGAATACCACTGCTGGTCCAATTGGCATTGAATGCCACCGCAGGCTACTCTGTCCTGGGAAACCTACTCTTGATTGGAATAGGGACAAAAAAGTCTCAGAAAAGGGTGGAATCTCATTAATTAAAATAAAACACTGAAGACCTTTACTTTTGCCCCATAAGTACCCGGGGTTTTCAGGAATGCTTCTTGTTGCATGAACTAGGCTCTATACTGGGAATAGCAGGGTGTGTCTATAATGTTACTTAAACAAACACTAGTGGTGAATCCTGTGGCATAAAGCCAAGTGATGTGGCACATGCTGTTCAGAGCTTGCCTTGTAACTTCCAGGTGCCTTGGAGAGAGCTACCCAGAGTAGTCCCAAAACCAAAGCCAGGGAGAGAGCTAATTGCTAAGCAACATGAATGGTGGGAGAGTTGAGTGCTCAGCTTAGTGCCTGGTCCTTGTTGGTGTAACAGAGTGAAATATACCCATGTGTCTGCATAAAACTATAGGCTGACAAAAATATGAGCCTCATTATACTAGGACAGCAATGATGTCCCAGGCTCCATGCCTTGTGTCACAGAACGGAGCAATGTGGCAACATCTCACTGCATTGAGACTCTGTTCCAGTTGCCCACGTATCCATTTGCAGCTGAGTTAACCAAATGCAGCTTCCAGCACAAGGCTCTGGCCAGACTCACTCTTTAGCAAGGTACCTTAACTGATGGACAGTACTGCAATCCTTTAGTTTACCCATGCAGATGGTTACTGATTATGTTATGGAGTCAGATGGCTTGGGTAGCAATTGCTGAATGAAGAAAAGTAGTCCCTGCATTTCCAGGTTTTGTACGCCTCACAGTTTGGAACATTTCTGCTGCTATCTTCAGCATCTGCCAAGTCTGGTATCTACAAATAAATTTCATATCTCATCCCATGAGAGTAACTGGAGGTGTGAAGATTTTTCTCTTGCCTTCACACTGAGCAGTTATCAGTGTTAGGACGCGGCCTAACTGGGAATCCAAGGCAGAGCATTTAACTAATTAGAACAAAACCAGGTAGGAAAAAAAAAACAAAACTGAAGAAGAACCAGGGGACTTGACATTTCAGGAGGCTTTGACTTCCAAATGTATTGGGATCTGGGAAACCTTCTTTCTAAATATTTTTAAACATCAGAACAATCTGGAAACATTTTAACTTGGAAGAAATGTTATGTTTTGCCCTCTCCATTCCCTCATGTTGCTTTCCAACTTGTGTCCTTTTTTTCCTTGCTATTTGTTTTCTCCCTTGGGACAAGGGATCCAACTTTTCCCTGCTACTCATGCCGTTCTCAGTGCCTGCACTTCAGTTCTGGAAGTAACTCCTTTTTCTGACAAGAACTGCTCTTTCCACCAGTAGGATTTCTTTTTGCACACACTTATTTTCCTGCTTTTCCCATTCTTCCACTCTGATTGTTATTATGCCTCAGTTTGTTCTCCAGCCATCTGTGCAACTGTCTCATCATAAAGTTTATGAAATCCAGACCGAAAAAATATTCTGCTGCTAAAAAAGCTAGGGATTAAATTCAGTCTTCTCCTCAGGTCAGTGGTGACAATGTGTACATACAGATACCTACTTCCTTCAGTAAACTGCATAGGAACTCCAGTCTCCATTTCTTCTCAAAATCCAGGACAAATGGTACAGTATATAATCAGTTTCTTTAGAAATATAGCACAATCTTGTAACATACGCCATTAATACATGAAATGGTTGTATTGAATGGGAGTGAATGGCCGTTAATTGAGTGAATTTACTTTCCTCCAAGAAAAGAAGGGCCCTTTAAGGACTACTTTTTACCCTTGTGTCTGAAACTACTTGCTCTTTTAACTTAACCCATTTTGCATTATTTGAAGAGAGATTCTCTTCTGGCTTGCAACCCTGAATGCTAGTTGTTCATTTTTTAGCAGGGGATAAGCTCAAAATACCCTTATGTTTGCTGATATTTCAAGGTAAAGGAATTATCTGGAAGTTTTCCCATTTTCCAGATGTAGTAATGTCCAAACTAAATATGGGATGGACTGTGGGATAATACCCTGTGAACACTTTAATACACACAATAATATCCTCATGTTTATACAAATATGGATTTTTTTTCCAGACATAAATGTTGCAGTCTTTCTTACAGAGGTACCAAGGATTATATTAAGAAAACAAAATCATGCCATTCACCACACTGACTCTGAGGGCCAAACCAAGAGATGACATACTGAGCCATATTCATGCTACTGGCATCAGTTGAATTGTACTTCAACTGTATTTAGCCCATGGTGTTGCTGTTCCTGGAGACAGTGATTTCTTCTTTCTAAATCAGGTGACAGAATTGGTCATTAAAGGCTAAATTAAGCCACTGCTTTCACTGCAGAAGGAATGAGAGGCAGTGCATATGAACAGACCATCCCAAGAACAGCCCAAAACAGCAGCTGTGACCCTCCTGCTCCTTCTCTCCTCTCCTGCTTTCCAGGAAAGTGCTTTCTGTAGTTCTGGAAAGAACACAAAAAACAGTCTTGCATCATCCAGGTACCTCAGCATAGTCCTGTGCTTGAAACTCCCTTGCCCGGTCACCTACCTTTGTTTGACTGAAACCACTACAACCCCCCTTTACACCACCCAAACAGCAAAATCTTTTCTGGTGCTATCAAAAGGTATGGCTGCCTGTGCTCTGCAGTCACAGTGCTGTGTCTGGAGTTCATGTGCTTCCTCTGCCTTCCTCCTGTCTTGATGCTTATCAAATTGAGCAGTCAGGAAAGACCTGTCCCACATAGCTTCGACGTCCTTCATTTCTGACTACCAGGTGGGGGCAGCAGCCCTCAAACATGCAGGTGATAATCACCTTTCCAAGACCATGGGTGGGAAGGATGGGAGCAGCTGGGATTCCATGCTGCTGCACACAGGGAGCTCAGGGGCAGCATCAGATGGGTCTCCACTCCAAAAGAGGTCCAAGAAGTGGAGCTCTGCACCTCTATTGTCTGTGACATCTGATAGCTAATTCACTCTCTGGCACCTCTTTTGGGCCGTTTGAATGATATCTGAGATCAATATGTTATAGAGAGGTGTGGCGCTAAATAGGATAGATACCAGCCAGTCATTGTCATTTGCCCTTAGGAGCAGCAGTGAGTGGTGGGCTGTTCTTCAGCAGCGTCTATGGCAAGGATCTTTCACAAAATAGGAGGGAAAAAGGAGACAGGACTGAATGATGACATCCTCAAGTAAAAACTTTTGTTTGCTACTCCCAACTTTTTTGAGGTCATTTTTGAGACATTATTTATTCTTCAAACACAAGTCATGACCTTGAGAAAATACTCAGAAGGTGCCAATTTTTTCTGTTTTGGAGCTTCTAGTGTGCTTAAAGCTTCTGTAATAAAACTGTCTGTCCATCAAGTTGGGCTGCTGGGGCCACAGACAGAAATATAATTATTCTAAAGCAATTGAGCACCCAACAGCTCCTTTGAAAATTAATGATAGCTTCTAGGAACTCTGCACTTTTGAAAAGGCTTTCAATTTAAGCCTGATTTTCTTTTTTTCCAGAAGAATAATGAACAGTAAATTTCAGCTATGTAGTTTTCAAATGTTCATGTTGAAATAGCCTCAGGACTCTGATCACTCGTGCTGCCAGCACTTGGATGTCACAGCAGTAGAATTCAACAGCCTGAGTAGCAGCTGCTGAATGACTTCATTTTTCAGGTTTGTGTTTTCAAACAGACAGGCAGTGATTTTAGGTTATCCTGGGTTAATAAATTACATTGTCCTTCAGCAGGACTATGGACTGTCCCGCACCAAAGCTGTGAGCAGGGTGAATGGCTCAGAGCAGGCTCTTTGAGGCAAGCTGCTCCCTTTGCCTTTATTTTCCAACTTTGCTGCCAGTTGTCTTGAAAGTACTTTAAATTGAAAATTAAAGAAACAACACACCCATGACTACTACTAGCTTTTTGTATAGAGGTGGGCAGATGTAGCTTTACACATCCACATTTGGACCTCCTGTCAAAAATCGAGGCAGTGTAAAAAATAGTTGTGGATTTGATGGGACTGCAACATCAGACTCTGCTGTTCGTCCCTCTCTGCTGGACCAAGAGTTGTGAACGCATATGAACAAGAACCAAGGAAATAAGTTGAACTAAACTAGTTAAAATGCTCAAAAGAACCATTTTTAAACACAGAAGCATTCAGAGAACAAAACCTTCTTTTCAGCACCTCTGGCTCATTCCTAGAAGCCTTTTCTAACATTTCTGCTAAATCAGTTGAGAAAGTCGCTAAAGCATAGCAACATCACAGTGTCCCTGGGCAAAAAAAAGCACCAGAGAGCCTTGAGAAAACTCTGAATAATGCAGAAAGCAAGAACAAATGTTTTATATATGTGGTATTGTTAAAACTCTCAAGCAGCATAAATACAATAAACAATAGCAAAGAATAGGATATTTCTGTTTGTTTCCCCATACTTGAGATGACCTAACCTACCTCAAGCATGGTTCCACTTTGGGACTTGTGAGTTATTTGATCAGTCCAAACTTGTGAAAATAAACACTATTATTCTACTGTTTTACATTCTTTTGTTCTCTGTAAATAGACTGAGAACTAGCAAAGTAAATTATAATAAAATACAAATCAAAATAAAAACTGCTGATAAAGCAGAAACAACACAAGGGGGAAAAAAATGTAATAAACACAGAAATAATGAAGTTAAATACTCATCACTGAGCACAGCTCTGTGTGCTCCAGATGACTTTGTCACTGTTTTATGGTTGAGTTCTGATCTCATTGACAGACATCTCCTGCAGAGACTTCCCTCATGCTAACCCTGGCATGGCCAAGAGAAAAAACTAACATTTTGGAGTCAGTATTTTCAGAGAATCCTGTGGAGTTAGGTGTTCAGATTTCATTGGATTTCAGTGCAGGTTGAACACCTAACTTTGTGTCTTTGAAAAAAATCCCCTTGTAACGTAATAGGCCATTTCTTTGGCCCTACCTGCATTGTCTTCCAGACACTATTTTCCAGTGTTTTGTCTAGTTGTAAGTAAATGCTGTAGGGCTATATTAGTATCTGAGGACCCAGCTAGAAGAGATGAACTTGATTGTAACTTCTTTATTAAGAATGGGTTTGTTCTCTGGGCCCTAGGCCCAAAACTCCATTCATGCCTCTGTGTGGCAGTGGCATCTTTGAAGGCATGTCTTGCAGATCAGTTAATGTCCAGATTTGTGCACATCATGTGTTAAAAATTACTGTTGTTCGTACATCAATTATAGGGCTTTCACCACCCCCTGGGAAAAGTCATTTTGCAGCCTGATATATGTCACTGTTGGAAGGCTTCTTTTCATATTTTTATAGTGGTTTTTAGCACTATTTATATTTTTATAGTGGTTTTTATCTGAAGATAGAAAGCAGAAAGCTCACTGTGTTGGCTAGAGCTCAGAATGCATGTGGCTATGCCTGTGCATGGAGATGAGGTAACTGGTCAGACATGGTATCATTTTACATTCCCCTCCCACACCAGAAAAGCACCTTCTTTCTTTATCCTATTTATAGAAAATAAAAGAATTTACTTGGTTCTTTTTTTGGACAAGAAATGTAATGTTAATGTTTTATACAGACCTCTTCAGTCAGAAGCCCCGGAGGGAATCAACACAGCCCTGGCTGGGAGAGCATGCTGCCCCTAAAAACAAGGCAGTAAGGGTGGTTAATGACCTGCTGTCCACAGATGTCCAAATTCTGTCTCAATGCCAAAAAAAGGATTAACCCAAATGATATAGTTCAAGTAAGTTCCCTCATAGCAGGACTTAAGCAAACTTCACATGGGAAATCATAATGTATGCAAGAAATTATACCTCCTCCTGGCACTCCCACACCCACTGAACTGCATCCATCTCTGCTTAGGGAGAAAGATGTAAAAATAGCACAGAAAAGCATATTTTGAGAGGATAAAGTGAAATTTTAAGTTAACTAAATAGCCCAGGTTGAAAGAGTATGCAGCTTTTACCAGTGTATGAAAGAGTTATAATTACTGATGGTCCAAAAAAAGAGATATACAACTTTACACACTTACCAGAAGCTCATTGTCTCAAAACAAATGTCGCTTAACATCCAGCTTCTCAGTTTGGTTTAGCTGAAGAAAGTAAATCCATGTCTTACCAATACAACTTTCCAGAAGGATTTTTGAAATCCTCTTTTCCTTTGTGTCTACTTGACAAATGATCTTGGAAATGCTGGCTATTTACTTACAGAAATCGTGTTCTTGGGACCCAGTTCATCCTTTCATAATTCAAAGGCTGGAGGGGCATGGTATTACATTTTATGTGCAAGTCTTACAATAAGGATGTTAAAATGATCCTCTAGTCAGACCAAGGAATATTTATCCTACAGTCCTGCACTGTTGCCCAAGGGTTTTCGCATAAATTCTTCCTTCATCCTCACTCTCCTATTTAACTTGAGCCTATATTAGGTCCTATTACCTTTACCCAGCTGCCTAAAGCAGCTAAGGAATGAGATACACATCCTGAGCTCCTTTGATAGTCAAGGGAGAGTGAAGCATCTCCAGTGCAGCCACCTTTGATCTGAACTGGACTCTCACTTACCTTCTCTATCTGCCTTGCCCACACAGTATTCCATGGAGACTAACCTAGCACCCACAAAACCTATCAAAAACTATATCCCTACATGAGATGCGTAGGAAGGAGAGGCAGGCTTTGGGGCAGCACAGAGAGGGTGACTGGCCTTTGCAGTGGTTACCTTCCACTGCAGTCATCTTGGCATGGTGGCAAAGAGAGCCTTTGAGAGCCTTTCCTGCAGGATTAAAATATGGAGAGGTCACTCTACCTCAGCCTCAGGAATCAGCTGCAATGGAAGGGCAGATACAGTGGCTTTTGTCTAAATTTGAAGCCCGATTCTTCACTGCTTTTCCCCATATGATGACAGCAAAGGGGTTTGTTTGTGTGTTGATCCTCTTTGCAACTAATTTCTTCATATATCTGAAGTGATTTTATGTCATAAACTGAATAATAACCTTGCCTCTCAATACAGCACTATGCCCAGTTGTGGCCTTAAATTTTCATATTTGGGAAATAATTTGCTCCAGTTTTACTTGGGGAATATTTAGGTTAGATGGCAGCTTTCTTACATTTTTAATGCACATTTTAAAGAGTTTTCTTTTTATATTTTTCATAATTCCCCAAGGATGTGTGTATAGTATCAACAGTACTGAACGACATGAACTTTTACTGTAAGGAACTGAAATATCATGGTAATCTAGTTTTCATGGTAATTTGGCCCATGGAAGTCTCTCCCAGGAATAAAAATGCCTGAGAAAAACAGAATTCACATAAACTCTCATTATTTTCTAAGTTCATGTATGAGTCTATGGGGAAATAGATGAATAGTGAGCCTCCAAATATAAATTACGCTGCCCAAGAATGAAAGATCAGTACATACTCAAATTCCAGATCCAGTAATAATAAAATTCAGCATTAGTTCCATTGATAACAAAACCTCAGTACAGCGCAAAAATACCACCGTGATCAGCACAATATAAAAGAAAAAGGGTGCGGTTCCCTCACAGCTGAAGCCAAACTAAGCTGATCTGTTTCCTTTTGTGGTCACACCACCCCTTCTTGTCATCACAGCACTATTTATTTTATTTTGTTAGTTTTCTAACGATTCGTACCTGGGCCTACCCTGCCCTGCCAGGGAGTCAGAGGAAGAGCACATATGTACAAAGTGTAAGGTGGGTTGTACTCCACATAATCACCTGTGTGCATGCAAGGAACACCAGGCAAATGTAGAATGGCAGCAAAGCCTTCTGCACAAGACAGAATGGCATTATTTATGCACAGACTAATTTGAAAGTCCTTTGGTTTGTGTAACAGTAATCCATATGATTAATTTGCCAGCTTGGATAGAAATTAGGAAAACTGTTTGCCAAAGACTTGCCAAACCCGTCCTTCTCACTGTCTGGTATGACATTTATGTGTTTGCCTTCCTGTGAATGTATCACTACTTTAAGTGTATAGGAATAGGTAAAGAAAAAGAAAAGCTATGAATATCATATACAAATGGTTAATGGAAGAGCAGCTCTGTCTGTGTGAGAAAGGGGAATAAACTATCCTAGAAGAGAAAGTAGAATAAAGCAGATATCTTTTGCAATTACATCCATGCTGGGTATATAAATATATTAGCAAAAAATCATCTCCTTAAATGAAATAATTATATAGCTCTCAAACTGAATGCATCCTGTAATCATTTAAAGAGAACCATAAATAAATAAATTTTTTTTAAATTTAGAAAAAAAATAAAAGAATCGCAGTGGAGAAAAGAATTTGGAAATAATTAGCGCTCAGAAACTGTGTTTTAAATGGCCCACAAAGTGAAGAACAGTACCACTGTAAACTGGGCAGTCCAGCTAGAACTGGAAGACTCGAGTATTGCTGCTTATGTAAAGTTCTCTGTGATTATAAGGACCTGGAGGCAGTGGTGTGTATAACTTAAAGCCGCGTTACTGGTGCATGACGCGGCTCCTGAGAGCAACGCCAACAGCCTGTGTCCGCACCGGGACAGGTTTCACTCCTGTGTCCAGTTCTCCCTTTGTGTATTCACAGGGACCACAAAAGCAAAGTGAATGCAGCAAACTTCACCTCTTGGCAGACGTCGAATTTTTTTCCCAGGAGAATGACCCCACTGCCTGCCTAACACAATACAAAGAAGGGTTTTCTCCAGCCGTGCCCTGCAAGTCAATACTTGCTGTTATGTAACTAAACACAGCATATCAGCTCACATAGCCTTTTTAATGGGGAAAAATAGTACTTTTTAAGATTTGTGGCCAGATTAATCACACGCCTGACAGCTCTGTGCTGCTCCAATGACACAGAACAGCTTTCAGCCTGCAATAACTGATTGATTAAACCAGCTCGTCATGGCATCACTGGAGCAGCGCAAACCAGCTGAAGCATAACAGTAAACCTACCTTCTCAGCTTTGATTTTGAGGGATTTATATCTCAGCCTGATATAATTTCTGAAGATAAAACATTTAATGGCTTAATTAATTAATGTGCATGCTTAAAACTTGATATTTACTTATTTGGTAGTAAGTTAATTTAAATGTTTGAAATCTTAGTGTTTACTTATTGGGTAATACATTTGAAGAGAAAGCACTCTAGGATGATTTTTAAAAAATCTGTCCCCCTGTGTCCATAAGCATGTTCATGTGATGTTGGTGACAGCTGGATGTGAGGACCAGGACTGAGTGCATCCTGGGTGAGTTAGGAGCAGTAAGTTATCTCAGCGTCTCACATAAGGCAGAAAGATTTCCTCTTAAATCAAGTCCACTGAAATTTGCTTCACAGAACGTGCAAAACGACACCAAAAGCCAAGTACAATGTTGCTTATGGACAGTAAGCACACAGGAAATAACCTCTGATGCTGCCATAGAATTAAAGCAAAACAGGATACAGAAAGGTTTAGTGGGAAAGATGACTCTGCAAAAAGGAAACTAAGCCTTATTTATAAAGCAAGACTCATACCTCTCAGGGAGAGAGACCTCAGCCTGTCATTTTCTACCGTGGCTAGATCATGCCTCATGAGCAATCAGTCTATTATTTCCAAAATTTTCAGGCTAATTTGCTATTGCAAAATGAAATTTCTTCAAACGAGACAAAAAATGCATTCCTCCTTCAGGATTGCACTCTGCACATGCCAAATCTGAAGTTACAAACCCAAGCTGTTTTGGACTTCTCTGAGCATAAAAAAAAAAGGGGGGGGGGGAGGGGACATCAGGACAATTTTCTGAGAAGAAAAATGTTCGTCGGTTTCCAGAAAAAAAAACAATCACTTGGGCTAAGGTCAGTTTGGGAAATTTCAAGTCACAATATGAGTTTCTGAGCATTATAGAAGTAATGGTGAGCAGCAGTTTAAACTGAAAGTCATTCTGAGAGACAAAAACACTAATTCCAAAGTTCATGCTGAGTTTTGCCTCCACCATGGCTCTGATTTTCAAAAGTCTACTAATTTTCCCAAAAGGAAGAGATGTTCTTGAAACTGGTCATGCTGTATCTCTGCAGCAGAGCTTTCCTGAGAAGTCTGTCAAAATTCGGCAAGGGAAAAGGGGGGTTTTTTGGATGGGATTTGTATTTTAGCACAACATTTTATAACTGTAGATATGCTATGAAAAACTCATTGTGCAAATGTTTTTGTCTCACTAGATCCTGAGAGTGACTTTGCCTCACAGCTTCTTGCCTGTTCCGCTAATCTAGTTGGAGAGGTATATCAATCTGAACTATATGAGGAAAGAGGCTTTTGGAAAACTGTTTAAATTTTTTTTAGAAATTGAAGTTATTCCTAAAGTTAGAAAGAGAAATGCCTGTGTGGAAAAAAAAATACGTAGATGAAGTGACCTAAGTGGCCTTTATATGTGCACCTTTCATCTTACAAAATTTATGGACAGCTTTGCTCCCTGTGCCCCATGGAACACTGTGTGTGATACCTCTGTGCCACCTGGACTTCTAACCCCACCCCTCATCTGAAAAATTCTCTTGTATTGTCAAATGTTTTGATGCTATCTAAATGCACAGGATTTCTCAAAATTGTGCATATTAAGTAGAACTGAAACTTCCTGTTTACAATGCTATAAAACCAAATTCTGAGGTCTCTGTGCAAACCAAATATTGACTTTTAAGGGTCATGGAGCAACTATTGACCCAAATTGGCATGCAAGGAATTACATATCTGAATCTAGATATGGGATCTGTGTCACAGCTTAGCTGCACTGAAGCACTGTCAAGAAATTACAGTCATAATTGCATGAAAACAGAGATTCACAGCCCCTCAGGAGACTTGTGCTCTAGACTCACTGCCGATATTGTCTGGGCCTCCCTTTGCACAGAGAGCTGGCTCATATGGAGACACAAAAGGTAGAAGCCTAAAGAGAGTATCCTGAGAGTATCAGGAGCCAAATCCCATTGGGTCAGGCCCAGAAGGATTCTGCACTGTGCTATGGCAGGTAAATTTGCACATAATATGCACTTTATTTTAAAGTCTGGGACAAGTCCTGCCTCCATGAGATCAGTGTTGATCGATTCAACTTCATTGAATATGAGTGCCACAATGTGCTCTACCTTGGGCACTGGTGTTACCTGTATTATATCTGCTCTCTACAATTACCTGAAGCCAGGTGGGGGGCAGTCTCTTCTCCCAGTGAACAATAGAACAAGAGGAAATGGCCTCAAGTTGCACCAGGGGAGGTTTAGATTAGATATCAGGAAAAATTGCTTTACTGAAGAGGTGATCAAGTGCTGGAACAGGCTGCTCAAGGAAGTGATGGAATCACCATTCCTGGAAGTGTTCAAAAAACATGTGAATGTGGCACTTAGGGACATGGTTTAGTGGTGGGCTTGGCAGTGCTGGGTTAGTGCTTGCACTTGATGATCTTCCCCAACTTTAATGTTTCTGTGATTCTATGAATACTCTCTGTATAAAACCCCAGACATTTGTGTGTGTAAATATATTTGCATATCTCTATCTATACATGTGCGTAAATACATATGCAGCTCACTGCACTGGGTTTTTTTCTGAGATTGCATAGAGCCATGTTCACTGGAAGTGTCATAACAATACCACTTCTTTTCTGATTGCTACTGGACAATTGAAATGATGATGATAATGGCTAAATACGGCAGGATAAATGCAAACTGGGGAATATATGTATTTCCTGCTTTAAAAGGGTCAGCCTCACAAAGTACAGAAGTAAGGGAGAAAACTTATGTTAAGCTTGTGAATGGTAATTAGGAAACCATTTAAAATATATTGCTAGATGCTTGCAAAGATATCATTGAATAAAGAAGGTGATTGATTTAGGTCTTGATTTTGAGAAAGAAGGTCCTGATTTAAAAATTCAACTGGAATTCAGATGGAAAATTTTTTAAAAATTCTTTAATAAAATTTAAAAAGTATAAGGTTAATTAAGTTTAATAAAAGCATAAATGTTGAAGAGTAGGAAGGAGACATTGATTTGAATGAATATAAATCCAAAAGCAATTACAAGAATGTGATAAAATATACAAAACAAAAAAAATTAACGGACAGATGGTCAAAGACAATATTGTTTTATGTAAACTGAGACTAAAAGAAAGTGGTTAATGTTAGAATTCTGTTACTTGATGGAAGTTGTGGAACTGTCAGTAAACAAAACAGGTAACAGCGAGGCCCAACAGTCATTTTTGTTGCATATTGAAAAATACATATGAGTTTTATAATAGAGATAACTAATAGTAATTAAGTCATTCTTAAAATTTCAGTGTCCCAAAACTGCTCTAGAATTTATAAATTTAAAACCCCTATCTGTTTAGATTTTTTGTATCCAAGATCTTTAAAAGAACTTTCTGGCAGGTAATATCAATATTCTCTGTCATCAGTTCCCAGGAGACTGTCTGGGAGGCAGAGATTGCTCTCATCCAGCACTAGACGCTTCTTTGAGAGTTTTCATCTCTGGGCTGGTCATCCTACATTCCTTTTACAGTCAACCAAGAGATAGAGGCATTTCTAGAATGAAATTCATCTGACCAAAAGCTGACATCTATGTTCGGTTAAAATAATCACATGCTAATGTGGTATCCACAGAGTTTTTTTAGAAAACCAACAGGATGCCCAAGCTTTCTCAGATCTGCCTGCAAGGCATCAGTCCTGGCTCTCCTTGCAATGCAGTGGGAGAGATCATGTCCTTGGAAGTCTAAGCAAGGTCATCTTGTAGGACTGAGATTTTGACATGAGTATCACTCCAATGGGAAAGCTGAGCCATGTTCTACCACTGCAGTTCAGGCACATGTTGATGCATTGAAAATGTTCAGAGAAGAGTTATGAACCTTCTTAGATACTCTGCAAGGCAATGGAAGACTCGGAGATCCAGGTAAGCATTATTTATTTTTGTAGTGTAAAAATATGCCCATGGCTTTAATAAATATGCAAAAAAAATTGCATACAAACCTAAGGAGGAAATACTAAAAACAAGATAATAATAAGTAGGATCTTGTATTAATGTCATTCCTATTATGTAAGCTGCCTTCTACAAGTGTCTACCTATCCTGACTTTAGCTGACTCTAAAGGAACCAAAGGTGCTTAGACTACTAATTCAGACACATCTATTTATACTGTAAAGGATGGTTTGGGCTGAAAGTGGTATTTTAACAGCAGAGTAAAATCTTGCTCCTTTAAAATCAAAAATATGATTAAAGAATTGGGAAAGATGCCATACAATAAGAAACTCAGGAAGTTCAATCTATTTTGCTTACTAAAAAAGGCCAAAAGGTAACTTAATCACAGACTGACATTACCTACAGGGATAATCCCAATAATGACTTCTCAATCTGCCCTGCAAAGATAGAACAAAAGTCGGTGGCTGGAAGCTGAAGATAACTCAGACTAGAAACTAAATGTAATTATTGGCGGCGACAATAAATAGTAATTATAAGGGTGGCTGCTGATCCTTTAACTAAAGAACCCTCAAAATCAAATTTATAAAAAAAAAATCATGCTGCAAATCAGGCAATCAATAATTGAGGAAGGAATATAACTTTTGCTGTGCCAGATTCTGGCCAGTGTCTCACACTGCCCAGTAATTTAAGAATCTATAAATCCACTATCCATGAGGTTTCCTATTTTGATCTGTTTAAAGAAAATGTTATCTACATGCTTATCATGGTGACATTGAATCACTGTTAATATATGCATATGGTTCAAAGCAGGTTAATTACCATTTTTTCCAACTCCAGCCTCTCGTATGATTTGCCACAGCCTCTCACAGCGCTCTTGTTTTGAAAACTAATTCCCATTATCTAAAAGACTTTCCAAAGCAAACACAACAATTTAGCACTTTCTAATATTTATTTTGTATTCTCAAAGAAGAGGCAATACTGGTATGAGGTTTTTTTTTTTGGAGGGGGAGAGTTCTTCTTCTGCAAAGGTACTTGTGTCCACTGCAGTTTTACTTAGTCCAAGGACCAGGTCCGCAGGCTGAGGGCTTTGCTTTGTAGCTTCTGAATATGCAGTAGGTGGTTTATTTCATGGCAATTAGGTAAAGGCCTTGTTCTGGTAGCAGCAAACTCTGCTTCAGTGCCTAACTGCAGCAGGAGGTGGCAGATGAAAAGGGGTTTCATGTACTAAGACAAAGATGTGTAGTTTTTAAGGTCACTATGATTCTCCCTCTAGCCTTCTTTCATACATAATTTGGAAAAAAAAAGAAACTCCAACCAAAACCTTCTCCCGTGGAAGCCTGCCTCTTGTTTTGAGGTGTTTGACTGCATGGGGAGCACCCATCACCCATTCTCTGTGCTTGTGTCCTGTCAATGGTAAACTCGGCGGTGCTGGCAACATGTGCAGCACACTGTGTGCATTCACAGCATTATCACCCACCCAGATTAGCAGCTGAGCACTGCTCGGTGCAGACAGCAATGCCTGCAGGTAAATATGGGCCTTGCAAGATATGGTTGAGTTGCTGACTCCATTGCAGGCTCCTTGCCTGACCTTGGGACTGGAGCACTGTCTGCCTCTGTGTTTAAAAAGTTAAGATAATATTACTTGTCTACCTCACAAGGATTTTGTGAGGTTAGAGACACTGTTTATTCAAGCTAGACGTAAAGTGTTACAGCAATGAGAGCTATGTAAATACCTATGCTCATGAAACCTCAATTAAAGCACGACCCATCTTGCTAGAGGAAAGCACACTTAAAGCCCATCAGTCCCTGCAATGTCCCGGGACAGCTCTCACACAGTTTCCCCCTCTCAGAGGTAAAGAAACCCCACTGGTGATGGAGCCTCAGAGGGGAAACATGCAGTGAGTGAGCACAGAGCACCTCAAAGCACGGGTTTTGCTGTGATTTACAGTCTCGTGCTTGGTAAGGAGCAATAGCCGAGGGGTGGCTGATCCTGTTAGTCCCAGTCTTGGTTGACCACTGGAGCTGGGGAATGATGGGGAGCAGTGAAGGCCCCAAGGTGTGTTCAGAGGCATAGCTGCCTGTGACAGACACCCTCAGGAGCACACACACATGGTACATGCTGTATGAGCACAGAAAGAGGTCGCTTAACTAGGGCTTTACAAATATTTTCAAAGTACTTTACAAACAATTCATTAATAGATGACATATTTTTGCTAAAGGCACAACCAGCTCAACCAGATTTTATTACAGGTGTAAATAATATCAAGAGAATTTAAGTGCGACCCTCATTTCTCTGCTCTTAATCCTTCCTCCTTCTGACATGTTAAAGGTCTGCTTAGTCATCCAGCCCTTTCCTCCCAAATTCACAAATGCTTCATCCACACTTACTTATTTTACAGGGATTTAGATGAATACCAGGACGTACCTAGCAGTGCCCTACAGGTTTCATGGCCCCAATGAAAAAACAAACAAGGCTACAGCCCAGAGTTTAACCCATTGAGAAGACAAAGCAGCAGCTTAGAAAGCCACCCCGGACATTTTTAACCCGACAGTGGAAGAGCTCAGCACTTTTGGGCTGGAGAAAGGCCAGAAATGAGGGGAGGATTGGGGCACGATGAGCCCAAATACATCTGCTGAGCTCAAACACATCTGCACGGGGCTCAGCCTACCCTCTCCCTGTGGAGCCGAACTTGGGGAGCCCCTGGGACCAACACCTATGGTCACTGGGGATAGTGACGATGTCTCCCAGAGGCGCTGGCCACACGGGACAGAAGGGGGGGACCTGTTGTGGGGAGAGGAGACACGGATAGGAATCCCCGGGGTTTCTAAGGGATGAAGGGTGGGGGTTGCAGGTAGTGGGTCACCAAGGAGAAGGGGCCCCTGCGAGGAGCGGTGGAATGCAGCCGGTGGAAGTGCGCTCTTCGGGGTTGCGGGTGAGGGTCGGGGCTCCCCTGGGAGCGGGGGCGGAGGGGAACTGCTCGGTT
>VZTH01018674.1:49014-83392 GCA_013397815.1 Aleadryas rufinucha
GGGGGTCCCCGGCGCCCGGCGGGGAGGACCGCCCGCCGCAGCGCGGTACCCCCTGCCCGCCCGCTCGCGGAGGCTGTGGCGACTCCCGGAGCTTTCTGTCCTGGCCGCTGCCCTCCGTCCCGGCCGTGCCCCAGGTGCCGCGCCCGATTCCATGCGGGACGAGCGGAGCTGGCCGCGGGGAGCTGCGGTAGCTCGGGACCCCGCCGGGAGCTTCACCGCGAAAGTTTCTTTCCCAGGCGAATGGCAGGATCCCTGTCCTCCCCACGGGCATGGATTTCCTCAAACAAAACCCATCTTGTTTCTCGGGGCAGAGTTCCCGAGTCAGCACGCAATTCCTCTCACGGTGTCGCGTCGCCGAATTACGATTATTCAAAAGACGAGAAAACTACAATATTTTATTACCGTTGCAAATGCAGACGTGACCTTATTGTAAAAGAAATACATTTTTCTAGGAGGACCGTGAACCAAAGTATTTCAATAAATGCTTCTTTTCCCCCTATTTATTTCTTAGCTGGAATATCCAGGCAATGCTCAGAACACATATATGTATTTGTTTAAACCACTTAAATTTGGTTTTCTGCTTTCTTAAATTGTACCTTTGAGGTTTAAATCTGGCTAAATCCCACTCGCTTCATTGGAACTGATGGGCTAAATTTACATGGAGCTGATCTAGGGAGTAAAATGTTCAGGCTTTGGCTTCAGACCACATTTGAACTGAAAGAAGACAACATTGTTATTTTTTTCTCTTTTGTTTTTATTGGTTTTGGTTTATTTGTTTTATGCTGCTTCCTGATTTTTAAGACAAAGGACCAAATATTACTGCTAAAAAGGCAAAAAAAGAAAACTTGTTACATTTCAACCTGTTTCATTTTCCCCTGACGCACTTGTGATTTCTTTTTCTCTCTTCCAGTTCTTCCTGTGTTCAGTTTATGTCCCGATGTGCACAGAGAAGATTAACATCCCCATAGGTCCTTGTGGAGGTATGTGCCTCTCTGTCAAAAGAAGATGTGAACCTGTTTTAAAAGAATTTGGGTTTGCCTGGCCAGAAAGCCTAAACTGCAGCAAATTCCCACCCCAGAATGATCACAACCACATGTGCATGGAGGGCCCAGGAGATGAAGAGGTTCCCCTTCACAGCAAGACCTCCTTGCAGCCTGGAGAAGAGTGCCACGGCATGGGATCTAACTCGGATCAGTACATTTGGGTGAAGAGAAGCTTGAGCTGTGTCCTGAAGTGTGGCTATGATGCTGGTCTGTACAGCAGGTCAGCTAAGGAATTCACAGATATCTGGATGGCCATATGGGCCAGTCTTTGCTTCATTTCAACTGCCTTCACAGTCCTGACCTTCCTGATTGATTCATCCAGATTTTCCTACCCGGAGCGGCCAATCATATTTTTGAGCATGTGCTACAATATTTATAGCATTGCTTATATTGTGAGGCTAACTGTGGGCCGGGAAAGGATATCCTGTGATTTTGAAGAGGCAGCAGAACCTGTTCTTATCCAAGAAGGTCTTAAGAACACAGGATGTGCGATAATTTTCTTGCTGATGTACTTTTTCGGGATGGCTAGCTCCATCTGGTGGGTTATTCTGACACTGACGTGGTTTCTGGCTGCGGGACTCAAGTGGGGCCACGAAGCTATCGAAATGCACAGCTCCTATTTCCACATCGCAGCCTGGGCCATCCCGGCCGTGAAGACCATCGTCATTTTGATTATGAGACTCGTAGATGCAGACGAGCTCACCGGCCTCTGCTACGTTGGGAACCAGAACCTGGATGCACTGACGGGCTTTGTTGTGGCTCCACTTTTTACCTACCTGGTCATTGGGACGTTATTCATTGCAGCAGGACTCGTGGCCTTATTTAAAATCAGGTCTAATCTCCAGAAAGATGGAACTAAAACTGACAAACTGGAAAGACTGATGGTCAAAATTGGGGTCTTTTCAGTGCTGTACACTGTCCCAGCAACGTGTGTCATTGCCTGTTATTTCTACGAAATCTCCAACTGGGCCATTTTCCGCTACTCGGCAGATGATTCCAATATGGCAGTAGAGATGCTCAAAATTTTCATGTCCCTTCTGGTGGGTATTACGTCAGGTATGTGGATCTGGTCAGCCAAAACTCTGCACACGTGGCAGAAGTGCTCCAACAGGCTGGTGAACTCAGGGAAAGTGAAACGGGAGAAGAGAGCAGACGGTTGGGTGAAACCTGGGAAAGGGAACGAGACTGTGGTATGAGAAAAGGACAACGTCCCGGTGATCTGACTGCTCTCCTTTGAAGGACTGACATGTGAAAGCATTGCTGTGTAAATGTTGGGAGTAGAGTAGGGAGACGGTTACACAACCTGTCTCTGGGGATGGGGGAGAAAAAAGAAGCCTTAAAGAATAAACAGCAAAAAGATCATGCTGCAGATACAATAGCCATAAACCATGCTGCCCAAAATAGGAGAGCCCAGGGAGGCTTTAAAAGCTGTGAAATACCCAAACATGTTATCTTCCTTTTTTTTAAAATTTTTTTTTAAAGCAGGATGCATTTAGTGAAGTCTTGAAGTCTCTAGAAACTGAGGTGCTGTAGCCCATAGCTGTGAGATGATGTTTTCCTTTAATCATCTTATAGCTGATGGAGGAAAGGCAATCTGGGGCCAAATTCTGGGCTTAATTAGGATCCAGTTACCAAGTTACAAGAAGATGGAGCACCCAGGACCTCAGTTAGATGTCTTCTTTCTGAGTTCAGCATTGAGAAGGAAGGGCTTGATGAGGGTTCTGTCTTTATGCCCTGGGGAATTCTGATGTTCCAATACACTGTACAGTTCAGTCAGGGATCACATCCTGAAACAAATAGCAAATGGACTTCCCAGGTCTTACCCATGATGAGTAGGATTTGGTGAGGTATTAGTGAGGATGATGTTTAAGTCTTCTAGTGGCCTATTAATAATTTCAACTTATTCTTTTTACCATTTGTAACCTGGCCTGAATGGAGAGTTGATTCTGCCTTGTGGGAATTTGAACCTCCCTGTGTTTCTTCCCACCTGAATTATTCTGTGGTTCTATCAATATTTCTAAATTTCAAAAACTTTACTCAAGGCCATCCTTAGAAGCAGAGGAATCAGCTCAAAGTGGGAAACTGTGTGTGGTCTTCTGCGTCTATTATCATTATCCATCTGCCTCCATTCTTGCCCCTTCAGGTGCTCCTGCAATTTCTAGCAGACCACTTTATTCTGCTGCATTTATAAGCTTTAAGAAAAGTCTTAAGAATATAGTGTTCCTTCAGGAAAGAGAAGAATTAGTTGAAGGTACCTTCAAACAATGCCATGTTTCTCCAAGCAAACTTACTTGTGTCTCTCTGGAAACTCATTGCATGAAGCAATTAAGTCTTAATGTATTTCATTCAGCGTGATGCTATCTCCTCTGTAGACGCCAGTCTGGGGAGAAGCAAAATGTTAAGTTCCTTGGCAACCTCGTGTTCGCACAGATCCTTTGTATAATTATGTGTGTCAGTTGCAATTAAAAGCACATTCTCAGCCCATGACATTGCAGTACAGCTGACTGCCTCACAACGATGCTTCAATTGCTCCCTGACAGCTATGGAGACTTCATTTAGTGTATATTTACACACAGAATGTGAGCAGGCATTCAGTCCTCAGGAGCAGCAAGGACCTTTCCAGTTTTTGTAAAGGGATCCAAGAGATCCATCTTCTTGGTGAATAATGCTGTTTCAAAGCAACCACTGAGTTTTCCTATCCTTTTATTTGAGGACGCATCAGCTTGTGCTCATGGGGAGCTGAACATAGTGTCAGGGGCTTGTTTGGCTAGTAAGAAAGGTGATGCAAATACAAATATTCCAGAAGCACTTAAGAGAACACTGTTCTGATGCTCTATCCTTTTGAAAGACCTTTGGTTTTATCTGTGTGCCCCAAGCTTTTGCATCCTTTGTTTGTGTGGAACCTGATCAGCTGCAGAGCATCCCCCTGGTGCCCCAACTCCCATGATCTTCCAGGGCAGCTGAGAGCAGATGCTGTTTTATTAAAGTACTTGCTTTTCACACAGGTGCCCATGTGCTTCCCAAACCACAGTTCACTCCAGCTCTGGAAATGAGCACTAATCAGACCCAGACACATGTGTTGTCTCAATGTCAGTGTCGAAACATGTGCTAAAGAACTTTTTTTTTTCTTTTTAAAAACAAAAAAAACAGACCCCAAACAAACCCTAATGGCAGTCTTTGCGGTTGGGCTCCCTCTCCAGCAGAACAAGTGACAACTTGACACATTGTGCTCAAGACACACAAGCACTGTCTTGGCCAACACAGCTGGGCCTTTTCACCCTCTCCATAAAGTCTCTTGCTGTTAGTGTTGTGTTTGGATCTGGTTATTCCTTTGTGGACAAGGAGTTTTGTAAGTGTGAGATCTTCAGATGCCTGAGCTTCTCCATCATGCAGTCTTTCTGCTGGCGCAGTGAGGAATGTAGAGTCAGCAGCTGTATGTTGGCTTTCAAGGAGCAAGGATGCAGTATGACCTTTCTCTTGTAACCTAGTATTTGGCTGTGCCAAGGTGTCATGTTCACTGAAGGTGTTTTTCACTCTGAAATGCTTTGGATCCTCTCCTGGCCAATAAGACCCATGTTTGAGCAATATATGACCCATGTTGATTCAATAAATGGCATTTTTAACCTTGTTATGTATACAGAAGTGAATGTTAAATAGTGCCTTGTCATCAAATCCTTGCATCTCTGCCTGTGACCATGTGAACTGTTGACAGAGGGATGCCCCTAGTGATGTGAGGCACAGTGAGCTGGATGAGGATGGCACTGTGTAGCCCTAGGAGGGACGTGGGGGGATATTCCATTAATGTATGCGAAGGATTCAAATGCTATGGGAAAGACGTGGGCTGGGGGGAGACACCAGCTGCTGTTCCTGAAGAGACATCTTTCCCCAGCAGTTGGGGGAACGCTGTACTGACCCAAAGTGAAATTGGTTGTTGCATCAATTAAACCATTCCATCAGTGTATTCACCCTCATGCATTTACCTGGCTGCACTTCAGGGCTGTATGGGTGGGAAGTCACAGCAGACAGCTTAAAAACTGGCGCTTGTGAAGAGCAGGTATCAGCAATCCCTACATTCTCTCATTTCAACATTGTTATGAGCTTAAAGCCAAAACCAGTGTGACTAATCCTGTCTCAGAAGTGCAGTTGCTGTGGTTATACAACCAGAAACTTTGCAGGCGTTTCCCTCGATTGCACAGTCCCTGCTCCCATCTCCCCCCTCAGCCTGTGCTCTTGGCACTGCAGGTTTCAGAGGCGTCTGCCAGAGAGGTACAAGCAGACAAGTTGGCTCCTTTTTATGAATTTTAAGGAAATAGACACTGATTATTTTGGGGTGTACAGAAAATATATCTACTCCAATGTATGTACTGTAAATTTCTAATTTATCACTGTAAAAAAACCAAAGCAACTTTGCTATTTAATTTTTATATCAAAATAAAACTTTAACTTCTGTGGATAACTAAAGAATTATTGGCAGCCTTCACATTTTTTGTGAGTTTGTTTCTTAAATAGGCTTCAGCATTGTTGGAAATGCTTTTTTCCCCAGAAGGAAGAAGGACTGAAATGTTCATGCTGTGTGGTGAAAGGACGCTTTGAATGGGTTAATTCAGGATGGTTTGGAGCTTATAACTGAGAACAAGACATCGTTGGGCAACAGTGAAAGTATGTTCATGTTTCTGCACATGGGGTGGACAGAAACCCTTTCAAAGACAGCGCACAGGTCCTGGGTGGCTGGGGGCACAGCTGGAGCTTTGGTGTTGTGGGAGCATGTCCTCAAATCCCAGTGGGAAGGCAGTATGGAAACATAGCCTGCTGCTGCTCTAGCCCTGCTATGATGTGGCTCCTGAGAAGGGCAGCACCTCCTGTAAGGCTCTTTTTATTTCAGGTGTTGCAGAAGATGTACATCCAAAGCATGAGCGTTCAGATCCGGAGCATATGGTGGAAGAGGGCAGTGTCACCACCAGCCTGTTCAGTATATGGGAACTATCAGTGGCTTTTGGAAGGGGAAAATCCTAATCTTAGTAACCTGCTTGAAATGAGTTCGTTCCTATGGGTGATTTCAGTCATTTCTGCCCTTCAGAGGAGAGATTCAATTGAATGTCTACATTTTCTAGCAATGGTTTTCTAAAAACTAAAGCTTATTAATGCTCTACTTTTCATTGCTGTTTGTCATTTCTGTTCACAGTTGGGATGTATGGGGACAGCAAGGAGTTGCTTTTTGTGTGCATCCCTCACCAGTTTCTCTTGACACTGACAGAACGGTATGCAGTATTAATCATCTAAACCCATTTAATTGTCTCCATCAGGAAACATTCTGTGTGTGGGATTACTTAATTAGCAGAATGTTATTCTAATAAGAACCTAAATCAGACTAGAGTGGATAATAGTGAGGGTGTGCTATAAAGAAGAGTAGCAACTATCACCTGTGTCTCTGTAGCTAATTAAGTTTTGAAGAGCAGCATCTAAAACTGGTAATTATGAGTGATTTGCTCATGTGTTTGGCAGCTCATCATTGTAATGTTCTCAGGCTGGTGATTAATGAGATCTCTCAAACTTATCCTAATGAGTCTTAAAGCTACTGTTAACTGTAACAAACATAAGAGCTTCTGGGGGAGGGAGCAGGATCTCCCTCTTGTTCCGAAAACCACCCGAAAACCTCAGGCGTGGCATTCAAGATGGTGTTGGCTGCTCCAGGCCTCTCCTACGGGTGCTTGCCTTCACACACATCCCTCACATCTCATGTCTCAGGGCATCACCTATGAAGTGACAGTGGATTGCTGGAGTGGCTCTGAATGGTGAGCAAGCTCCCAAAGCCACAGGGATGACAATCAACTCAGGTTTGCCTGTTGAGGGAAGTATGTATCTGTACACAATGCTCACAAAAAATTAGCCTTTATGAGGACTTTTTGTGGTTGTTTTGATATTTAGGCTGGGGTTTTTTTACTTGATTGGTTTTGTCTTGTTGTTTTGTTGTTGGGTTTTTTTTGGGTTTTTGTGGGTTTTTTTGTAGTTGTCTTTAAAGAAAGCAAATGTTAGTGAGTTTGTAGAGAAGGAGGCCAGAGTTGTGCTGCCAGCAATCAGGAGCAGCCTAAGCTCCAGTAATGTGAAAATATGGTATCACCAAGTCCCTGGCTTCAGTGGTGGTTTCCACCACACCCCCTCTGTCCCCAGACACTCATTCCCATAATGGTGCCACATTTCAGCTCTTCCTTCACTTTGCCAGTACAACTACTTGTGCTGTGGTGCAGGCATTATCCTGCAGAGCTGCTTCCCAAGCCCTCTTGCACCATCTTCCCCATCAGGTCAGAGCTGTGTCTACCTGCAAGTTTGCAGGAATGGATGAGAGTGAAGTGACAGCTGCCTGACTGTTTCCAGCTTCCCCAGCCTCAACTAAAACACCAAAGCCTTCAGTAGGGCTGTTGGTAACTCCCTAATCCTTTATCTGGGATGACTGAGTCCACATGTGAACTGCTCACCTGTAGGTGAACGCCCCATTACACAGCCCCACAGCAGCTGTGCTGCTGATGCTCCTTAGTGCCCTTTTCAGCATGCTTGGACTAGCTGGCTCATAATATAGACCAGGAGTTTGCAGTCTCTCTCCCAAGCTAGGATGGCTTAACCAGACTGCCAAATACTGTTGTGGCTTGTGTACAGAGCAAAGCATCTCTGCATGCTTGCAAAGCCAACGCTGGCTGCAACAGAAATGAGGCAGAGCATGGTCCCGGCTGGGGCAGGGTTGTGCCATCCTGCTGCACCTCTCCAAGAGGAATGGATGAGAGGATGGGTGCAGGTCAGGCAGCTCTCAGCTGATGCTGAGCTGGTACAATAGATCCCATATCACTAACTATTTCCTGCAGCTGGGAAATGGTTTCTGACCAGAGGTCCTGCACATCCTGGCAGACTCCAGCTGTTGTAACAGCTTTGTGTTGTTAGCAACCAGATGTTTTGTTTTATGCTCTGGGAACAGTCTACCAAACAGTCACCATGGGGCTGGAAAAGCACAAAGCTGGCTTAGAGGGGAGCAGCAGCAAATGGGGACTCACACACTAAGGTATCACTGAGAAACTGTTGTTTTCTTTTCCTATTTTTTGGGGGGAGCAGGGACCCCCTGTGTGCCAGATGTTAGCTACAACACCAGAGAAAACAGGTTAAATGCTAAAGACAAATATTATTGCACCAGAAAGTTTACTGTAATTTGTAACTTTGATTTTGTTGTTGTGTTTCCTTCCAGAAGGGAAAGTGCTTATTAATTAGATCCACTTGGAGGACTCAGAAAAGGGATACTTTACTTAAATGTTGTCCATTTTTAAATTGATAGTTTAAAACCTTAAAAATAGCCAAAACAAAGCCCCCAGACAATTACCCATGGTTTGTCAATACACTGGCAATATAAATATCTTCATCTTATATTTCCATCAGCATTTAGCTAGTTTCCTGTCTGGTTCTTTCATTTCCTGAGCTTACTCTGAGGAAGGGAAAAACATCCGTCCTACAAAATAGATGCAAATCATGCTTCTGCTTCTACAATACAAAGGTTTAAAGCATTACTACGCAGTCAAACAACCTGACAGTAAATGTTTTAATGGATGAAGTGTTTTCTTCCAAAGCAGATCAGAGGCGCTCTCGCTCAAGTACTTGGTAAGGGATGATAAGCAGAGTACCATGGAAAAGCAGAAATTTGTTTTTTCAAGGATTTTTCTTGCATTCGAAGGTCTTCTGCCTTGCAGCAAGGAATGGCTGACATCTAGTGGCAGCTGCGCCCTGGCCCCAGCTGCTCGAAGCCTCTCCCAGCTCTGCCCTCCACTCGTGTCAAAAAGCAGGGCAGATACCTCAGTTACTGATGGTGAAGGCTTTGTCCAACAGCACATTCTACCAGCTCTGGGCTATACATTATGGTTTGCACCAAGTCCATCAGCTAAGAAAATCATAAGCTCACCTGCTGTTTAATAAATTGAAAGATGTTAGATTAGAGATTAGGAAGAAATTCTTTATTGTGGTGGGTGGTGAGGCTCTGGCACAGGTTGCCCAGAGAAGCTGTGGATGCTCCATCCCTGGAAGTGTTTAAGGCTGGACTGGATGGGGCCCTGAGCAACCTGAGATAGTGGAAGGTGTCCCTGCCCAGGGCAGAGGGAGTGGAACTAGATGGTCTTTAAGGTCCCTTCAAACTCAAACCATTCAATGGTTCTATGATTTTATTAATCTCTCCTTGTTCATCCCTGGGCTCAAGGCTGGCATGGTTACAGGAGGGTTGATAACAGTGCTCATGGAGAAAAAAAGCAGACGTGGTAAAGTAGCATGGCTAAAGGGCCAATGGGACATCTGTCCCCTGCTGTGGTGAGGAAAGCTGCTTTTGGCAGAAGCCAGCAGCACATACAGTCCAAAAAGTTTATTTAAAAGACTTAACACAATCTCTTCCTTGGCCTCACGCTAGTTATGTTTATAAGAAAAAGACCTGGGGAACCACAGCAGAAAAGAAAGCCTCCAGCCTGGGCTGACAGCCTTTCTTCTTTCTGCTGCCATTTGGCAGTGGTGGGAAGGGCTGTCAGCCCCAGGAAGAAAGCATAAAGCATTTGCAGAGTCACACGCAAGAGACCCACAATACAACTGTACATCTTGAAAGCAGGGGAGCAGGAGAGGCCTGGAGATGGGGAAGAGGCTTTTCAGATCAGGAGGGAATATATATATAATATAATGTGTATATATATGTATAGCACTGGAAAAATCAGCTGAAGAGGCCCCAGCGTATGAAAGTTATGACAAAAAATAATACCATTTCACTCACAAAACAATCATGTTGCTACAGCTGTGGCCTGAGCAGAGCCAAAAGAAATGAGGAGCCATCCATACCTCCCCAGAGAATGCTTTTATAACCAAAGCAGAGAAAGGGCAGACCTTATTCTGCGACACCAGTAATTCACCCTGTCAGCGTCAGCAAAGCCGGCCCTCAGTTTGTCATGGGATGAGCTGGGTTTCACTTTTTCGAGTTCTCAAGGTCCCTCCCTATAGAGAGCAGCGTCTGCTTCTGCCAGAGCCCTGCCACCTTCGGGTTGTATCAGGACACTGCACAGGGGCTCCTCCCTTCTTCCCCCTGTTCTCAGAAAATCACGTGCTTTTCCTTGTTTTGGCGGTGAAAAGTCAAGTCTGAGGAGATACAGCCATCAGCCCAGTCCTCCTCTTTTGGGTGGCCTTTCCAGTAGCTGCTCTCTGCAGCCCCATGACTCCCTCCTGCAGCCTGGGCTCCCATCAGGAGTTTGCAGTCCCTTTCCAAATCTGCTACTGAGCTGCTGTCTCATGTCCCAGAGGGACTGACCCAGCCATGGCAGACTAAGACAGAGAGTAGGATTTAGCAGCTGCCATGGATATTGGAACATGAGTGATAAGATGAGGAAACGGCCTTAAATTGCTCCAGTGGAGGTTTAGATTGGATATTGGGAAAAATTTCTTCATTTCCAAGCCCTGGAAGAAGCTTCCCAGGAAGAAGCTTCTCTACAACTTCGCAATGGAGTCACCATCCCTGGCAGTGTTTAAATTATTTGTAGAGGAATCTAACTGACCTCCAGGGGACAGAAGAAAGACTAAGAAGTCTGAAAATCTGTTGGTCCAAAAAGGCACACAGAATAGAGTAAGCAGGAGAAGAATCTCCATGTGAATAGATTCACAGCAAAAATGAAACCTGGCACTTTGCATCTCATTCCCTAGTGCACCTGCTGGCTCATCACCTCACACCTAAGGAAGGAATTAGAGTTCTTCCACAAGAGGAGGTGAAGAATTTGCCTTATTAAAAAAAGAATACTGCAAAGTGCTTTCTCCATCTAGCTTCTCTAGTTCCTCTATGAATGTGCACACAAATTTGACTAAGAGTGGTTTTTTAACTGAAGCAGCAAAGATAGCCCTGAGAAACTCCTGTCTCAGGGACTGCAAAGCAAACTGGACCTGAGCCCTGTAGAGCAGAGGCAGGAGGAAGACACCAGAGAGAAGAAAGAAGAGCAGCATAGAAGGAGAGCCCCAAGGTGTCCCTGAGTGTGGGCAGGTGTCTGTCCCAGGCAAGCTGTGGCTGCTCAGCACTCCTGCAGGGCTGCCAGCACAGGGACAGCACACGACACCCCTGGGGTGCAGGGTGTTTAATCTGGGAACCACTGCACAAAGCAGATGGGGCAGTGCCCAGATCCTGGCAGAGCTGAAGGGTCAGTAGCTGCCAGCCAAGCAAAAAACTGAGAGCAAAAGACTTTCAATGAATGCAGCTGTTTGCCAAGTGCATGTCTGTGCACAGCTGATGAGAGAATCATGAAATCATTTGGATTGGAAGAGACCCTTAAGATCATCAAGTCCAACCATAAGTCTAACACCCTTTGACCGTTTTTTATGGCTTAATGCTCTAATATGTTCTCATGTTAACAAGAACGCTTTAAGCTGGCATTTGAACAGGGCAAAATTAGCATTGCATCTTAATCTGATACTGATGTAGAGGTATTGCCAGTTTCAAGACACTATCTCAGGTTCCTCTTTGATAACTTTAAACCACCTAAAATCTGTTGAGAGTGAAGGAAAGTGGTTTTGGCTGTGACTAGAATGTATAAATCAAATTCTCTGAGATCTACCTTGGTTCTGGGAGCTCTACCTGCTATTCAGTAGGACCCTGTGAATCGAGATTTCTATAGTTATCACTTACGATGGAAAAGGAAGAATCCATTTCAGTGTACACTTTGTAAAGAAAACAGAGGAAAGCAAGAAAGAAAAAGAAAGAAAGAAAGGTTGGCTCTCAAGAAGAAAAAATAATGGTGAGAAAAATTGAAGGGGCATTTCCATAGCACAAGTGCATGGCAACACCATGCAAATCCTATTTCTTCTTGAAATGGGAGCACGTGAGGACAGAAATATTAATTTCTGTCATTTCACAAAAAAACTCCAACTCTACTGGGTTTTTAAAAATTATTCTGTATAATGTGAATACCGCTTTAGCTGGATCAACTATCTCACCAACTTTGCTGAACAACTTCAGCTCATCAGCAGGAAAAAATGGATTTCCCTTCAATTTGTCTTCAAAGTCTTCTGATTTTGACTTTTGATTCAGAGTATTTCAACTTAAATTTTGTGGCAGTAAATACAGTTTGATTGATTACTCACAAAATATTGACTCAGAAATGAAGTGTTTGCTCAGTAATCAGTCTTAGAGCACTCTGAAATCGGGGGGGGGACGGACATTTACTCACTTGATGGATGCCAGACTGGCGAGCAGGAGGAAGGCCTCAATAAATCATTTCTGACATTAACCTTGCAGAAACAAATTCCCAAATTCATGTTAGTTCTGCTGCCGGTGCTTGTGCAAACACTGCTGGACAGAATTCACACCATTATCTTTCTGTGACTGGTTTTGCAAACAAAAGTTCCTCACTGGCATTTCAGGCAAAGTCAATGGAACAGGCAGGGATGAAGGAAAATGCACTTTGTTAATTCAAACAACAGTTAGTGTGTCATTTGAAATATGCATGAAACATTTATAACACATTTTGGAGTTGATAAAAAAATAAAAGAAAGCATGCACTGGTGTGCAGGTTTGAAAGCAAACCAGTGAGANTGGACTAAGCAATGAAACATCACTTCTATTTGTGTAAATAAGCAGAATGTTCCAGCTATCCAGCATCTGGCATCTGTACTTTTTGTATGTGTTATTTTTAGTGTTAACTTTATATATGCCATGAAATTTTCTCTGCATTTGTATTTTTTGCATAGCAATTATAAGGTTAAGATGGTACAGAGCAGACCTTCTTGATCTATCATGAGAAACAGCTGGATATGGAAACCTCTGTTTCTGAGGACAGACACAGTAACTTGGTAAGTAACAAGTGCAGGGTACATATATATATATATATATATATATGTATTTATATATGTATGCATATATATTTGTTTTTAATTTAGAGTTCTCCTAACAATAACCTTGTGCAGAATTTCCATATCCTCTTCAAAGACAGCAAACCTCTAGCTGCAAAAGCTGTAGTGGAACGTCATTCTGCAGGGACAGAGACCTGTTTGCTTTTGTGCCAGCGGGAACTGTAGCTGAGCAACACTGCCAGCACACGGGGATGTCACATCACCACCATAAACAACTGGCTGAAACCTGATACCCCACCAGTACCAGAGCAGGACTTTTTACTGCTGTTTCTAAACAGAAATCTTTTCCAACAGTGAGGCCTGAAAACTCATTTTTAGATCCTGAAGACCAGCAGAATGCTTCCCAGACTTTGGATGTTCTAGAGATTCACCATGGAACTCAGCCATTCCTATTCTCCACTTCTTCTGTTGAGAAAAAATAGGATAGTTGTGCTTCTCCCACTAAATTAAGTAGGAGGTTCTGAGCTCCTTTAGGGGACAGGACTTTTGCCCTGTTCACTGCTTAGGGAAGGCTGTGGGTTGGAGTCTCCCAGAACGTGGTGTGAGTAGGCTGCTCAGGCCCACACGGTGATGGGGAGCTGTCCAAGGCACTGAGGATATTCCTGCTGTGGCAACATTGCTCTCTCCCAACGCTCCTGCACGGTCCTGCCAGGTACAGCCCACACATGGATCCATCACCCAGGCTTTCTGCCTGCTGGGACACCTACCCATGGATGGAGAAGGGTATCCCAAAGCAGCAAAAGCCCTCCAACCTGGCTTGTCCAGCTGCTGTACCCTACACAGCTAAATAACACCAGCCTGCCCAGTCTGGGATGGATCTTTCCACCAGACATGTCTCAGAGCCAGGGAAAGCTTTATTTCTCTGTAACCCCTGATGTCACTCCCTTGGAGTAAGAGGCAAAAAACATCTCTGACCTTAGCAGGGCCCTCAGTGAACTGCTACGCTCATTAATAATAAACCACCACACTTTCCTGGCTGCTCCTGTAACTTCTGCCACATGTTAAGTCCCCCAGCAAGGACTTGGTTCTCAGGGGTCCTTTTTCCACAAAGATAGATTAAAATTCTGCCTTTGACAAATTAGCAGGAAAACTTCCCTGGTGTTTTTTTAACAGGTGGTTCTTCCCACATCACCAGACTCAAAGTCCCTTGGAAATATGTTATTTTTACTTGACAGAAAGGTGAAAAAAACTGACTGAAACGTGAGAAACCAGCATGTGGTCTCGACAGACCTCACTGCCCACTAATCTGCCATTGCTCATTCATCAAGGCAGTTGCAATGGGAGGGACAGGAGTGATTCTTTTTCCCCTTCTGGGAACACCAGTCTGGAGAAAACAACCCCTGTAAGTCTGTGCTCACATTCAGCAGCAGAGCCAGGGCAGCCCCATGCCATCAACCACCACTGAACTCTCTTCAATATGTCCCTGCATTGGGAAAGAATCCTGCAAAAGGCTACAGAGATGATAAAAAAACTGGAGCAGCTCTCCTGTAAGGAAAGACTGAGTGAACTGGGACTGTTCAGCCTGGAGATGACAAGGCTCAGGGGGAATCTGATCAATGTAGATGAATACCTGAAAGGAAGGTGCAAAGAGGATGGATGGACCCACGTTCTTTCCAGTGGTGCCCAGTGCCAGGACCAGAGGTCCTGGGCATAAACTGAAGCGCTGGAAGTGTCATTTGAATGTCAGGAAAAAACTTTTTTTTTTCATTTTTTTGCTCCGAACAAAACCAGTGACCAAACACTGGAAGAGGTTGCCCTTAGGTGCTGTGGACTCTTCATACTTGGAGACAGTCAAAATCCAGTGGGACAAAATGCATGGTCCTGGGTAACCGGTTCTAGATGGCCCTGCTTGGGCAGAGGGGTTGGATGAGATGATGTCTGGAGATCCCTTCCAGCCTCAACCATTCTGTGAGTCTATAACAGCTGCCAAAGACAAGTTTACAACTCTGACAATTGGACAAATCTTCCATTTCCTTCCTGAAAACTGTATTTCCCGGTGATGAACACAGGACTTTCTCCGTATTCCCAGGTCAATCTTCCTTCCACCCTGCTGACACCAAATCAGATTGCAAGAGCTGCAAATTCCAGAGGAGCTTCTCATTCCTGAGAAGCCCCTTTCCTTTGGTGGACACACACTGGTTCAATCCCATATTCAATAACCTTCACCATGCCTGCAAGGGCAAGTATAGAAAAACAAGTCTGCTGTCAGCAGCAGCCTGAGTCATGTATTAAAAATCTGTAGGGATCTGAAAATTGAAAACAGGATCAAACCTTGTGTTCCAGTTAGCATGCATCATGATCCTTTTGCCTTTACATTAATCTGAGAATGAGGAATAATGAACCTATTCTGCTGTCAGTTTAGCTATGCATAAGCAATGTTGTTCTACAGGCAGGAACACAGCAACCTTATCCTGCCCCCTCTATAGAGGGAACCAAGAGGGGCATTTCTCCAAGTCCTAGGGTGCTCAGACTTTTATCAAATGCTGTAAACATTCTGTTTGATGGATTGTGTAGAAAGCTTTTCTGTTGAAACAAATGAAGAAGTTGACCCTCAGGAGTGAAAGGACAGCCTTATCCCAAGGCACAGGCCTGAACACTTGGAAGGAGGAAAGAATTTGTCCAATAAAGTAAGAATGCCTGGAATTTCACCTGGTTTCAGGGTATGCAAGTGGAGTCTGCAAGCAGAGAGGAACTGCTCAGAGATGCCATCCTCTGCCTCTCTGTTTTCTGCATTGTTGGCATTCAGCTCCAGACACCCTTTGCTTAGAAGTAAAATATTTTAAGTATAAATTCTGTCATGGAAAGGACACTTCTAAGTCTTAAAAATATCCCAGAAATTATCAAGAGAAATTTTTATTCCTCCCAACAACAGTAAAAGAAAATGGTATTTGAAGAACAGACATCTCTGACATCTCTTGATTCAGTGTAGTTTGGGACTATTTTCTCCTGGTTTAGCTCTAAGGGCTGAGCATTTTGTAGATTTGTGCTGCTAATTCCACACCCGAGGCACACAGGAACTCACTTGGCTACTGGTCAGTCAGAGGCAAAAGTGTGCTCAGCTCTAAAACCTGCGTCCACTTCACTGACAGCTGGGACCAACTGATGGGGGAGTTTTGCATGTATTCCTCTACGTGTTCTGTTTCAGCAGCACAAATGCACCCCCTGCCTTGGCTCTGGGCAGATAAGGGACTTTTGATAAGGGGTCTGGCATGTCAGCTGCACATGGTGCACTTCAGCAAGCTGCCATGCTCACAACCAACTCATTTTATTTGCATTTTGCTCTCAGTGGTGTGAACTGTGCCTCAGCTAGTTCTTCCATTTGCTGGCATTTTCACGATGTCCCTATGAAAATTTGTTCCCAAGCTGTTCTTACTCCCTTCTCTCTCATACTTTTTAACTGCATTACTTTATGCAGTTTCTGGGTCTTTTGGGAGAAGGTTCTGAGGCACCTCTTTAGCAGGGCCATCCTACACAGAGACATAAAAAGAGATGCTTTAAAAATTATTCAAGACTGTGACAATCCGTGACATGAAGACTTCCACAGACTGTCCCAGCTGGGGCTTCCAAAGGTATCACTCCCTTCTCTTCTTTGCTACTGAGGATCTGACAGGCTTGCTCATCTCCTGCCAAAACATGGTTGTCATCTTTTGTACTGGTTCAAAATTTGCCACCCCCACCCTTCTTCCTATGCCTGCTCAGGCCTTGTAAATCTTTCACAACATTAACTGTACTGTATATTTGCAAAGATTTGTGACCTTCACCTGTAGTGAATCATTCCCTGTGGTCTAATTGGTCTCTTTCCTCCTGCAGCACCTTCATTTACAGCTATTGGCTGTAAATTATTTACCCAGCACTTGCAGAGCACTGAGTATCCCTCGAGGCATGAACAGCTCACTTGCAGTTCTGCTCTGGTTTAGACATCCCAGAATTTCTGATATCTCATGCAGATCTCCTTGCCCTTGGTTGCATCAGAATTCACTTCTCACTTTCAGTACAGAAGGCTGCGTTGGAGAGGTTCTGGACATAAACTTTGAATTTACATTTTACACTTTACATAGAAGTGCAAAGTGGGCAGTAGCTTGTGTGGATGGAACAGTGTAGATCCTTGACATGCGGTTTTGGGTGTGTGCCCTATTTAGAATCATAGAATCTTAGAATCATTCAAGTTGGAAGAGACCTTTAAGATCATAGGGCCCAACCATTAAGCCAGCACTGTTAGGTCATTAAACCATGTCTCTAAGAACCACATTTACACTTTTAAAATAACTCCAGGAATGGTGACTCCATCACTTCCCTGGGCAGCCTGTTCCTGTGCTTGAAACTCTTGCAGTGAAGATATTTTCCCTCATACCCAATCTAAAACTCTCCTAGAACAACCTGAGATCATTTCCTTTTGTCCTATCACTTCTTACCTGGGAGAAGGGACTGACCCTCACCTGGCTGCACCCTCCTTTCAGGTGGATGTAGAGAGTGATAAGGTCACCCCTCACACTCTTTTTTTCAGGCTAAACACCCCCAGCTCCCTCAGCCACTTCTCATCAGACTTGCGCTCCAGACCCTTCCCCAGCTCTGTTGCCCTTCTCTGGACATGCTCCAGCCCCTCAATGTCCTTCTTATAGTGAGGGGCCCAGAAGTGATCACAGGATTTGAGGTATGGCCTCACCAGTGCTGAGTGCAGAGGGACAATCACTGCCCTGGTCCTGCTGGCCACACCATTGATCCAGGCCAGGATTTCATTGGCCTTCTTGGCCACCTGGGCACAGGCTGGATTGTGTTCAGATGCTGTTGTCCAGCACCCCCAGGTCCTTTTCTGGTGGGCAGCTTTCCAGCCATTCTTCCCCAAGCTGGTAGTGCTGCCTGGGATTGCTGTGACCCAAACAGATTTATTGTAAGAAACACAACCAGACCTAGAGAGAATGTCCAGTCTCTATCCATGGCTCATGTGCAGCTCTTCATCCCGCTGTCAAACTAAAGAGGAGAGATTTAGATTAGACATTAGGAAGAAGTACTTTACTCAGCATGTAGTGAGACACTGGCACAGGTTGCCCAGAGAAGCTGTGGATGCCCCATCCCTGGAAGTGTTCAAGGCCAGGTTGGATGAGGCTTTAAGCAACCTGCTCTAGTGGAAACTGTCCCTGCCTGTGGAAGGGGGAGTGGAACTAGATGATCTTTAAGATCCCTCTCAATCCAAAGCATTCTATGATTCCATGATCACTGGAGATAACCACAGCATCTGACCTAAAACAGGGATTTAGCACCCACTGTGGATGCCTGAAAACTAGAAGTTTAATGTTTCACTTCCAGCACTGCTGTGTCTAGGTCCCTTAGTTTTTTCTGTGCATCATGTAAACTGGTTTCAAGGTGTGTAGATGGGTTTCTGTGTGGTTGCCACACGCCTGCTGCAAGGTGGCCTGGCTCTCAGAGACTGCTGGAGTGTGAATCAGGAGGGTGACACCAGGAAACAGGATTCCTCAAAAGGTTGGCAGGGAGTCTGAGCAGAGGGAAACTTCCTTAAATATGTGGAGTTCCTTTGGAAATGTGTTCTGGTGCTCCCACTGGTGCTCTTACAGAAAGTTGATGCCCTTTCTTTATACCTCGTGGCATCTGAAGAGCTGTGAGATGGTCTCCAAGGGCCGGCCGTGGGAGCAGCTCCCGGCTGCCCGGGATCTTGCGTGTGTCACCACTAGGTGTCACGGCTGTCCCACAGAAGCCACTCTGTCCCACAGCCCTGGAAGCAGCCAGTATCCCTTGCTCTTGGCAGCTGCGGGAAACCACATAGCACTGATTAAAACCCTGGGGAGGAGGCAGAGCCCGTGCCTGGCTGTACCCTGCCTCCATGGAAGTAGGAAAGGTGGGAGAATTTAGGGTGTCCCCAGAGCCATGGGCTGGCTCAGCATAGCACAATGAGGGGAGGGAATTGGAGGTGAAGAACTGACTCTTCAGATTGACTTGAAAAAGCATATTCATAAGGCAAACCATCTCATAAACAGGGTCTACATTCCCCAGATGTCCCAGTGCACAGTCTGTGCACATGCTCTAGGAAAATTAGTATTTCTTTCACATGACTAATGGGTGTTGTAGCAGGTGCTTCTGGTCAAGTTTCACACATGTCCCACAATGGTGTTATTAAGTCTTAAACTCTTTCCCGTCTTGTGGTGGATTTCCAAAGATGGGCTTCCTCAGTTCATGTTTAAGCACTGTGTGCTGGTTTAGGCTGGGATAGTTTATTCTATAGTAGCTGATATGGGGCTATGGTTTGGATTTGTGCTGGAAACAGTGTTGATAATTCAGGGATGTTTTTGCTACTGCTCAGCAGGACTTACACAGTGTCAAGGCCTTTTCTACTCCCCGCTCACCCCACCAGCAAGAGGACTGGGGGTGCACAAGGAGTTGGGAGGGGACAAAGCCAAGACTGCTGACCCTTACTGACCAAAGGGATAACCCAGACCATAGGACGTCATGTTCAGCAGATAAAGCTGGGGGAGAAGAAGAGACTGTGGGACATTCAGAGTTACGATATTTTTCTTCCCGAGTCATGTGTGATGGAGCCTTGCTGTCCTGGGAATGGCTGAACCCCTGCCTGCCCATGGGAAGTAGTGAATGAATTCTTGTTTTGCTTTTTCTTTGCCTATTAAACTGACTTTATCTCTACCCATGAATTTTCTTACTTTTACTCTTCCAATTCTCTTCCCAATCCCACCAGGGGAGGATGAGCAAGCAATTGTGTAGGGCTGAGCTGCTGGCTGGAGTTAAACCACAGTACTCTGCTTCTCCACAAAAGAAAAAGTGACAAATAATTTACACACTGTAATTTCTACCCAGATCATAAAACCAGCATTTCAGAGAAATGGTCCCTAAAAGCATTGCTATGTGAGGTTTATATCATCAAGTGTTCAGCCGGGTTATGCTGGAGATTTCATAGAGCTAGATTGTGTCTGTGAGAAAGGAGGCAGCTCATTTACTCCATTCCTGAAGTTTCTTTTCCTTGCTACCAAGCAGCCTGCAGGTCTCCTGCTCTCCTTTAGCACCATCCACATGCCCACATTCAACCAGCCCCTCTGTTTACTTTTCTACTGCTGGAGCTGGGATTACCCTCACTGGGAGGCTGTGTGGATCAGCTGCTTCCCATTGTGATCTGCTTCACTAGTAAAGCTTTTTCTGGGGGTCTGTTTTCAAGATGACATGTGGGAAGTGCACACTACCTCCAGTAATGTAAATTAATAGCAATTGAGCTGTATGAGAGATTCTCTGTGAGCTGCTCTGCAAAAACAATCCTGCAGCACATGTCAGGAGTCATTAACACATCAGCTGCACCACATCCAACGCTCTGAAAAAGATTTAGGAGGGACTAATCCCTCCAGCGGCAGAGCTCTGCTGGCCTTTGGCAGAGTTACATCATGGGTGAATTTAGCCTCCATTGTCCAACATCAGACAGACTTGGCACCATAGGAATCACAATGACAATAGCAGATGAGCTTGACACGCCTGAGTATCACTTGTTCCCATCCTCCTGTCATTTCAGAGGGAGTTCCTGAGCCCACTCAGTTATCAGACCATGTTCAGAAAACTGAAGTCAGCACAGGGAGCACACAGTGGGCTGCATCCTGGCATAAACCTTCAGGCATCCTAGCAGATTTTCTGTCTTCTAATTACATACATCATTCCTGATGACAACTTCATGAAATGGAAAATCAATTTTATTTTCACTCAAGAGTCACTAAATGGGCTCACTGCTGTGGTTTACTGTGATTTGGCATACAAGGACAGGAATTGTGGAACAAAAGAAGAGAGCAGCCTGTCATTTCACAATGCAAGCACAGGATGCATTAGGCTTCAATAATTTGTGTTTGCCATTTATGGCATTTTGCCAAGAGTTTTGGTGGATTGCGAGAGGAAGTTTGCTGCCTTTATCACAGAATGGAACACCAAAGTGGGTGCTATTCACAGTCCCGGTAAGGGGTGACCATAAGCCAGTCATTTAATCTCACTGCACCTCTGAGCATCACCCCTCCTTTCCACCACCTTTTTATGTGACAGGCTGTCTTTTCCTGCTTGTAAAGAACCTGGTGCAGTCTCAGCTGGGGCCACCAAGTGTGTCAGCGATCTGATAGAGAGCATAGCAACCTCCTCTGGTTTGGAAGCACTGGTGGGTGTTTGTCTCATGTAGGAGCCAGGATCCCAGGGCACTATCTTTGTGTGAAAACAAGAGAGTTTGCAAATCTGTTTGGATGACTTCACACGGGAAATGCACAGAAGTCAGCGCTAAAGGGGTAGGAGAAATGAACAGAACTTGCTGTACTCCACTCAGGGAACAAATTGTCAGAAATCTGCCATTAAACTTGCAGCAGGAAGCCTTCTGGGGTAGGGTTGCTTTCTCTATCAAGTACTTGACAGTTAAAATTGAAGTCTCTTGAACTTTGCTACATGTGTTTCTTTTCACTTATGAGTCATACAGTCCATTTTACTTATTTATGTCAGATGAAGCTTTAGGAAATGATTTAAAAAGCAGAAGTGTGGCCACTGATGATGCTACACATCCCTGCCTGCAAGAAAGCTCAACACAATATTTGGGAAGAAATGCTTTTTACATGCAGACTGTGTTTATTAATTTTATGACAATGTAACTGAACCAGCATAGCCTTACATCTTTAGAAATTAATTATGCCATTTAAAGGCAGCTGGTCCTCACATTAAGCAAACACAATGAAAAATACAACATACAAATGCTCAAGCTCTCCTCGGGGAGTTGTACTCCAGTGTAGGCAGCCAGTCCCTTCATGAGGTTTTATCACTGCTGATCTCAAGTCCCTGTGCTATTTGCAGTCTGCAAAATCCTATCCGTGAGTAAAACAAAGATTTTTCTTTTTTTTGGGGGGGGGACCACCCAGGGACAGAACTCAAACAAGTCAGTAATTACCCAGTCATGATCATGGTTATGATCTGAAGACTTGAAAAAGCTGCTGGCATGAACGTTTTTTGCATGTCCGCTATCAAATCCCAAAACCTCTCAAAATTTTTGATGAACTTCTTCTCAACTTCAGTATGGGATTTCTGGTCAAAACTGTCTGACTTTTGACCCAGAACAGCAGATTGACCATACCATGTATGTGGGACATGAAGGGCATCTTGTAAGCTTCAACTTCCCAAAGTCAGACTTTAACTTAGCATCTTTTTTTTTTTTTGAGAGAGAATTTAAATTTAGGTCATTCCATCCAGTCTGAGGAAAGTGTCCCAGTCCCAAGGTTATTGATTATTCTGATGATCTTGCTCTCATTTTTCATTACAAACTCCAGATGCTAATTTTATCCCTGATGGGAGATTATGAACTAAAAAACCATTTTAGTTCATCAGAACTGATAGGATAGGAATATAGTTGAGAAGCTGACTCCAAATTTTTTACTACTGAGTTCAAATGTTGTAATATTTGCTACAAAATATATCTGCTGGAAATAAATCCTGAAAAATACAAGCTTCCATATCTCCATAGCTCCCAGTCACACTGCAAGCCAACTACAATACTATTTCATGCCCAGAGGATGCCCAAGGATCTGCCAAAGCTTAAAATATTTCATCAGCTAAGAGATTTCAATTTCTGTAGATGGAAAAACCATACCATTGGAATTACACAGGTAACACTATTGCCTTTGAGAAGAGAAACTTCAAAGACAACTCTAAAGCCCAACCATCATAGATAGATGATTGTAAACCCCAAAATCGTCTAGGAGTCGTGAAACATACATTGCCAGTTCATGGCACTGTTACACTACGTGGTGAATTAAGCAGAAGAGACTGGCACAACATTTCCCTCAATCCTGTTCATACCCCTCAATTTTACAGCAAACAGATTTGTAAAATGCAACTAGCTCCCATCCAGGTACCATAAAAGCAAACATACCAGAATACCAAAATACCAGACACTAATTGTCACAACCAACATCCACCCACAATCTCAAAAGCAGCAGAATTAAAATGCAGCCTGAATTATTAATGCCCACAATGTATGAAAAGCAAAATTGCCTTCAACATGAGGTCTAAGAGCATCTTTCAAAGCTGAAACTGTGTCATGTTTGTCTAGAACCCCTTGATATGAGGGTGTAAACTTCTGGAGAGTCTGCTTCACAGCCTGACATATTGTGGATTGGCCTGATTCCCCATGAGAATGAATATTAGAATTAATATTTGAACACTTATGGCTTATGAGAGAAAAGCAGTGGGCAGATCATGCTCATGATGCATTGCTAGGACTGCTCGGATGGGACAAGCCTTGCCAAGAGAATAAGACCTCAAGGCTTCAGAAGAATGTCCTTCTTGCAAGCTTCTCGAGTGACAAGACCTATTTAGTGAGATATCCAAGGTCAGAGCAGAAGGATAGAGTCAGGTGAGAATGAAGGCAGGCAACAGCAGAGGATTTGCACCACACCACAACACTTACGGGTAATCTTTTTATTATCCAAAGGACTGAATTGCTGTCCTAGGTTACAGTGTAAGGTGTGCCCAAAAGCATGTATTCTATCACCATCTTCATAAGGTGTTGGAATCAGGTGGGGCAGTGTTTTCTTGTCTCCTCCCTCTGGCAGCTATCTCTGTTTAATGGGCAATCAAGGACCCTGCCCATGGCTCATAGATAACTGCCTCTGGACTATCTTCTGTTAATGGGCCCATCAATGCCTTGCCCCCTGACTCATCATCCCATTGTGAGATGCTCCATACAGAGGGAGGAGCCAAGCATTCCATCCTGGATATAATCTGGGATTTCGAACACCACAGGCAGCCTTTTCCCACTGAATTCCCAGAGGACAAGAGCTACATAGCCACCACTGGGCCTTCCGAGGAAGACCAGACCCTTCTACAGGATCACTGCTTCAACAGAACCACATCCATCACTTCAGGACTGCAGCCACCATTTTTGTCAGGCTGCTGCTGCCACCCTGACTAGCAGGGTGTCAGGTTGTATTCTGACTCTGTCAGTTTTAAACCAGGGGTTTTTTCCCCTCTTTCCTTTATTTTAAATTTTCCTAATAAATTGTTATTTTGACTTGGTATCTCCCACTGGTTTGTTTTCAAACCAGTACAGTTGCTCTGTGGCAACCATGATCATAGAGGAGACTGGAGAGAAACCTCCTTTCCTGGCAGTTCAGGCTGCAGTGCTAGACAACTGGTGTCATGGAAATGTAAAACAGGAGCCTTGCACAGGGTTTGTGTCTTCCTTCCATTATAACTGTGGTTTTTATTCTTTTTGCCTCCTTATCTGTGGGATTTTACACAACGTCCCTGAGAAAGTTGCACAATAGACACAAGGACCAACAAACCCAGATCAAGATGCATTGTCCTCAGAGCAAACCCCTCCAATGCCAGCCTTTATAATATCACTGTAATCGAGGAACACAAGCAGCACTTGGTATGGTAAACAATTTTTCTGTCTTTCCACCTCTAGAAGAAGCCAACACTTTTGGAAGAAAGCTGTTAACACAGAAGAACATGGGACAAAATTTAATCTCTGACATAACTTCAGGAGAATTTCACTAGAGATTTATCTGTTTTATATACTTACACTGGGAAAAAAAAAAGTTCAGTGAGAACATTTGTATCCAGAGATGACATTCTTTGCCAAAACAGCCCTAGGTTTAGGTATCAGCATCCCTGCAACTTCAACAGTGTTAAGAAGAAGACTTATGTTTATAAATACAAATGTATAGCCATAAATACATATTTCACCCATGTGTTTTTCAAATAAAGAAGAAAGGCTTCCCACATGCGCAGTGGAAGACCCAGGGAATTCAAGGCTTTCAATGGCAGCTGCTTTTATTTATCCCTGTCATACCTTTGAAGGTGTTGGTTTCATCCTGAGATTGGTGAAACTGTGAACATTTTTATAAGTTGGAAAAAACTTTCTTCTACTGAATTTTAAATATAGCTCATGATCCATATCATTTATATGGGAATGAGCCAGAGGTTCAAATTCTGACAGTCACAGAGGATCTATGCAGATATGGGGCAGATTTGTGGGCAGATATGGGGCCAGCTGTAAGCACAATGCACCCAGCAGTTTCCCCATCTGCTGCCCATGTGCCCTGTACATCACCCATCAGATAGGCTGGACCATTCCTGAGCTGTTTTACATGTAAATTTGGGATAGCCTTCAAAAGCACCCAGCAGCCTATGCAGCTGCATTGATGCATCATCTCAGGTAAGCTTTACAAAATCTGCATCTGTCACCTATAAAACTGAACAGAAGAGCTTGTTTTCTGCAATTTGGATGTTTGCAGACTAGAGAGTTTTTGAGATAGAGTTCACCTCAAGCCATGGATATATTTGAGGCTGGCCAGGAAATGTTTTTCCTGCTCTCTGTGAAAATACTCATGGTTCACAAATGTTTCCAATCTCTCACTCAGGCAAAACAAACACCTTTGGAGGCAGACAGAAACCTTGACTGGCAGAACAACCTCAAGGCACTGTTACAGCAGACGACACAAACCTCAGATGAGAAATTCTTCATGAGAAGATGATTTCTGCTTTTGGAGAGTTCGCTACTGGGTGTGTTAGTTACCAATATTTCCTGCTCCTCCTGCTCCACCTAATGAAGAAACTTCACACTGTAGCACTCTGAGCTTTCACCATTCATATGCCACTTCCCTTCAAACCTTGGAGAAAATTCATTTAATAGGAAGACTCAGGGCTTTTGCTCTATTGCATTTCAGGGGCAGCCAGCAGGAGAGAGATGCAGAAGCCACAAGCATAAGAAGCTTCATGGTGCAGGTCTCTCCCTTCTGTTTATCTCAGAAATACTTGAGTATAGGATGTTGCTTGCTTCTCTTGTCTGAGAGAAAAATCCACATAAGAAAAATCAATAAAGAAACAAGCTTCTAGGAGGGCTAACCCATAGCTAGTCAACAGAAGAGACACTCCTGGCTCTAGCAGTCAGGCTGTCTTGGTGTGTTGGATATTTCTGATTAAATTTCATGTGTACTGTGCTGTAGCACCAATACTATTCCCAGTTTCTGTGTAGTAATGATGGGGCCTTGGCAGAAACAGCATTATAGGAACAGTGGCGGACACATCAAAGGAGCATGATAAACTTAATTTTATTTAATATGTTTCTCCAGCAGGATTTGTTTGCATCTCCAGGGACTGTAATTCACCTGAAATGAAAAATCAGACATTCCTGATGTTTCGTGAACTCAGACTATAATCTGGTTTTCAAGTTTTTTGTCAAATTTTGACTACTCAAGAGTGACTGAATAATACTGTTTTTACTTGGTCCTTCTTCCCGTCTGTAGGAAGAGCACTCATGATCCATAGAGGTATAATTTTTTTTTTTTTCTGGAAGAGAAAAAGTTATCTGAAGCCCAAGTTATCCATCTGTATTTTATTAGAGCAAAGAGACAAAACCAAGATTTCCAGCCAAAATCAACAACCTTGAAAAACACAGTTCTGTTCACCAGCTTAGTCATCCTGCATGTTGCCCATTTGATTGGGTTTTGAGCAAAACAAAGAACTAAAAAGAATAGTGTGTGTTGCGTTAGGATTTCTACCAAAGTCTGTAAGGGAAGCCAGAGAAAAAATGACTCACACACTGGGAAGAATTCCACCTGTTCCCATCCAAATTATGTTTCCCTGTCAGGCTGGAAGCAGCTGATGCACTGGTTCCCATGGGAATATTTTCATCCCAAACAAAATACACATTTAAAGCCTATCCTATTTATTGTTTGCATTGGGTGCTGCCCTCTGACCAGCACAGAGCCTGGTACTGCGTGAGCCCTTCTGCAACCCCAGACTTCAGTGCTGCTCCCAGTTTTTAAGGAAATTTAGGGTAACTAGTGTAAGAAAGGCATTACTATCTCCAGGACTGGGAAAGCCATTGAAGAGGTCCCCTGTGAAAAGGGGTTTAGTGAGAAGCAGGAACAAAGGGAAATGGATTTGCTTGAAGAGATATGCTAAAGACCTTGAAATTCCAAACAAAACCGTGCCATGTAAAGAAAGGCTCACAAGGTGTCTACAGTAATGGTCTAAAATTCACTATCTAGAGATACATCATTAATGTTTCTTTCAGTAATTGAGAATTGATAATTAAAAAGCTAGTTGATTATGCACAGAAGAAAACATCAGTAATTAAAAATCACATCACCACTGCATCCCAGTCCCCACTACAAATATTTCTTCCTATGCTACAAGGCCACAAATAGAAATGGAGGTGAGGACTGATCATAAGCAGGCAGATTTTATAAGCACTTTTTTAAGCTGTTCCTCCAGATGCCTCAGAATCACAATTCTGTGGCTGTGAATCAGCCTTGAACACAGGGAGCCAATAAAGTTGCTCCATTGCATTCCTTTGTTGGTGTCTGAGTGATGGTGAGGAATGGTAGCAGCAACATGTTCCTGCATCACCCTTGATGGCAACTGAGAGGATTAGGCATGAAGCTGGAATTTGTAGACATGTCTGCACAGACTCACACAGACAGATGTGAGCACGCCTTGCTATGCTCTGAACTAGCCAAATATCAATAAGATGGATGTGATTTTATTGTGCCAGATCTGTATCCATCTCTATGGATTTCTGTGATTATCTTCTGAGGTCTAGTTTGGATATTACCACCAATTTGTCTGCACGATAGCATTTCAGACACTTAAAAAATGCAAAAATTAAGGCCATTTTATATTTTTGGATAATTCAGAATAGTGCTATATTCTACAATTACTCCATTTGCTGTTGATGAAAGGAAGGCATTTCACTGGTTCAGTCCTAACAACTGGATTATTGCAGAATGTTCCTACACAGTTGTTTTTCAAATAAAATTAATTGTCTTTAAAAGTGGATCCAATGAACCTTTAGCTTAAAGTCGTGAGTCTCTCTGTTCATAGCATAGATTTGAGCCAGATGTTTTACATTTTTCATGCCTGAGTCATGAGCTGAATGTCTGACTATTGACCCACGTTTTGGAGTGAATACGTCAAGAAATCCTTTGCGGTAACTGTAGTTTCCTGTCAGATGGCAAAATGCTGGAAACTCTTTCTCATGAACTTCTGTCCCTTGCTGGCTCTATTTCCTGTCCAAGACCTTTCTAAGTGGGTTGGCATAGTGACAAGCTTTATCTAATATGCAATCACTGATTAGGGAAAAAGGGAACGTCAGTGGCAGTTTAGAAGAACCATAAGGAAACTTTTTTCCTAGCTCACTTTTTAAGGCAGGAGGCATGTGGTGAAAGAATCTAGTTGCAATTTGTGTGTCATTCAGGCTAGTGTCCTCAGAGCAGTTATTAGCTAAGATTTCATTTGTACTTGGCAATATTTGCATCTCAGATGTACTTGAGCAGGTAAGGTTTTGTAGTGGTAAATAAGAAAAAACAGTTTTACTCCCCATAAACACAAACACACTGACTGTGCACATACAACTCTCTTGTCCTCTCTTAGGATGTACTTAGAAGCTGTTCACACCATGTGTCTGGCCCTTCCTATTCACTGTATAGAAAGTTGTTTTTATAAATTCACATGGATGAATTTCATTACTGTACAGACTGTGAGCTCACGTAATGACATTTAATTCCCTTAGTAGGCTTGCTCTAGCTCTGATCTAAGGTCGAGCTTGCAAAAGACACCAAACAGTTTTGCAGGTATAAAGACAAGACATGACAGTCAGCATGGAAAGATCAGTATAAATATTAGGAAAAAATTCTTTACTGTCAGGGTGGTGAGGCAGTGGCACAGGTTTCCCAGAGAGGTTGTGGATGCTCCGTCCCTGGAAGGGTTCAAGTCCAGGTTGGATGGGGGTCTGAACAAACTGGTCCGGTGGAACTTGGCCCTGCCCATGGCAGAGGGGTTAGAAACAGATGATCTTTAAGGTCCCTTCCAACCCAGGCTATTCTATGATTCTATGATATTCAGGGAAAAAGTATTCTTCAAGGATCTGAGCTTGACCAATCCTTTGCTGGTGCAGAGCCAAATGTCAGAACTTTCATCCACTAATTTCTCTTGTCCCCAGAGAGATAATGGCGAGCAGGAAGGTGAAGGAGAAGGATGGAAGAAAAGTTGAAAACCTCCAATAGCTCTGCACAGGTGTTTAGGAAATACTGCAATCACACCTTTTCTAAAACTTGTCATGTAGCATTTTTTGACTAAGGAAAAATAGTCATAGAATCATGGAATACTTTAAGTTAGCAGAGAACTGTAAAGATCATCTAGTCAAACCCCCTTGCCATGGGCAGGCACATCTTCAACTACATCAAGTTACTCAGAGCCTTGTCCAACCTGACCTTGAATGTTTCCAGAGATGGAGCATCCACCACCAATCTAGGCACCACCCTCAATACAAAAATTTTCTTCTGTATATCTGGACTCAACCCACTGTCTTTAGCTTAAAACTTAGTCTTTGACCTCTTGCATCAGGGTCTGCTAAAACATCAGTCCCCATCTTTTCTATACACTTTATGGAAGTACTGGAAGGCCATATTAAAGTCTCCCTGGAACCTTCTCCAGGCAGTAATGCTGTGTTTTTCAGTGCAAGGGGTATAACTGCACAGAGAGGCTCTGAAGCAGCACCCCAGATGTGGCTGTCGCTGCAGGGCTGGCAGCAGGAGACATCTAGTGGTGTTCAGCTGTAAATATAAGAATAAACAGCAGCCTGTGCATCATTCTCCTGGCTCCAGAGTAAGGCTGCCTTGTCCAAGTACTGCAGGAGCAGCTGTGTGCTTTCAGGAAGCATTTGTACTCCTGCTCTGTGCAACTCCACAACATGTATCTGCATTGCACAGAAGTGAGGTATTTATGTGCACAGGCTAGAGGTGACAGTTGTAATTTATATACTTTGTTATATGTGGAGGAGGAAATCTACAACAAACTTGTCTTTTAATGAAGCTATGAACTAAGCTGATTAAAAAGATCACTTGTAGCTTTTTCTTACAAAATTACAATGCTGAGGTGTATCATAAAAACCTGAACTAAAACCAAATAGCTGCTAACAACACACAAAATTATGTTACCCCTTGGGATGAGACACTGCTGCAAAAATTCAGTGGCACACTCACAGCAACATCACAATCACTTGCCTGTGTACCCCTTTATTAGCCTCTCCATATAAGAGTACAACTTTACTCTAAGTCCCTGCAGAGAAAGCTTCACATAATGCCTTTGCCATACAGCCAGAGAAGGATGGCTCATTTTATTTGTTTACTTATTTATTAAAAAATTACTTCAAAAATGGAAATGAGGAGGGCTGCTGAAAAGGCTGCATTGGTTTTTTAGCTGCGTAAAGCATACCTTTGGGATAGATTTTCAGCACAGTGCCCCTTTGGCCCTGATCCAGAAAAGCACAGGGGTCTGAGGCTGAAGTGAAGGAGGTACTTACGTGCTTTGCTGAACTAGGCCTAGAGTGCTGAGTACTTTGCACAGCCAAATCTCCTGCACAAAAATAACAACAAAAGGTCACCAGAAGTTCCAACTGTGACCTGAAAATTTATTTCTATACTCCTGGAAAATGAAATTGAGCACTGATCAGAAACAAATAAATAGGTTGAAATCAAATGTATGTAGCAGACTCTTTGGTGAAGTTAATGTTGTGAGCATGTCGTTAATTTTGCACAGAATATCCAGCCTGTAAGTAGAATTTTTTAAATTATCCTGTTCCAGAAACAAAAACAATTTGACACTTGATTGCCCAAATTGTCAAAACTCATAAAAACATTTTTCTTGAAGTCACTGCTTTTTCTGTTGTTTGTTATTTTTGAAAAAAGGGAAGGAAAAAAGCATCCAATTCAAGTTGCATGTTCCAGTGCTGCCTCTTGGATATTATAAGAAACACTTTGTTTGGACTGAAATATTGATTTACAATTTAATGATATCCAAGTAAAAGAAAGTGCCCAACATCAGGATACCCTAACCCAAAAATCCATGTTTTGTGAATGATGTTCTACCAGGCCACTCTTAAAAGATCTTCTCTCTCTTTTCACCTGATGTCCAGTGTCTCTTGCCCTCCCATCATGAATCACTGTGAATAGTCTGGCTCTGTCTTCCTGATGACCTCCTCATAGATATGGAAAGGCTGCTATTAGGCACCCCCAAAAACTACTCTTCTTTGGGCTGTTTTCATCTGCCTCCCCTCACACAACATGTGCTCCATGCCCTTGATGATTTTGGTGGCCTTCCAGTCGACTTGCCCAAGTTCATCACTCTTTTTCTTTTACTGGGGGCCCAAAACCTGGTCACATCACAATGTTCCATGTGTGGTCGAACAAATGATTGGTAGAAAAGAATAATAATCGCTTCACTCCAGTATCTAGCTACACTCTTGTTAGTACGGTGCAATATCTTGCCAGTTTTCATTGCTGTCAGGGCACACCACCAGCTTACATTTGGGTTGTTGTCTACCAAGGCCTCCTAGGACCTTTTCAGCCAAGCTGTTCCCCAGTCATGTCCAGCCTGCACTATTGAGATGAGTTCTTCCTTCCTAGGGCAGGACTTTGCTGCTATCTTTGTTCAGTTTCATAGGGTTCCTGTTGACTCATTCCTCCAATCTGTCCAGGACTTTCTGAATGACTGCTCTGTTCCCAAGCATGCCAACTGGTCTTCCCCTGGTCCTCCCATGATTTATTGTACCTGCAAAATTGATAAGGTACGTTCTGTCTTCTCTTCCAGGTCATTGATAGAGATTTTGAAAAGGATACATCCTAGGACAAAGATCTGGCTATCTCCACTTGTAACCAGCTTCCAGGAAAAGTACAAACCCTTGGCTAAGATGCTTTGACCCTGACACCCCAGCTGGTTATTCAGCTGCACACAGTAATCCACCGAGTCAGACTTTAGGAGCCCAGCTTGTAAAGGATGCTGTGACTGTGTCATAAGTCTTGATGAAGTCAAGGTAGACAACAGCACCATTCTTTCTTCATCCTCAGACCCAGCTGCATCATCTTAGAAGTTAAAAATGGTCAAACACTAGGCAAATCCATAAAATATATATGGCTTTTCTCTACTGTCTTACTCCAACACTAAGTCACTTAGATGAATGAAGTACTATCAGAACATTCTAAGTTCATGTTTTTCCTGGTATGAACTTGGTACACGAGCAAACAGCTGACACATTGACAGTTTTTATAGTGAGTGAGGCAATTTATTTCACTTAGAAGACCACTCTGGAGACTCTGAAGCATGGCTGCAGTATCTTCAAATGATCATTTCTGTCTCTGTATCTCATCAGAGATGCTTTTTAGCGGACCTAATGTACTGTGATTAGACATGTTAATTCGATAATTAGCTTTCTTTTTGAGTTCTTGAAATAAAAACTGTGCCCTCATTAACAGAAAGGTAGGCTGAGTGAACAAGCCACACTCCGGGTTGAAAATTTTGAAACAGAATCGTAGAATGGCTTGGGTTTAAGGGACCTTAAAGATCATCTAGTTCTAACACCCCTGTCATAGGCAGGGACACCTTAATCTAGACCACGCTAATTAAAACCCCATCCAACCTGGTTCTGAAAACCTCCAGGGATGGGGCACCCACAATTTCTCTGGCCAACCTGTTCCAGTGTCTTACTAGAAAATGGAAAAAAAATTGAAAAATAGAAAGCTTAGGAATGAAAGAGGAGAGGGGAAATAAAAGGGAAACACTAGGAAAGAGGTTCTCATTCTTGTTTGTCAATAGCCAGCAGCTCGGCGGCAGGGCACAGCATCCCTCGGGCTCGGTAGAGCCAAGCGAAGCCCGGCGGGGGGCGGTTCAGCACCATGGCCAGAGCCCGCCGCATCCCGAGTGGGGCTGGAGGGGCGCCGAGCTGCGGGGATCCCCCCTCGGCAATAGGGGAAACACCTCCTCCGCCTGCTCCACAAAGTCCACACAATCCGGCTTTTTAGGAACAGAAGGGAGGAACTAAGGTGTGTGTGTGGGCCTGAGCTGCACTTTCCTTGCTGGGGTGGAGGTGTTAGCTTTTAAGCATTCGCACACGGACCAGCCGCAAAGAGAGCCGTTTGTAATTCTCTGTTCCCATCGATTTCTTGGCTTGGATTGAAAGTGCCTGAAAAACTCTTTGGAAATGTCAGGTTACTTTGCTATGACATTTCAGTCCTCTTTTTTTTCTCCACTTTTGCTGACAGTGGCTTATAACTGCTTGAAGTGCTTTCTCTGGAAGAAAAAGATGTCCATGAGAAAAGCAGTGGTGGACTTTTGAGGATGTGATCATAAATAAATGTTAGGAATTCATGACATTCCAGTGCATTACATGCTATTAAATGTGAGAAGATGAAAGGAGAAAAGAAAGGTCTGCAACATGGGCGACATTAAAACCCCTGAATGTTTGCTTTATTAAATTCACATGTGTAGAGTCCTTTTGAGTTGTTTTCCATTTGATGGTGGCTATCAGGTCTCAGATCCAATTGCCCACTGGCTTCTTCTGTGCCTACAGGTGATGGTTTCTTTCATGTAATTTCTCAAGGAATTAAGCTCCTTGTTTTTACATGGCTATTACTTGGAAAGCTGGTAAATCCTGCCCTGCTGCCTGCTCTCAGAGCTTGGATGTCCTTCCATCTTTCCGAAACTCTGTGAAAATCAACAGGACTAGTATCATGGGTTAATACAGGGTCTTCATTCCTGAACCGCTTCACAGACCTCCTTGTGGAGCCATATCTTGCTCTTGCAAAGACTTACCCATCCATCAGATTTTGGTGATCCCCAGGAATGAATGCAGTGCACTCTCATCATTCCTGTGTTTTTACAGCCTGTCTGACCTTTCCCGACACTTTGTCTTCGCAGGGAGCACTCACCTTCTTCCATCAGCACAGGTGCTCTCCAGCTGTAGAGCTCTAAGAGACCTCACAGCCCCGGGGAGCCTGGGGCAGGGGGAGCAGAGGGCTGTAACTGTCCTTACCTCACCACACGAACCAGGGGCTGCAGGGAACAGGTGGAACAAACATCCCTCCCCCGTCCTTGGGAGCTGGATGGCAGCGAGGACCTGCTGCTGCCCTCCTGCCGGGGGCTGGAGATGACGGCCCACCCACCACCCTCTGCCTAGGTGCAGGAATGGGGACACCCCCACATCCTCCCGTAGAAGCTGTAGCGCCAATACCCCCACGGCTGGGGGGCACGGGGAGGGGGATACGACTCCCTCGCCAGAGCCTTGAGGACGTGGGGACACACACATCTCCCCCGGCCGCCGCAGCTCCCTCCGCCCCGCGGGTCCCGGCCGCGCTCCCGCCGCTGCCCCCTTTGCTGCTGCTGCTGCTGGCGCTGCAAGGCCCCGCGCCGGAGGGTGAGTGCGTGGGACCGCACGGACCGCATCCCACCGGGAACGGGAACGGGGGCGGGAGGGGAGGGACGGGGCGGTGGGGCGTCTCCCGCACCGGGAAGGGAGGAGTCGTGCAGGTGCGATTAGAGAAGGCTAAAAGAGAGTAATGTACAGAATAATCAATGGACGTGTTTGGGGGCCTTTCTTTCTTTCATTCTTTCTTGCTTCCTTTCTTCCTTTCTTCCTT
>VZTH01018674.1:83442-141285 GCA_013397815.1 Aleadryas rufinucha
TCTTTTTCCTTCCTTCCTTCCTTCCTTCCTTCCTTCCTTCCTTCCTTCCTTCCTTCCTTCTCTCTTCTTTTCTTTTCTCTTTTCTCTTCTTTTCTCTTCTTTTCCCTTTTCTTTTCCCTTTTCTTTTCCCTCTTCTTTTCCCTTTTCTGTTGGAGTGGCCTGAAAGAGAAACTTGGGTGGGAGCAAATCAGTTTTAATTTGGATGTTTTGTTTGGAAATGCTCGTGTGCTCTTTGGCAAAGCCTCAATGCCTCACATTGGTTCTCCCTATTCTGGTTGGGCTCTGCCATCCATAAACCAGAGATTTACACCCTGCAATAATGCATGAGTGTAAGAGCAGGTGCTTCCAGCTGGCCCCTGCTGCCCTCCCTCCCTGCTCATTCCCCACAGTCAGTATGGGAAATTGCCAGGGATAAGGTGATGAGGACATACACAGCATGGGGTGAACCTGCCCTGGTTTATGTCCTGGCCTCCTAAGCCAACAGCCAGGACATAAACCCAGAAGATATGCTAACAGCTCAGTGAAATTCACTTAGTAAACCTGGTGGAAGAGAAGATCAGTTTAGACCCTTACCATTCTCTCTGATACCTATTCTAAGAAAGTAGAATTTTGTGGGTTTTGTATCAATGGGCTAGTCAAAGCACTGTGGTTTGAGCAGGAAGAAATCAAGTGACATGCTTTGGAAAATGTTTATAGAGAGTGGTAAATAGAGAAAAATCTTTTGGGCCCTGTGTCAGAGACACTTATCTTTTCTTGATGCTGTATGCACTGCTTGGATTATTAAACTGGCCAAGGGAACAGTACAGAATTGCTGGTGCACCATGAGCCCTTCCACAGGGCTTACACTTATGGCCCAAGTGCTGTCAGTACCAGACCATCAGAGAGCTGAAATTAAGAGCATCTATTAGAGAAGTACCACTGTTTAGTGCTACTCACAGAAATAATTTTCTACATCGAAATAAATCCTTTTTTGGACTAATTGGTTCTGGAGTTTGGTTTTGGACTAATTTGTTCTGGAGGTGGTTGAGGCTCCACTCATGCAGGGAATCAGAGTCCCAGTTACTGTATGCTTATCTGGCAGCAGGTTAAAGGGTCGTACTATTTAAGAAAAAAAACCTGTACATACTTTATTATAAACTTCTCTGACATAGTGCACTTTTTTTGACAAGGAGTTAAAGAGTTCAGGATGCTGCAGTCCATTCTATTGTAGCAGATCTGAGAAGAGAGGACTGCACTGGCTTCCTATAATCTTCTAAATCTGTGATGACATGTTCAGTGATTTCACTGGGGATAGGATTTTGCCCTACTATGTTAACTGGATGATTCTTTCCAGACATATGAGTACAGTTGAAAATACAGTGGATAATTCAGTGATATTTCTACACGGCCCAAGAAAGCACTGAGCAGAAATGGCACTAGTCCATCCATAGGAAGAGCTTAGCTGCCCAGGACAAGGCTGCTTAGCTCAGTTACAGCATCAGAGTGACAGAGCTGTGCTGATCCTGGTGCCAGGGCCAAATTGTGCTGCTCTCCATGACGCACAGGGGTTTGCTCTGCTCAATTTCATAATAAAAGTTCTTTTTATTTAAAAAATCTTTGCTCACCTATTTACATGAGTCATAGAAATAACTTCATGTATTTATGTATTATGTAATCTATATGTAATGAACTAGTTAGCTTACTCTGGATGAAGACCGTGCTCTGTGAGCCATAAAAACAATGAGTTTTAGAATCATGGAATCATTTAGGTTGGAAAAAATTCTGAGATAATTACATTCAACTGTTAATCTAGCACTGCCAAGTCCATCAGCAAACTGTGTCCCTAAATGCCACATCTACACATATTTTAAATACCTGCAGGGATGGTGAATTCATCACTTCCTGGGCAGCCTGTTTCAGTGTTTGACCACCCTCTCCACGAAGAAATTTTTCCCAATATCCAGTCCTGGTGCAACTTGAGGCCATTTCATCTTGTCCTATCGCTTGTTGCAGGGGAGAAGAGACCCACCCCCACCTGACTACAACCACCTTTCAGGGGTTGTGGAGAGCAATAGGGTTCCCCCTAGCCTCCTTTTCTCTAGGATAAACACCCCCAGCTTCCTCAGCCACTCCTAAAAAGATTTGTGTTTCAGACCCTTCCCCAGCTCTGTTGCCCTTCTCTGGACATGCTCCAGCCCCTCAATGTCTTTTTCGTAGTGAGGGGCCCAGAAGTGATCACAGGATTTGAGGTGTGACCTCACCAGTGCTGAGTACAGGGGGACAATCACTGCCCTGGTCCTGCTGGCCACACTATTGCTGATGCAGGCCAGGGTGCTTTTGTGCATAAGCCAGGATGCTCTTTCCTTGCAGCTCAAGGCTGGGTGCTAACATCTTAAAAATGGAAGTGTTTCTGACATCCGGTCATCTGCTGAAGGGCATCTCAGAAACAAGAATCTCTTGTTGCTTTCAAACCATATTTTTGACTTTCTAGGGTAATTTAAAAGTACCTTGAGTCAACCCTTAGTTGATCTGACTCATGCAAATCAGACTTAGGTAAGTGAGCTGGGAATGTAAAAGTCTTCTATCCCTAATTATAGCCCATCTCAGCTGTCACAACATTTTATGTGTGATCTGTAACCCACAACACCCCTTGCAATAAAAGAAGAACTGTCCTATGAGAGTCTTGGTACCTCATTCTCCTCAGTGGTATGCCCAAGGTCATATTAGAAATTTGTGGAGTATAAGGGTGCACCAACACTCCCGAATAAAGGAGGATCAGAATTCAGGCTCAAGCACTGAGCACTTGGTCAGCCACACTGCTCAGCTGGTAGTCCTGTCCCTGTGTTATCCTTGCTTTCCAAGGATGTCTTCTAAGGTGACACTATGAAAAAAATTGCAGCAGTATATCTTGATTTCATCATAGAAATATGTTTGATAGTTATTTTGATGAGTATCGTAGATTCAGAACTAAATTCCGCATTTTTAAAAACTATTAAACTTTTTTAAACTATGAAAATTTTTGTAAAATAAAGCAGATTAATTACATAAAGCAGGTTAATTACATTAAGTTATCTTTTATTTTCCTTGTATATTTAAAGAAAAATAATCATTTAGACTTAGCCATAGGTGTATGACCTTCCTCAGTTTGCTTTCAGGGGAGGGAGAAAAAATCTCATTTTGGATGAAGAAGCTATCAAATAAACTAAATACTGCGCTAGGGGAAAAGAAGGGTCTGAGTAAATAAAAGGAACCATGTTCTAGTAGATGACTTTCTTGGCTGGGAAGAAACCTAACTAGACAGATATGAGACAGCATTAGAGACTGCAGCTGAACAAGCAAATTTACAACAAATGACCTTACACAGATTAACTTGAGATAACTGCAAAGCCTCTGATCACCCTCAGCCTGCCTTACTGTTTATTTATCATTTCTAACATCCAAGAAATTATTACTGGGAATCTCCGCTTCATCAGAGTCATCAGATTCAGATTCTCATCCTAAATCCAAAACACAGAACTCTGCCAGGTCCCAGGAAGAAAATTAACTCTATCCCAGCTGAACCCAGGACAGTGAGATGAACACATAGGCCCATGCAAACTCCAGACAGTGGACAGCCACAATCAGAATGGTCATAACATGAGCAACACAGCAGCAGATATTTCTAGAATTGCTCACTGTGATAATTATGCTGTTCAGAAATTTTGCTTCCACTGATTTCCTGTAGGAGGACAGGGACCCTTTGCTTCATTTTTTCAATTTTCATTGGCATGGGTGCTTCTGGGGTTATACTTGACTTGCCATGGCTTTCTTTAATCTTGTTTGGCAAATTTTACTTTTCTATCTGGAACTGAACCTGGAAAGAATAGTTTAGAAGAAGCATGTGAAAGGAAATAGTTAGAAAAAGAGATCACTGGAAAAAGTGTATCTTTGTTTAGCATTTAGTAAATATGGTTGACAGATGTTAAGAATGACATATGGCACCAGATGTTTTATGTTTTAGGAAAAAGAAGCATCACCGTTATAGCACGATGAATCTATTTGTTAACCTTTCTGGCAGGTGCTGAAGGGAGGGCTTACATATAAAAATGTAATCTGCAGTAACTTTGGAGTATTTGAGGAGGGTTAATCATCCTGCAAACTTGTGTTAGATCCTCAGCTGATGTAAAATGATGTCATTCCACTGTACTCAGTAAAATTAAGTTTATTTACACCAGCTAAGGACACCATACCTATCCCTGTATTTTATTTGTTTTCCTAATTAAAATTGAGATCAGAACACAAGCAGTGTTCAGCCCTCCTTCAGGAGTTATTCCACTATTTTAGTTGTTAGAAGAATGAAATACCATAACCCTCATATCCTAAATTGAAAGAACATAGAACTCTACAAAAATCTGATCAGAGAAGGACATATTCTTGAGAGTCTTCATTTGTAATGTTTATTCTCAGTCATCTGTGAATTAAAATTAATTATTAGCAGCTTAAATGGCTCCCCAAAAAAATAGACCAGGATTCAGCTGGAGTATGTTAAATAGAATCAGGATGACAACTTTCTCTGGTCATGAAAAAAAAAGAAAACTAAATAGTAATGATTTATAAATAATTATAAGTATCCAAATTCAGTGGAAAATATAGTCCATTCCATCCTTCACCACCAAGGAGATGACACCCAGAAATACCTCCAAAGCAATAGCTGCCTACTTGTTAATCCCAGATACTTGGGAGATGAAAAGCTGGAAAACAGTCTTTTCAATTTCAGTTGAAATTTTCTATTAACTATTCTATATGATAGCAATGAACTGTCATACCAGAAACTCCAAATTTATATTTGAAGTGTAGTATCTGTCACAAATCCTGATTTAGGATCCTGCTGACTATGCCAGTTGTTGCAAATGAGTGATTTAGGCCACTTAAAGAATCACCATCAAAGATATTAGCAAAAGCAGGTTTTAATATAAATTTGTGGAAGTGTGACTTAAGATAGTTCGATGGCAAGGCTCACTCTATTTCTGCTTGCGTGGATGAAGTGTACAAAGGTGAGATGGTTTAGGCAAAATCCAGGGAAACTTCTGAAAGGAACGTCTCCTCAAAGGAAGGCAGGCTATAGCCGCCCCTCCCCCACCAGGTTCGGGAAAGAAATATTCCGCGGAGGAATGTGAAAGGGAAAAAACCTGTTTATTTAACAAAACACACAGGAAAAGAATAATAATGCTAAATAATAAAATCTCTCACTGTGGAGAGAAAACCTGAAAGTTTTAGAGTCCTTCTGTGAGTGTGGTCTCTCTCCTCCTCCTTGGAGCTGGGTCGGCATGGGGACCCCCCTCCAGGCCGGTGGAAGGTTCCCCAGTGGGATTCTGATGTTCTGGTGTTCTGAACAAGTCCAGGAAAGAAGGAAGCAAAACCAAAGTCCCAGAAAAACAAGGTTTAACTCTCCGTCTCTCTCTGAAGAAAAAGAACCAAAAAAAAACTAGCTGAAGAAGCAGGAAGGGTGCTTCCTCCGCTCTTCTCCCCACAGCAGAGAAATGCAGAGGAGAGTGACCTTGAAGCACAGACTGCTTTGAAAAGTTCGTCTGGCCTTTTTTTTCTTTCTCTCTCCTCTCTTGGGCTCAGTTTAAAGGCACAGAAAGGCACAGGAATCATGTCTGGGCATAGAGTGATGATAGGGGATACACCTGATAAAGTCACCCCAAGACAAAAGGAAACTGGGATCAGAATCAGTTTAGAATCATTTACAGAGCAGTCAGGGATGAAAAAAGGTGAGGGTGCAAAGAGTAAGGGTCCAGAAGGGTTTGGCAATTACAACGGTACTGGAAACCATGACTCAGGTGGGGAACGTTTCAGGGTTGTCAGGGGATGACTGATTATTCCTGTTCTTGTCCTCCATTTAGCCAGGCATCTGTAGTACCTGTTATGATCAAGGGACACTTCCCCACCCAGCTCATTAGACAAAGGCCAAGGCCTAACAGGAATCTCTGAGATCATAGAGCAGACCTGAGGAGGGGAGGGAGGATGCACCACCACAGAGCCTTGTTTATCGTTTCCCTAACAATGTTTGTACCAAGATAATTTTATTCACTGGAAGTTTGGTTTAATGGCACTCATACACTCTTCACTGTCGCACTAGAGATTACACTCCAAAAACAAGGCAGATAGGACACATGATCTTTATTCTAAGGTGCTTTTTAAAATCCCACTAGGCAGCTCTGTGTTTCTTTAGGCATGCAGATGTGCTAGAAAGTCTGAGCCTTTAGATAAACAGGCTGATGGAAATCTGAGTTGATTAAAATATTCTATTAGATATCTACCATAATCCAGAGACCGGTAAGGGACTGGTCTCAAACATCCACTGTCTAGAATAGATAATACATTGGTCTTAGATGACAAATAAATGGTGGTTTTCTGCTTCCTTTGGGAACCTATGACTTCAAACTACCTCAGCAGAGTTAATTAATTTTTCCCGTAATTCATTGTAAAGTTTCCTTTACATAACTTCATCCTATTACTCATAGTCTTACCTCATGGCACATGGTCCCTCTGAAATTTAAAATTACATATTTTGTGTACGTAATACATATATAGCTAGTTTCTACGTCCCCTAGCACTGCCATTAGATTACATTATATGTGGCTAGATTTCAAAAATACTTTTAACATAATCATTATTGTGTCATTAATGTTTAATTAATGACTTGTTTACTCCCTGTTTCTGGCAGTTCATTACTGCCTTTGTGTTGCTCAGTTGCAGCCCACATGATCAGTGTGTTAACCTGGACTGCTCACTGGGTCAGTGCTGCAACAAAGCTGTGATATAAATCCACACAATCCTAAACAAATGTGTTGTTGGTTTATACTGCATTTAAAAGGGGCAACTCAACCTGTACCCTTTCCTAGACTCCATCTGAGTCTTCTAGTGTGAGATCATTACCTTTCCTCTTGAGTGGCATTTCTTTCCTTCGCAACTGTTTTAAATGTGAACCATAAGCAGAGTCTTCATTGAAATGGAGTGAATAGGCTCTGCAGAATTTTACATTTGAAAGGAAAGTGAAAAATAGCAGAAAACAGCTATCAGTGTTTCAAACCCTCTATTGTGATATTGATACCCTTTTCAGTTAAGAGTGCAGAGGAGACAATATGCAAGAAATAAGTACTCTGAGTTACTCTGCGGATGGGACTGGTGGAAAAGCGACAGAATTAAGTATATTATTTTTAGATCCACAGTTCAATGTGCAACCCTTATGACCACCTGCTTGGCAGAAGAGGTAAAGGTAATTGAGGCTGTCAGTCAGAGCATGCCTGGGTGTCCTTCCTTTTTGTCCCTTTCCTGAACAGCCCAGAGTAAAGTACCTCTTCATCTTTTCTTCCATTGCATCTTTGAAATTCTCCTATAACTATGAAAAAAGAGCATGTCCTGTTCCTGTCTCAGGCATTTATGCTGCTCTGAGCAACCTGTTCTGGTTGAAAATGTTCCTGCTTGTTGCAGGGGCATTGGACTAGAATGGCCTTTAAAGGTCCTTTCCAACCCATTGAATCATCATTCAATGATGATTCTTGCTACTGTTGTAAAATCACTTTTTAGCTCTTGTACCTCTCTACTAGTAAGTCTGGAACTTATCTCAATTTCAGGCAGCCCTGCTGTAGATGTTTATTTCTGTGCTAGCCATCTCACCTTACTGCACTCGCATCAGTTGCGTTAGAAACACCCATCCTAGGATAAAGTGACTCCCTCCTGACAAAGTGCGTATATCCCTCTGCTTTCCATCAGGATAAACTCGCTGATTCATTCAGGTCTGTACCTTATGCTGCTGAAGTCTGAAGGGGGACAGACAAAGTCTGAAAAGGATCAGATAAAGCCTGTTCAGGTGGCTGTTTGTTTCTTTAGCTGCTGTTGCTGCTTCAATAGAACTGATGTTCAAAGTCGCTGATTTTCTCCAGTTAAATTAATTTTGTCCACTGCTGGAGGTAGAGGACACCTGCCTCTTCTCTTAGGAAGGCTGAGCTCCCCATGAGCTCATGACTTTTCTTTTTCTTGGACACTATCATGAGCATTCTGTTTTGATATCATGACACAGTGAAGCCTGTGGCAGTGGCTGTGCCCCCTGCCCCACTCCTTTTCATCATAATTGCATCCAAAAATAAGATGACAATTTCACCGATTAATACTTCTACTGGAGTCAAATAGCCTTTTTGCTGTTGAAACATATTTGTATGCCATAAGAATCTGTCCATCTGTTGGCCCTCACTCTCCATGGCTTGTACCTCGTGTTATTTTCTGTAAGATATGCCTGATCTGATTTGATTTTAAAGTTCTCTTTATCGTGAGCCTGTGTGACAGAAAGACATGCAAGGAAAAATAATACTTCCCTTTTACTCTATTGAAAGATCTAGACAGTTTTGGTAAAGCCACACAGTGTGAGGGGTTTCATGGGAATGAGAAATGTGTGGTCCTGACTTCCTGGTGTAAGGAATACATTTTGGGAGTTCTGTGGCTCTGAACCTGAGGTGTAGGGCAGAGGGAGCTTGCAAGCCTGTAGAGCTAGAAACATGAATCACATATAAATGTGGAGTGAAGAACTCACTTGGTGCTTAAATTTCTTAAGAGCCTCTGCACTTTTAATGCTATTGCTTGGTAACACTTTGATTTATCTTATATAAAATATGGTCCTAAAGTTGGTATTTGTCTTACCTGAACTTAGTAATCTAAAAATAGTAATCTAAGAATCTAGGCTGCTCTGTAACTGTTTAACACCCTTTTTAATTGCTAAAATGAGGGAGGTGAGTCAGTCCCATAGGGTGCTGGAGAACCCATTTCAAGTGGCTCTGGAGTAGACAGAGGGTCATATTTGGGGGAGCACAGTTTGTCCACACAAAAATGCAACACAAAGGAAGTTTCTTCCTTGCTTGTATTAAATGTTTTGAGGTATATGTTTACAAGGTTAGAGAGGTAGAAAGCGGAAAAGAAACTTTATTAGTGAACTACTTTATGTGCTAGGCTAAGCAGAAAGATTATTATATGGAGTGGATAATTGGAAAGGTTTGGCAATTTGAAACTAGACTCAACAGCTGAAAGCAGACATGAGGCTTTAATACTTCCATGGAAATTAATGTTGTGGTAGCTGCTCATTTTTCAATATATGGTGTGTGGTTTTGTAAAATTAATAGCAATTTACCTACAGGATCTGAGAGGAAAAGTAATACTGGAAGGAAAGAGAAGGCTTAAAAAACATCTTTGGGAAGTTTATGCACTGCAAAATTTCTTCTTGAGGCAATTCTTCATTCCTGGAGATAAGAGCCAAAAAAGAACTTCTTTGTGTTGGAAGGAAAAGTGTCAAACCTGGTAGCTATCTAATGCATTCTGGTTGTCATAGAATCAATCACAGAATCATAGAATGGTTTTTGTTGGAAGGGATCTTAATTATTATCTACTTCCAAATCCCCTGCCATGGGCAGGGACACCTTCCACTAGACCAGGCTGCTCAAAGCCTCATTCAGCCTGGCCTTGAGCACTTGCAGGGATGGGCCATCCACAGCTTCTCTGGGCAACCTATGCCAGTGCCTCACCACCCTCAGAGTAAAGAATTTCTTCCTAATATCCGATCTAAACCTACTCTCCTTCAGTTTGAAGCCCTTCCCTGTTGTCCTGTCACTATTACATCCTTGTGGAAAATCCCTCTCTGTCCCTCTTGTATCTCCTTTAGGTGCTGGAAGGTGCTAGAAGGACTGGAAGGCTGCTATAAATAATCTAATAATTGACTACTGCTTCTCACCTGTGTAGCCATACATTTCACTCTCTTACTCCAGACTGAAGCAAGCTACTGCTGGAAGCTTGGATTAGGATTCCTCTGTCTTCAGAGCCCTTAGCTGGCATATGGGGTCATACAAGCTGGAAAACCAGTCCTGACTTTCTGTGTCCACAGGTTTGGGCTTATACACAGGCTTATGAAGGACCCTGTAGGGCTTAGGCTCTCCTGGTGCTGCTTGGTCTTTTGAAGATGGCAAATCTTCCTGGTACTTATGTCTCAAAATGATATTATTTTACAACTGCAGCTTGCCTGAGCGTAAGTAATCCTATTATAAGTAAATTTGGCCTCAGAGGTGAAGATTAAGCCAAAAGGCAAAAAGCAGTGAAGTCACACTCTTCAAAGACAGCTGCTCTGCTGCAACAACCCCCTACATCAAATTATAATTTAATTTACAGAAATCCATGTTCTTTTTTGAATTCTTAGATTAATATCTTAAGTAAATAAGATACATTTGGACATTCCATTTTTTAAAATCCAGTTCTTCTTTGGAAGGGTTTTTGTTTTTTTTTTTTTGCTTCAAAGAAGCCAGATTCATTCCTCCAGTTAATAATGGAGTTAAAGAGATATTTCATGGGAGTTAGTTTTGATTTGAAGATATATCAACTTATTTTCTTCAGTTGCTGAAGGTCATCATTCAGGACTGGAAATCTATGGAGATTTAGTCGAAAATAGAGCCACTTTCCGAGATTTTCACATTCTCCTTGGTTCAGGTTTGAAAAATAAAGTATTAGGCTGTGTTTCTAGGTTTCTGAATACTCCGGACTAGGTCCATGGGATTGAGAATTCTTGTGTCACAGATGGCTGCAGAGAAAGGGCAGGAAAACCTCTGCTGCTGCCCAGTGTTTGTCCTGGCATCTTTGCTGTTTGCCTACCAGCCATTAAAATGCAACAGTGCTTCTCATGGGTATAAAGCTCTGGTAAGTTATTCAGAGTTAAGGTTAAATTCCACTTCAGCTAGATACGTGGAGGGGCTTCTATTTTTCCTTTTCCCTCTGTAGCAACTGTGGAGAGTCCACCTTTCACAATACTATCAGCAAACCAGTGTGGTACCAGGCTCTAATGTAAAAATGTACAATAGAAACACTAACAGAAAAAATAAGTTGTGATAAGATGTTTAATGACTTTCATAAAAACTTTAGGTTTTATCCTCTTAAATAAAATGATTTATGAGCAGTTCTGGGTGAGGACTCTACCTTTGCATTTCAGTGCTAATTGGAGTGATGAACCCATGTCCTGCTTCTGCAGTAATGTGCTTAGATACCAATTGTGGCACAGTGCAGCTAAATACCTTTGTATTTCCTTACTCTTAGTACCACCAGCCTGATGGTACATGGGCCCTGAGCACACATCTTGGCTCCACAAACAGAACTCGGTGCTTCTTTTTCAAGCACATTCACTCCCTTCTTTGTTTCCACTGTAACTTGGTGATATTTCCTGAATTCCTCCTTGCTGAGTTTGTTTGCCCAGATCCAACTGATTCACATCTGGGACAAAACCCTTTATTTTTCTGCCTTTATCTATACTGAATGCCTCACACACAGTGGAAATAGAGAGACGCCTTCTGCCAGCTGTGTGGGATGAAGAAGCTCTGAGCAATCTGCTACCTGAATTTATTGTATTTTGCTCCTCTAGTACATTCTTACAGATCACAGGCATTGTGAAATTATCAGCCATTTGTCCAGGCCAAGAAGGGGTTCCATGCCACTGTACAGGATTTGATGAACAGAAGGATGGCTATGGTTGGCTCTGATGAGCTGCAGGGTGAATTTCAGGGCTGGAGAGAGAAAATTGCAGACAGAGACCTTTGAGAACAGCTGGAGACTTTACTGCTAATTGCCTGATCTAGTGAGATGTTCTTGGCATAGAGCTTTGTGACAGAAGGAATTACAGTGCCTGATTACCAGCCAGAAAAGCCTAAGCATAAAATCCACCTTGTGTGAGGAAATGGGGGACTCGTAGGCCCTCTGTGTGGGAAAGGGCTTAGAGGCACACAGAAGTGCTTACAGGGAGCCACATGATCTCAATATGTACCTTCCAGGGCCATACACCTTTGCTGCATTCAAGGGGGGAGATAATTCCTGATCTTCACATTGTCACATCTGAGTAAAGAACATACTGTAGCCTGTGCGTTTTCACTGAGCACCAAAGGAATTTTGACCTTGTGTATTCTTACAGATCTCCTGAAGTTCATTTCCTAGTAATGAAAAATCAAATGATTTGTAGTAAAATATGATTGTCAGATTTCACTTGGCACACAACCCAGTCCTCTGGGCATGCAAGTCTGCTAGTTCAGTCCTGCACTACAGCAAGACCTTGCAGACATTTACCAGCTCCCACGTTTCATTTCTTTTCCCTCTTCCAGTCTGAGGAAGAGTAGAGAGCTGCAATACCTATCTCTTTGATTAGGAAGAAAAACTGGAACTTTGTTTATGGCAAGACTCAGCAAGGTGACAGTCCAGGTCTAAAGACATCTGCCTGTCCTCTAAGAATGACCCCTGAGCCTGGCACAGCACACAGTTGTGTAATATATGTCACTTGTACATTCCTTGGTACTCATCCAGAGCTCCAGTCTGTGCCAGCCCGGTATCAGTATCAGCACAGGGAAAGGGCTGTCATGAGCACAACTGGTGTACTGGGGTCTGCCTCGATGAGCTGCAGTCTCAAAGGAAAAACAAAGCCAAGAGGAAGGGAGCAGCAACAAACCTGACCTTAGCATGCGGCTGAAAGCCAAACTTCTTGTGGGTTGAGCACTTGAATTTTTGAACAAATTTGTTCAATTGTCTTTAATTTGAAAAATGGCTAATGAGTTGTCTTTGTTTCTGCTTCTACAGTGAAGTAGGACTTTGTGTATAGCCTTTGTGCACAAGGTTTCCTAACAAAAATGTTCAATAAGCATGGTACATTTGTCCTCAAATAGAAAAAAAAAAGCTAGAAAATCTGCATTCCTCAGCTAAGCACACACATATACAAATGTATACAAATACCATATCTTTGTATGTATATTCAAACAGTCTGTTATATATGAATTGCCATTCTTCCCTAGTTTTCTCAACATGTGAAATGATTCCCATCTGAAAGCCAGACATACACCTCCAAAATGAGTCTGGTGGGTTTTCCAGATCTGTGTTTTCACAGTATCTAGCCCCACTTCTCCTTGTTTTACCCTTTCCCATCTTAACAATATGAAGAACTATGAAAACTGTTGAAGAAATGAAATTCTGAACTGATGACTCCAACTGAATTATCTGACAAAGATACTCGCAGAGTTAGGGCCTACATCTCATTTTATCTAATAAACCAGCAGCAGCTGGCACTTCCACAGTGTAGGGAAAATACTGTATTTTATGTTGCCGGATGAACTTTCAGTCTTTTCCTGGACTCCACCTCTTCTTCGCACTGTCTGGTACCTACATGGAGTGAAAGAAGGGCTGGTGAGCTCTGGACCATATGCTCTGTCTTTCATGATTACTGAATGTTATTTCATGGGTAGCACCAGTAATTTTTATATCTCAGTAAAACATGTACTAATGTCAGTGACTCAGAATTTAAGCAATGATTCATCACTAGTTTATTTTCAACACAACATCCCAGAATCTTTTCCCTAGGGCTGGAGTATGAACTCTGTTTGCTACCACGTGGCTATTTCAGCAAAGTCCCAGCAACAAGATTCAGTTCTCACAGAGCCAACATGAAGACTCCCACTTCCTTGTGGTCCGGAAGATCCAAGTATCAGGTCAGACCAGTATTTTCAGCCACTAGAAAAGATGAAAATCCTGAGGTGCCCAGATTGTTTGCATACCCTGCAGCCCTGTTCCACCAGCATGCCTGTATAAGGTGATCCCTTCTGCTTTGCAAAGAGCCAAGTACTCAACTTTTCTGGACTTGGGTCATTCAAGTCAATTTGTCCTGATAGAAGTGACATCTTTGAAGAGGACAAGCACTTAACCTCAGTCAGAGAGAGACTCCACCGCACTCAGATTTGGAAATGACATTTTGATTCCACCCACAGTAGGCAGTACTCATAGTGGCTTTTTATAGAAATGCCTTCAAATGCTGATCTCAACTTCTTTGCAAATCACTCCATGTACTCATGGGAAAATTCGTTTTAGTGCATTGTTTGTATAAAAGGAAAAAAATAACAGAAGTCCCGTAAAATTCTGCATACATGTACCTTTGCATGGTAACACATCAAATACATTAAGGCAGTTTTGCCCTAAAATTTTTTAAAGCTTTTCTTGAGTAGGTGAGAAGGAGATAGTCAAAGCACACACCATTCAATGTATATGAACAGGCTGTATTTTCAAAGGTGTGAGAGCTGCTTGGTTTTTTTCAGCTATATTAAAAGATGGGAACATCAGGACGTTTGTGGACTCCTCAAATTTAAATGCCAGAAAGTAAGCAGAACTACCCTGCACTCCATCCAGGATGTGCTGGCTGATTTCTTACAAAAGAAGAGAGAATTAGGCCGTCAAGTGGAATTCCAGAGAAAAATTGTAAGTTTAAGGCTGAGATATAAAGTGTAAAAAGGATAATGGGAAATAGAAACAAATACAGGATAAAGTTTGCTTTATCAGAAGCAACTTGAAGAGAGACGTGAGCTGGCCAGTCAGAGCAAAGCTGTAAGGGTCTTGAGGACACATAGCTGGAGCTTGATGAGAAGAGAAGCCTGAGGTGCAGAGATGTCAACCTCGTTCCCTCTCCTGCAGAGTCTTGCTCCCCATCAGTCTGACAGGGAAGGGTGGAGCCAGCACTGTGGCTGTCTGAGCTGACAATCCCTCTGCCATTAAAACTGGAGGCAGCGTAACTGAAGAGCAGAAGTTTATCCTGCAGAGAAAGAAGCCTGCACAGCCCTCTGTTCTGCCTTTGCGTAGTGCCTGGCTCCCCCACAGCCTGCCCCTGTGTGGGGAGGGCAGGTGTGCTGTCAACATGTCATTTATTCAGTGAAAGAGAGGGCTTGCATGCAGCGGCAGCCCAGATGGACACGAGCACGGTGCAGTTGCATTCCCTCGTCTGGAGGTGTTGCCATGCATCCATCGCTACAGTCACTGAGATGTGGGAGCAAATAGATGAGTTAGGTGAAAAATGAACTCGTACTGGGAGCAGCTGAGCACAATACAAAAGGGGGCAAAGCCCTCGTGGTGGCACTCACAGACGCCCCTCACCCTGGTGTTACTGCCTGGGTTCCTTGGCAGCGCTTCGTGTTTTGCACCAACCTTGTTTTCCTGTTGCCTGAATGCAAGGGCTGATCTCGGCCTTTGTGCTGCTGCTTGTTTGTGTTGAGGAGCAAGAAGCAGCCCCATTCACCCACCCACCTTCCTTGTTCTGAGGCACTGGGCTCCCATGTAATGAGTGCTCATACAGCAGAGCTTACAGCCCATGTACAAGGCCAGACAAAAGGGCAAGGAAAAACAAAATACTTGAAAAGAACAAAGAAACAGTGAAATTAACATAAATTTACCTAGTTAGAAGCATGCTAATTGTAGCAAAAATCAAGGCTGGCATTCTCACAGCCTGGCTTTGCTGGGGAGTGTTTTGTCTGGCATCGTAACGGGGGTGGACCTCTAATTAGTATGATCTTGAAATCAGTGGGATATTGGCACAGTAGGAGCAGTGGCTACACTTCCAGACCTCACATTTAAAGTAGACTGAGCCCTGAAGAAAGAAGTCTTAGAAGAGAAACACCAATAAACCCCACAGCATATTTCAGACTTCTAAAAATTTTAATCATAATCACTGTTCTACTCACAAGAAAAATGGTGATTTTAATGCAGTTTTCAAAGGAGAATCCTATTTAAAGCTCCTGTTCCCTCATTTTGGTAGATTCCCCATGGAAATGTACATAAGGATATCTCCTTTAGAAAGCACAGTGTGCTGTCCTTTGTACTTAGATGAAATTCCACATGGAAAACATAACAGCTGGGTATTCTTTTTGTTAACAGAGTCAACAGAGAGATATAGGTTATGTAGAAGGCAATATATATATACTTATATGATATATAGATAAATAATCATCTGTGCCAAAGGAAAGGAAACAAGCTTAGGGTTAAAAAGGACCAGGAAAAACGGGTCAAATTCTTTGTTTCTGCCCTTACTTTGAGAGTAGGATTCTGCGGACAAGTCTTGCATAATCATCCCACCTCTGCTGAGAGAATATGTATGGCTTTCTGTGCAAAAATCAGACGTATCACTGCTTAGGCAGAGGGGCAAACGTGGCATCAAGCATGGGCTTTCTTTGTGACAGTGATCAGATAATTTAAAAATTTAATGCCAATGTGAGATTTGTCCATAAAGTAGGGGTGAATTAAGCAGAAATGTCGATAAACCAGGAGTGGGGAAGGTAAACAGAAAGTCGGCTCAGACATACATTTTAAAGCAGTCTGGTCATATTATTAACCCAATCACAGGATTTCAGGGTGAGCACATATGTGCGTAACATGCTCAGCACACTCCTGATGGAGGCCCATACTGAGGGACAGTAGCAGAGAGCTCTGAAGCAGGAGGTGCCTGGCACTGATTTGGATAACAGTGGAAAAGAGTGACATAGTTGGTGCTGCCGGACACATGAGCTGCTTTTGAGCAGTATTCTCAGAAAAAAACCCACTTGTAAATTGATCATGAACAAAAATCCAGTTTAATAGTATCACTTATCTGGAGTGGATTTCCAAGTGACACATCTTGGGTGTCCACAGTTCTAGAAGATTTTGTATGCATGTGGCAAGTATCTAACCCCAGGGTAAGGGTCATTGTCACTGTCACAGGCAGCCCCAATTAATTGATTAAGATAAATCAAGGTCAAAGTGTGTCAAACTTCTCTCAGGAATAGAACTACTCCAAAATTATTTTCAGGCCCCCAAAAATCAAGTGTTATAGCTGCCTATCCTCATCCACAGCAATAATTTTTTTTTTTTTTAAATTCTTGTCCCATCCATAAGAATATTTCTAGAGAATCAGATTCAATAGCTGTTTTGTGTTTTCTTTTTCTGAGAATGGAAGACATCAGGCATGAGAATCATTTGACTAAATACAGCCATCTATTTTCAAGCTAGCCACCCTCTAACTTCCTTTAGACTGTCTGCAGAGATACTCTGTCTCATGGTAAAGACACTAAAAATTAGTCAAATTAACTATGTCCTCAAAAATATATTTCTTGCTCTTCCTTGCAAGCAAGCTGAGAGATACTAGCTCAGATGTTCCCATGTACACTGCAAATGTCTAAAGTTAACTGAGATAAATGCTAGTGTGTCCTACTTCGTGTTTTTCTTTTCAAGTACCGCCAGTGTTCTGGGCTTTGCTCAATTCCTCATGCAATTTCTGATTTGTGACCACGCTATCATCACTAGGTGAGAACACAGAGTTGCCTCCCTTCCCCACAGCAGGAGGACACTATTTTGGAAGATATGGTGTTACCAGCTCTTAGTGCTACAGTCATTATCATTGTCACCACTGTCATATTGGTGAGCGCTTACTTGTGTTTCCTGAGGTACATCTGCTCTGGATGCTGCAAAGCCACCCAAGTAGGACCAGACAGAAGACTTGACCCCAGCAGGTTTGAAGAACAAGTCTAATCTCCCTCATCAGAGGATCCACTGAGCTGTGACAAGAAGTATCTGCAAGAAGAAATCCCAGAAGGTAGTGTTGACATGTTATTCAGAGATTAATAACAAGATGCACGCCCCCCATCCAACATCAGGGTTTTGCCACACTGTACTCTCTGTATCTTTAATTGATTTTTCTAGGGATAGTGAATCTTCTTCCAAAGTTTTCTGATGAAATGCTACTATAGACAACACTTTCAGTAGCACCTGGCATTCCCTGGCATTTTTCATCTTCTCTGTTATTATCTGATTTACTGCATTTTTGTTGACAATTCTCTACTTTCATAGCTGATAGTGGATTTGGGGTTCCAGACTTCTGCCACTGCTACCATCTTTCTCACCTGGTGAGAGAGAGAAAGAGCCAAGAACTTTGGGAATTGTCTGAAATTGTTATCTTTTGAAATAGTAAAGACAAACTGGACACACTTTTGGCACTCCAAAGGCAAGACTTTGCTCTCCATACACAGAAATCCATACACTCCATACTCTACAGCTTACATCGTATCAGAAGTCAAAATAAGTGATCTAGTGATCTTCTGACCTTCTAATCTTAAGGTGATCTTCTGATCTTAAACTCAATGCCAACAAATGCTCACATTTCTGTTATTAACAGATCTTTCAAGTCCATGTGTTGCTTTTTCTTTGCTGTTGAACCACTTCATTTTTGCCATGTAATCAAGATGCTGCTGGGCATCTATCAGAGCCACATCTATACTGACTGTTTAAAAAAACCTCTCAGCTGTTATAATTCTGGTCATGCAAGTGATATTCTCCCACTCATGTCCTAGTCAGTGAATGTACCATGTTTGAACCATGCTAACTCTGGGGGGAAAAGCCCACATCTGGATAAAACAGAAAAAATTAATCTGAAGCTTTCTGACAGCAGACATTTTTTGTCATTCCCAGGATCAGATGAGAAAATGAAGTTCAGAAGGAAATATCAGTGGAATGCCTCTTTTTGGGTCATCTTGGTTTAAGCTGGACTGGAAAGAGCTGAAAAGCTTTTTTTTGAAACAGCTGATTGTGTGGTTTTCTCTGCAGCTCGCAAAGCAAAAGAAGTACAGATAAATAAAGGCAAACATCCCAGTGGTGGCCTGTTTGAGACCTACCTGCATCAAGTCTTTGAGACGTGTTGTTTATCAGTGGCACATTCACTGAGGCAAACTAAAGCTGTATTTTCCCTCTTACAAATGTACCTCTCCAGCAGACATTGCTTTTTTGTCAGCATCTCTCATCCTTTAAAACAAAACCGAAACCATTCTGGTCTTTGTTTTGACAGCAAAAAAAACCTTGAAGATGGAATATTTGAAATGTCCATAAGGAAAATTTGAAAGAGAAACTCTTATTTTTGCAAATCTGCCTGTGTGGGACAAGACAATCCACATTTTTTTGATGAGTGGAGTTGCCAGCAATGCATGCCAGGCAGGTTTTGGATTTGATCTGCATCCCTCGGGCATCTAGTGCTTCTAATCCAACAGCAAAGAAGAAAAGAGCCAGGACCACTTTTATTCTGGGAGAGGGCGAACAAAAAGCAGTACAACTCTACATGCAGACCTAGATATCACTGTGCAAATGAAATCCATTATTCATAGCCAAATTTCACCTGCAGTGGATCAGCACTGTTTGTGATTAAAACTGATAAGTTTGTTTTGCCAAGTCAAAGCTGTATGTTGTGTTTTGCCTCAAGTATGTATTTCAGTAGCTCTGTGTATCTGTGTCACAAGTTAACTGAAGAGCCAATCTCCATCAGATGAAAGACTGTCCTTGGCAAATCTACTATGTTATAAAATATACAAAATAGCAGTGTATTCAATAGCCACTTAGGCCTTTTCTTTGTTTCAAAATTCAGCTGCCTAGAAAATCTTTAAACCTAAATCAGGGGAGAAATGTTCACTTGCATTCATTAGGATCATGTGTGCCAACATTTCTTATAATATATTACTTTCATCTAAATTGTAGTTCCTAGCATTTCACTGAGCAGGTTTACTATGTTCCAGTCCAGTGGCTTACATGCTAGCTCAGAGAGAGCTATGCAACCCAACTGTTTTTCTTGGATATATTTTCTTTTCAGTAATAAGGTGATTTTTGGCTCTTAAACCAATGAAAGCTGCAGAACGAGATAATAATGCTATAAAATGTACCCATATTAGTGATAGCAAAAGGGATAAGGGGGAGAGAAAAGAATGGGAAGAGAAGTAATGAAAATATGTAGGGGATCAGAGATCTTGCTCATGGTGTATTATTTTTCACTCAAAGGTGAATGCAGAGGTAACCCCAACCATTCCCTACCCAGTGTCCCCATTTCCTCATCTCTCTTCCACAGAGTTTGACTCCTCCAGTCATTTCCAAAGACATTCTCAATCACTTCCATGGTCCTAAGTCCCCATCACAGCCAAGACTAAGAATGTAGACCATTCATTCTCATTATTCACCTGCCCTAATGTTGTTTTTTAATCTCCTTCCATCTGCTCCATATTTTCTGTGACATTCCCATTACTTGTGACCCAGTGCATAACCCTTATTACTGTTGCCACTTCTGGGTTACTTTAATTCTGTCTGCTAGAAATGATTGTTCTCTGAAAGTTGTAGAGAACATTATAGAATTGGAACACAAACTATATAACCATATAAAAAAGAGTTCAAATGGAATTTATACAGCGTTCTCCATCTTTTCTTGTTAAATACAAGGCAATTCTTCCCACATTAAAGACGAATTCTCAGTAAAATATATCTGATGAAGGTCCCCAGAACTCCGCTATTTGCAGCTATGGATCTCAGTTCACCAAGAAGTCATCTTGTTAAAAAGAAGCTGAAAGAAAGATTTTGAAGTTGCTGAAATATAGAATAACCCATCTCTTAAATCAATACGGTTTAAGTTTCAGGTCTGGTGTTTAAATAGTATATCTTCAAGTTACACCATTGATCAATGAAATGAGCTACTGTAGCGGTGAAAACAAGAGAAAAGTTTTGAAGAGATATATATACAATATTCTGTGGTTTGTGGTTTGTATTTTGTTTCCATTAAACCCTTTTGTCACACCTTAACTGTTTGTGACTAAATAAAGACAGCAAATGCATAACTCTGATTCTTCTTGATCATTGACCTGTTTGGGTTAGTTGCTTCCATTTTAGATACCTATGGTATCCTGGTTTTACAGAAAGGAAGATTTGTTTTGACATATAATCAGCCTGCATTTCTTCCTTTGGACACCCCAGAGCAGTTCCAACACCTTCAAGGACCTCTGCATATCTGCCCAGCATCAGTGCAGCTTGGGGGAAGCCACACCAGCAATTCCCACCAAATACACCACTACCAGCCTGCAGCTCTGGCTGCAGTTTCCATCCTTACCTCCACCAGGCAAGTAATTTAACATGAGTCAACTGGAGGAGAAACAGAAACAGCTTAGTGGTTAGGGTACTACCCTGGGCATCAGGAGTCATGGGCACTGCTCCCTTTCCCTGGGATTTGCTTCTGTATTTGCCATTAACCTTCAGAAAAGAAGCCATAGCTCAGAGCAGACCAGGAACCCTGCCTACTCAGCCAAAAAAATATGGGCCTGATTAATTGTTAGTGTTTTTATGCAGCATGTGACAGCAGTGCTGAGCATCACAAGGTTGGAGGAAAACTGGGGGGAAGCAAAAAACCTTGGGGGTCAATGCTGAAAAGTCTCAGTGGTTTACAGGGAAATCTAACCCCTTGATCCTAGTTTTTAAGATGAAAAATGTAACACTTTCTGTGCCACTAACAATCTGTCCTTAGGAAAACAGGCCTCAGCAAAGGAGCTCCATCAACAAAAAAATCCCAGGAAGGTATCCACCAGAGGGAGTTCCATGAATGCATCAAACTCAGCCTGAGCTATAAATGGTTATACAGCAGCTGAGAAGAGCTGCCTATGTGCTCCCCGGGACAGACAAGCTGCTCCCCACAGCTGCTGGTCAGGAGCCTGGGCTGAATTCAGCAAAGTACTGACCCAAATCTGCATAATCTTAAGTGAATACTCAGTGAACTCTAAGGAATTGCTCTGTGCATGGCATTAAGCAAGTGTTTTATTAGAGCGGGGTCAAAATACTCGGTGCTTTGCAGGATCATATGAGGAAAAGAAAAGGCTCTGTTTACATCTCGGCTTTTATTTTTCCCTCACTGGTTCACTTGTTAGAAAGAAAGCTAAGCCAGGGCCAGGCTGGTTTCTGGGAGGCCCAGGGAGGAAGCCTTGGAAGCAAACCCAACTGCTTCCACTCAGGAAGAGTTTTTGGTGAGGCTGCCTCTGACACGCAGCAACAGCAGCTGCTCTGGATGGATCCTGGCCCCTCTCCCAAAGAGAAAACCAACAACATGATGACACCTCTCTGTCTGGAATACAGGATAAATCTCTGGTTCAACATGAAGTCTGCTTCTGAGATCTTTTTGTCCAATTCACATTAAAACTATTTTCAGCAGAGGGAAACAGTGTGTACTATTCCGTCACCAAAAAAAAAAAAGTCAAATTCTTGCCTCCCTCTGCCCCAGAAAGCAGGCAAAGGATCACAGTGCTAACCAGCCATTGTGGAAATATCCTGGATTTAAAATACCATTTTAGACCTTTTGATTTTTTTTCTTTTAATTGCATCTCCTGGGTGTCCTAGAGTCTTGAACAGTTCCTAAGAGAAATTTAAGATAAAGCACTCCACCCTGCTGGAGATCTCAATCCGAATTCTGCTTTATATTAGGATAAAGGAGCACAAGGAGTTAATCCCAGCTATGTGCTTTGACACAATTCCTAGCTAAAGGCTCACAGAAGCCGTGAGAAGACATTAAATGAAGGTGATTCGTGCCTTGATGAGATTATTTTCCAATAACAGAAAAAAAAAGGCATTGCAATATTAAAAAAGGACAAGGCTGTTGTTTCTGTGACCGCAAGAAGGAGATGCAGAGAGGGTTTCGCCTTAGGACATTCCTGAGCTGGAATTCCAGCCCCAGAAGCAGGTGGCCCCCAGGCCAGGGCACAGTCCTTTGTCACCTCTACCCTCTCTGTAAACCAGGCATCTTAATACCCCCACTTTTCACAGGAATGCTAAATAAAATGCCTTAAAGATGAAGTGCCTGTCTTGCTGTCATGCTGCCAATTCTCCTGCACTGTGCGGGTTCATATGGTAGCAGGAGCCAAGGTCAGGGAAGCATTAGTCAGTCTGAATTTGGCAAAAGAGGGTGTCAGTGTCTGATAGCCCTCGCTCGCAGATTAGATTAGCATGAAATGCCCTGCCTAGGTTATCCTTGAAAATCACTTCAGCTACTGCAGGAAATGGCTGCTCAGTGCATTAGCAGGGGTGAAAGCAGGACAGTTACTTTTGACACACATTTGCTTTGCCAGTGTTGACTTTCTGTGCTGATAGTGCTGGTTTAAGCCTATCTGAGAAATGTAAATATCCCCAGTTTTTTAATGGGGTGCTTCCGATCTGTTCATATCCCTGGAGGTGTTCAAGGCCAGGCTGGATGGGGCCCTGAGCAACCTAGTCTAGTGGAAGACATCCCTGGCCACAGCCAGGGGTTGGAACTAGATGATCTCCAAGGTGCCCTTCCAAACCAAACCATTCTGTGATTCTATGATATATAAGGTTTTGCTCTTTCATCCCATTCCTCTTTTCATTTCTTTCAAGCATATCCCAGGGGTGTCTACTGCCAAGCCACTCCTCCTCACCATAGAGGTCTTGTTAGTCCTATCTGAGCATGTAGGTTTTTGGTGCAATGAATTACTGCAGGGAGACCATGATTTAGCACCCACTGAGCCTGCACATCCATGGGGTGCAGAGCAGCACGACATGACCTCGGCATCAGTGTAATTGCTCCACTGACAAGCCCTGCCATAAGCAAGGCTGATGAGCTTCTGTTCAATGTCCACTGCCCAGCACACTCCCAGTTTTGGAGCCAGCTAACTGGGCCCCAGCTGTCAGGCACCCTGCTCCACTGATCTGTGCAATGAAACGCTGCTGACAAGTTCATCCTGCACTCTCAGGCTGGAGAAAACATCTGGGATGACAGCAGGCAGCCTTTGTCCTGTGACAGGAGATGAGCAGATCAGGTCTATGAGGCCTGTTTTAATCATATCAAAAGAGTCTCTTGCAAATCTAATGTATTTATTTTAAAAATATTTTCTTAATAGAAAGACAAACACTAAGAATGAAAATGTGAAGTGGTTCTCAATGCTGTCTGCCAGTCACCTTTAGTCTGCTGTCACTTGTAGTCCAGGTGAAAGGCAAGTCTTTTGAAGCACTACTGCTGTTAGTAGAAATCCAAATATTAGCCCTGCCTCTCCATGTCTCCATCAGATAACACACCAGGTTTTCTGTTAGCAGCCTTGAAGGTCGTAGTTCTTGATGCCAGACATGCTGAATTCACCAGGAGTCTGGGACACTAAGAGGTGGGGAGAGAATATGGATCCAAGCCACTTTTCTTCTTTCCTGCCCTCTTGCGTTAAGTACTGCAATTAAATGGATACTCAAATTGGAGTGAAGGCAGGGATGACTCTTTCTTGAAGTGACACAGTGCTTCAGCCCTGCTGCCTTTGGAGCCTTTACCTCCTCTTCCCAGTATATGCATTCATTCTTAGGGCAAGCGTTCACCCTCTCTGCAAAAGTGGAAAAGCACAAAGCAAAATACCAGGATTGGACCAGTCAGCATTAACAGTAGTGGGAAAAAATGCCATTAAGTCCCGTCTAGAGCATTTTTCATGTAGTTCTGTGGGATTCTGACAATAACTGTATGTTTTATAGTAGTTCCTTTTGCTCTACACACCTGAACCCTCACTCAGTAAATTGCATAAGGTACAAGAGTGTGAAACCATCATCCCAAAAAGGAGATATCTTCCAGCTCCACAGTCATTCTGACAGAGATCTGTGTTGCTCTATACAGGCAAATCAGCTTCCAAGAAGCAGCATGTTTCTAGAGGGACAATACTAACAAAATCAAAGTGTATGTGAGGCAAAGCCAAGACGAGGCCGGGAAGGCATTCAGCTGTCGGTAAACACTCCCTCCCCTTTATCCTCCACCACTCCCTTGTCCCCTTTATCACTGGCACTGGAAAAAAAAATCCTGATGAAGCCACAAATGACACAAGGAATATTTAATTTTTTGCAGTGAAACCAGTGTGGGATAGCACCGGGCTGAATTAAAGCCATGCAAACTGGGGACAAGTTAAAGCAGTTTGTGTAGAAGCCAGAACAGCCACAACACTGCTGAAGGCTGTGATGGAAGCAGGGCCAGGAGTCACATGGAGATGAATCCCTGAAAAGAGTCATTTCTAATAAAATCAAAATACAATCCAAGATTATATTGCTGTAAATAAAAGGAAATTTATTAGTTCCAGGTGGCATCATAACACCAAGTTTTAAAAAACTCAAAGCCACGTTGAAGAACATAACCACCCCTCTTGGCCTGTCTTATGGAATGATGTACTGGCATTAGACAGCCTTGCTGGATATGGTTCTTCCCATACATGCTCCCTATGAGAAAAAGGTTCGGCAAGGCAAGGCAAGGCAAGGCAAGGCAAGGCAAGGCAAGGCAAGGCAAGGCAAGGCAAGGCAAGGCAAGGCAAGGCAAGGCAAGGCAAGGCAAGGCAAGGCAAGGCAAGGCAAGGCAAGGCAAGGCAAGGCAAGGCAAGGCAAGGCAAGGCAAGGCAAGGCAAGGCAAGGCAAGGCAAGGCAAGGCAAGGCAAGGCAAGGCAAGGCAAGGCAAGGCAAGGCAAGGCAAGGCAAGGCAAGGCAAGGCAAGGCAAGGCAAGGCAAGGCAAGGCAAGGCAAGGCAAGGCAAGGCAAGGCAAGGCAAGGCAAGGCAAGGCAAGGCAAGGCAAGGCAAGGCAAGGCAAGGCAAGGCAAGGCAAGGCAAGGCAAGGCAAGGCAAGGCAAGGCAAGGCAAGGCAAGGCAAGGCAAGGCAAGGCAAGGCAAGGCAAGGCAAGGCAAGGCAAGGCAAGGCAAGGCAAGGCAAGGCAAGGCAAGGCAAGGCAAGGCAAGGCAAGGCAAGGCAAGGCAAGGCAAGGCAAGGCAAGGCAAGGCAAGGCAAGGCAAGGCAAGGCAAGGCAAGGCAAGGCAAGGCAAGGCAAGGCAAGGCAAGGCAAGGAAAGGAAAGGAAAGGAAAGGAAAGGAAAGGAAAGGAAAGGAAAGGAAAGGAAAGGAAAGGAAAGGAAAGGAAAGGAAAGGAAAGGAAAGGAAAATGAAAAGGAGCTTCCAGCTTGCTTTCTCCATATATCTGATATATTCTGGTCTCTATACTTTTCAACAGCTGAGAAGACCAAGAGAATTTTTTTTCTGCCCAATGAATTAGGATTGGTTTAAACCTGAATAAGTCACAAATTTCCATCTGAAAAGTCAGCTGTCCTTTGCACAACTACTGGCAGAAATCAGTCAGGGTTATCTGTGCCTTGATTGTCTTTGAAGCAAAAGAACCAAGTTCATAACGATGGTTTCACTGAACCCAATAGCATGACTTAGTGGGTTCAGGATTTCACCCCAAACATTCCTTCTGCAGTCTACAAACTGAATCTGAAAATTGCGTTTAACTTTCTCTCACTTTTCCATCACCAATAATGTTTGTACTCATAAAAAAATGTGTTTATAATGCATAAACCAGAAACCCACTTTTGCCTGTGTTGTCCCTGCAGTGCTCTCAAGGAGAAGAAGCAGGGCAACAAGGCTATTTTAGTCACCCAAGTCAGTTGGTGAGGTCCTGTGTACTCGCAGGAATTCAATGAGTCGTATAAGCAAGGGCAAGACATGTTTACATGTTTCCATAGCCACTTAATAGCCAGCATATGCAAAATCCCGAAGTTTTGTATGCTTTCAGTTGAACAAAACTCCACCTCAATCCTAATCTTCATCCTGCTCCCATGAAGACTTCCCTAGCTTTAGCGGATGTCTTGGCCTCAAGAGAACAGTAGCTACACACAACTTGCCCAGATAAGAAACAGTAAATGTTTGCTCAGTCCTGGCTGTGTGTTTGGCTGGGTCAGCACCTCTAATTCTCACAAATATTGTGAGAATTTTCCATTTTCCCTTCCATTTCCATTTTTTCCCCCATTTTTTTTTCCTTTCTATTTCCATTTTTCTTTCTCATTTTCAAAGAAGTGGTTTCTTCTTTGCCTTACTTTGGTCTGTGTGTGATAAATTCATTTATGACCTGTGATGTGGCTTTTTGCTGATGCTTCTTTTCTTTCCACAGCTGGGACTTCAATAACCTATTCAAACATCTCCAGAAACTTTGCAGGCTATGGTTTTTAGTTTTATTGCTTCTTTTGCTGTGTGGGGAAGTTGACTTCTCAGAGAGCAACAGTAGCAAACTAACTGGAAACATGTAATACTTCATCAGGAACATAGGGACTTCTCTTTTGGCATAAAAAAAATCAGTCTTTGTTGGCTGTGGCCTCTTCTGAGACTGGCACGCCCTTTCTGAGGGGCTTCCTCTGCCTTCTGGGGTGCCTCAGGGCACCATGAGGTAGCAGTGCTGCAGCGGGGCCCCAGAACTGCGGTGGTCCAACCATTTTTCTTCAGCAGTGAGGTGACAGCTGAAACCATGACTTCTGCCTGGAGCCTGTCTGGGAAACATTCCTGGTTGCATCTCACCTTCGTATCAGTTTGAGACAGCAATTCCAGAGTCAGTGAGCATTAAAAAGCTCTAATAAGCACCTCTGAGCATCACTGCAAATCACTTCACAGGCAACAATGGCTAAAGGAATCCAAGCAAGACTTAAGTGGTGCTGGTCAAAAAGGTGGAATGTTTTAGAGAGCTCACTTGGACACTGACCTCGCATCCATCCATAGCACAGGTCTACCTGTTGTTCCCATGCTGAAGAAACTTGAAGTCCTCAGAACTCACAGGACAACAATGTCTAAAAGCATCTTATTTCATCTTTAAATTAGATGTTAGTTAGAAATGCCTTACTCAGAGGGTGGTGAGGCACTGGAATGTGTAGCCCAGAGAAGTAGTGGATGTCCTAATCCTGGCAGTGTTCAAGGCCAGGTTAGATGGGGATTTGAGCAACACTGTCTAGTGGAAGGTGTCCCTTCCCATGGCAGAGGGGTTGGGACTAGATGATCTTTCTACGATTCTATGATTACATAATCTCTGGCAAGCTAAGAAATTCATTTATTTGCCCCTGGATGAGGTCTCAGTGTTCCATACCTTCCACTGACTCACTGTGATTCCCTGTTTGAATCTGAATGTAAAGAAAATACAAGTCCAACTCAACTTGCTTTCTCCAGCCTTTGGGTCTCCACGAGCATAGAAGTCTCCACTGGCTCCCAGGGAGCTCCTAGTAGCAGTGGTCAAGCCCATTTTTGTTTCCTGAGATACTGGTGCTCCTTTGGGAATAACAAAAAGCTAGGATAAAGGTCAAGACAAAAAAAGAAGCTTTTTTTTCTCTTGACTGGAGCCTGTCTGTTAGAGGCTTTTGGACAAATTGATTCCCTGAGCACCTTTAGGAAATTAGATAAACCCTTCCTGTCCAGATCAGTTCTCTCAAAAGGTGACTCAGCTCCCGTTACTGCAAGCAATTGTTGTTTTTGTCCCAGCTGCAAGGTCATGTCTGGATTAAAATATTTTCAGTTTACTTTTGATGAATATTCCCCATCTGAAGGCAAATGAGAAAGGTTTTTTATTTCCCTTCAAAACACGCACCATTTGCACAGATCTAAATAGTCCTTCCTCTGGAACAATGTCACATACTGAACTTCCTAAGTAAAGCTAAAACCAGCCACTAGAAAAAAACCTGAACTTCCCTAAACACTAGCAAATGAGAGAAATGCCATTAAATATGGAAAGCAAGGGCTTTTAAGTATTCTTTGCAAAGCTTTGTATCATAATTGTCACTCTTAGAGTAGCACCTATACAGAGTAATTCAGATTAAGAGGTAAGCACTGAGATAAGCACTGTTCAAAGTCCTTAGAGTAGGAGACAATCCCCATATAATAGCAAGGAGATTAATGTTGAAGAGATTGAAGTATTTCATAGGTGAATGTCCTGCTCAGTTAAGTTGGACAAAAAGCCTTCTTTTCACACTCCATTTTCCTCCAGCAAAGAAGGATAAATTAGCCTGCATGGTGCAACAGATTAATGACTTCCAATCTTCAGGCTAGGTCACTGTGGATAAATCTGCCTGGGAGGCCTCGGGTAGACGTGAACTCCCTTGCAAGGGCTCAGGGCAGGTGAGACAGAAGCCAGCTTTGAGCCAAAGGCTACATGACCAGGTTATCATTGTGCTGATGGAGTATCCCTCTGCCTGGCTGGTGTAACTCAAGGGAAGAGCAAAGAGCAGGGGGAAGGATAATTCTGTAGCTTGAAAGAATTGAGAGAGTGTGTTAGTGACGTCCCTAAGGTCACTTACAGGCACTGACTTGGATGGCAACAGGTCACAGGAGTGAAGAGCAACAAGATAAACCTTGTTTTCTGGGAGCAACCCAACACTGTCTGACATGGATTTAGAAAATACTTTGTATAGATGAAACATTCATCTCTCTTTCTTTCTGACTCTGCCAGCTGCAGCTTTACCAAGCTGTATTTTTCCTTAGCACTTTCTCTATTCCACCCTGGAGCCCCGGGTGAAGTGTTGCAGACCAGCAGGGAAGGTGAGTGCACCCAGAAGGAATGTGAGTGTTGGAGGAAGCCGGGCTGCCAAACAGCATCTGTGCCTACTGCTGAAGGCTACGTTGGTGCTGACACACTGGGTTATTTCTGCTCTGATATTACCCGGGTGTCTAATTAAAGACAAGGTTAAAGACACAGCCTGAGATTTAAAGTTGTGAATATTTACAAGTGGAGATTTCAGATTTTGCTTTGGTATTTAAAAGGTCAGAAGCTTTATAGCTCCTGCCAATGTCCAGTGAGATGCATCCCAAACACCCTCTCAGGTAGCACAAGCCTAGTTTTAGGACACCAGGACAGCAGAGAAGTATTCCCCTGCCAGGGCTAATCAGAAAAGGTTCCTGTAATGAGAAACCTAGTTAGATTTTTTAGACACAAAAATGCTTGGTAAAAACATCGTGGGGGTTTTTTGGATATAGCAAATTAAACAGTTTTTTATTGCAACCAAGTCACTGTATGGTTGCATACAGGGTTAACATATAAAATCCACCGATAAATAATATTTTTCCATTCGGTTTTATTTGAAAATCAAAAGAAAATCATATTTTAAATCCAGCTCCTTATCCCTGCCAAAGAGCATGAGTCACACATTATGGTATTCGTGGAGAAGCCAGCAAAGCTTGGAGAAATATTTTGGTATTAGGTTTCTATTCCATATCCAGAACCAGTCAAACCTAACTGAGGGTGAAATCTGAGAATAACAACAGCGGCCGAGATTCTTGAACTCAGGTGCCTAGAAGATAATTTTGTTCGGGGGGGCTTTGGTGAAAAATAATGTCGTTGATCAATTTTGACATCTACAAAATTTCCTAAAATTTAACAGGCAGTGGAGGTGTGCACTGCAAAGGAAACTGGAGTGGGGTTCAAGCACCACTTGTAGGTGTCTGCAGGTGAACTATGCTCTCATTACAGCAAATATGGATTGTGCCTCCAATAAAGTTATAGTGAATAGAGTCTGGAAGTTACTCAGCTAACTACCAGGTGACTCAGGGTACACCAAATTATACTGAAGGCTCCATGGTGTTTATTGCCTGGATCTCTGTTGAGTATAAAAGGAGTATAGATACTTAGACCTCACGTACACACTGGCACTCACGTGTTTTAGCATGCAACTGAATCCCACACCAGATGTTAAAATATGGGCCATCTGTGTAACTGCAGTCAAGATGTCTCGAGCCATGTCTGAACCAGTTGTGGCTCAGCAGCCACAGTTCCATACAGAGGTTACTCCTCAATGCACACCACACTCTTGCCCTTGCACATTGTTTCTTCACAGCAAGGAGGCTGAGGTTCTCAAAGTGCCCCCGAATCAAACTCTGACCCAAAGCAAAATGCCAGAAGTTTCTGCCCACATGGACAACACACAACCCATCCTCAAGCTGCAAGATTTACCTTACCATGCCTTGTGTCCATAGGTAACAGGCTTGAAACCTGATTGAGAATTTCAACCAGGGAAATATGGAGTCAGCACTAACACTGACAGCCTGGACTCTTTACTTTGCACTGTGCTGGTTGGATAGGTATCGAGATTCCTGACCTAAACTATCATGTATCCTGCTGTTTCCATGAAAGCCCATCTTGGAAACCAAACATACAATAACTTGTGTCCTACCTTTCTTGTAGACTCTCCTGGCACATTTTAGAACTGACCTGATCTTCCAAATACTTTTTAAGCATTCTTCAGGTTTTGTTTCTTTTTCCTTTTTTTCTCCTTGATTTTTATTTCTAAATTTTCACAACCTATTTTCCATAGAAAATTGTATCACAAGTCTGGCCACATGCTCTTGTTACATGGAACTTTAAATTTCTGCAGGGTGACACTGGAAATCAAGGGCTTATGTCCACAAAGCTCCCTGCCATATCTAATCTATATAACAAAGGACAGGAAGAGAAGGAAAATCAGCCCCAAAATTCTCGGAGTTAAACATCCGAAAGGGTGAGGAATGCTGACAGAGGGTGAGGCGCCTGCTGCAGCCCAGCAAGCGGCTTCAGCGATGTCGCAAGCATAACACTTAAGCAAGGCTGTCCTGGTAACCGAAAACAGCCGGAGCACTCAATGTCCCCGTCACTGCTAAGGACACCAAAGACTGTGACAAGTGTGTTCAACAGACCACAACCAGACAATGTCCTGAGAAATAAAAGATTATGGTATTGGGGGAGCAGCTGGTGGTCAGGGCTCCTTGACTCTGCTTTTTTGCCCTGCCATTCCTGGGGTCCAGCTTCCCTAGGAGCCAGGGCTGGAGAGCTGAGCACTAGGCATTGCTTTCCCCTCATGCAGCCCAGCCTCACCGACCTCATGTGATCCCACAGGGATGATCTACAGAGGCACAGACTGAAGCCTGGAGATGTTTCCTGGGAAGGGATGGGCTCACTATATATACAGGGCACTTTTATAACCCTGCCCCCCAGACTGAGCCTGAGAAAACAGCTACCAAGCCGATGACAAAGGGTCGCATTGCCATGTAAGGCAGTTGGAACTAATGATATAAATACACTTTGAACAAGACATCTTTATCAAGAGAGGAAGTATTAAGAACTACAGTGACCAGGCAACACAGGAGAAAGGAGGATAAAGAAAGACTGAGATAAGGTTAATGAAGAATGACAAATAGAGCCAAGTGGCTTTTTCCTGTTAAAGAAAACCCGTCCCTTCTACTTATCGAGCTCAAGGGTAGAGAGGGGACTTTCCTGAGCCAAGGATCCCAGCAGAAAAGGGAACTGGTGCTCTAGAAACCCAAACCCTCTCCTTTACAAACATAAGGTGCAGCTCCTGCCCAGCCACAGGTCAGCCTGCATCTCATGGGAACCCCAAGGGGGAGAACGTGGATCATTCCCACAAGGCAGAGCATTTCCCTTGGGGCATGGCCAGCCCAGCACAGTCCCTGGCATGCAGGCCATACCTCAATGACTTGAGGCACGGCTTTTACTGCTCTCCCTGCAGCCAGGGAAAGCCAAATGCAAACACATGCAAGTTAAGCCCTGCAAAAACATACTTGATTGCCTAGATTTGTCTTTTTTTTATTCCAGAAAGGTTCCAAGAAGGATAATAAACTGAAAGGATTAATTAAAGAGCAAGAGTTAATCAAAAGCAGAATACCTTCTGGCTAACAGACCCTATTGCACTTGCAGATAGAATTGTTTCCATCCCTCCATGGTGAGGTTTTAATTTCTAATAATTGAAGTCCCTCTAGCCACTTGCAAGAAAACTTTCCTGGCTGCCACCTGACCTGAATCTCTCCACTGATGACGGCCTTTCTTGTGGATGAAAAAAGCAGCATGCTCATCAGCAGTGCTGGGAGATCAGGAAAAGCCTGTCCCAGTAACTGGCTGGCTGCAACAAAACTGAAGCCAATGGAAAGAATCCAAATTACTTTCGAGGACGCTGGCTCAGGGCTTTTGAGATTTCAGGCCAAGATGACAGAGCTAGAAGTCACAGGAGCAGAGCAGGTGTGAAGGTCAGGGAGAGATTTATATGACAGTACCCACTGCACAGCCCTCCTGGGGAATAGGGTCTGCCTCCACCAGCCTCTCTCACTCTTGGGTGAGCTTGTACTAAGCAGTGCCAGGGCTCTGAGACCAGTCACAGCCCCGAATTAATTGACCTGATCAGCCTGCCCTCTCTGCCCCCATGCTATGAGTAGCCTTGTCTCCAGTCCTGTCTCTGGCTCCATGTCCTGCTGCTCCTGAGCAGGCTGCTTGGATAGATCCCAGATCTTGCTTTGTCCAATGGCCACTTGGTGGTCAACAGAAGTGGTCACTGCTCCTGGCCCACTGGTGACTTCACCCAGTCAGGGATGGCACGCCCTGTGCTGGACTCACCCCCCACTCCCAGCTTGTCCTCCCTCATGGAGCAGCCCCACTCTTACTGCTCCTGAGCAAACACTTCAGTACCATACACAGCCCACACAAGGATCCCATGAGTAGCTAATGGCTCCTACAGTCATCCCAAAGTGTTTTCCATACTCTGCTTCCCTGACCTTCCCAGCCTTGGGGTGGGCAGCTTTCCTATGAGCAAGGCAGCAGGCACAGGGCTCCTCAATGCAAGTCAGATCAAGACAGGTGATCTTCAAGCGCACCTCAAACGAATTGGGTGTTCTCTGGACAAAGAGGGATTCAGTTCCCAGGACAACCAACTCAATACTCCATCCAATTTTAAGTTCTGAAGAAAGGAGTTAAGTGAAAGAGTGGGTTTACCTATAGATATAGTTAGGTTAAAAATAGAGCATTATGTCATGGGAAATTGTATGGTATATACAAATTTTTTAAAAAAACAACCCAAAAACCAGCTTCATATACGTACATCCATACACTTCCATGATTTCTTCTATCTCATCTCAGACAAAAGGACGTGGGCATTCTTATCAATCTCAGACTCAAATTTAGGAAATCTGGATATATCACTTTAGGCCTAAGGTATTCAGCAATTAGGTAAGGTTGTAATGGCTCATTTTTCAGGCCATTACATTTTTCAGTCTTAGCACATCACTGTTTAAAAAATGTATGTGCAACTCAGATTGATACTCTCTTGGTATGGTGTGCAGGTAGATTATCACCTGAAAGTGTATCTAAATAGCAAAGTATTATTAAAGATTGCTTGTGTTTTGACAAGGAGGAAAAAGTTTGAGAAAGCGCTAGTGGCAATCAAAAGATGGGTGGGAAAATCTTAGTAGTTGTTCTTCCCATCAGGAAGATTTATGACCTCTCAAAGGAGCTGCAGAAGGACTTCCCAGAACTTACCTCCAGGCAACAAAACACGTGTGCTGAAAACTGGTAGTTGCTAAGAATATCTGAAATGAAACATGCCACATGGCATCCTTTGTGTTTCCACATGGAGCCTTTTTGACCTCTAAAAGCTGGTCCTTCTCATCACTTTTAACCCATGCAGATATAAATGTTCATCGCTACTTCACTTCATGAGCTGATACACTGAGATGAAGCTTCAAAGGAGCCTGTTCTCCACAAGCTGAGATGTACAGTGCAGGCAGGTCTGTGCCTCGCTGCACAGCCATCACATCACTCGTGATAGCTGGTGATATTTGTTCCAATAACATTTCCAGTGCTCCTTCTTACAATAATTTAACTTTGTATTTTAATAAAAAAGGCAGATGTAGGCTGCAACAGAACAATTCCCTGTGTGAAATAACTTTGAACTCCAGACAAACATGCTTTAATAGACTTCCCTCACATATCATTTAACAAGTTTTCAAATGTACAGACACTATCCAGTTACCATTGCTTTGCTGGCAGCTGCTTCACAGGCCTTTTCTACAGTAAAAACAAGCCATCAAAAAATGACAGCACAAGAAAAATATGGCCAAAGTGATAGCATTTGGTTAAAAGTACCATCTGCTTATTTAAAAGCAACAAGCATTTAATATCCTGCAGTCACTCTTGTTTTTCAAGCTTTTTATGGTTCTGAAATATTTGCAGGACAAAGGTCCCAGAAGTCCCAGGCGAAGGGAAAGATCCATTGCTGCAAAAACAAACCCAGAGTGAAACTGCTCTCCAATGAGATCAGAAAAGAAATGTCACTCACTCCACGGTGTCCCTGCAGTTGGTGTATAGAGCTGCTTCTTTGCCCATCAAAACCCCCCTCCTTTGGACCCATCCCTCCTCAGAGAGAAGAAGGGGAACTAGCTTAAAATCCATGCAAAAAGTTTGGAAATAGTGACTTGTCTCACTTCATGTTTGTGCAAAGATTTCACCATAGAGAGAGCAGAGGCACCCAATAGATCTGAACATGTGGAAGTGCTTCTTTGTCAACCCAAAGGTTTTAGGGAAGCCAAACCAGGCTTATTATGGAATTTCTTTTTGTATGCTGTAAATTACTAGAGAGGTCCCAGATTTCAAAATCTGGCCTGGATTTCAACCTCCCAAAGAGCTGAGCTGATTGATTCTGTGGTTATAGTTCAACTGTTGTCACAGAGCCAGTTGCAAAACTGGCATGTGGTTCCAGCCTCAGACTTTGATTATTTTTGGACCAAGAGCCGCATGCGTCTGGAGCTGGGATTTTATATTATGTGTCTATTAAGTAACATTTTGCAAATGCTCAGCCCAGAAGGAGGAAGTACATTCCAAGGAGCACAGACCATTTTAAAACATAATTGTTTTTCAAGTCCCAGGTTCCCATCTGGTGCATCATCAGGACCTGCTCAGCGCTGAGTGCTGCTCGCACGTGGGCAGGAGCTGCCTGCAGCCCACAACTCGAGCATCGCCCTTGAGAGAGCAGTCCCACACCCCATCTGGGTCCTCCTCTCCCTCTGCCATCCTGCAAAGCCTGAGCCATCAACACCACATTCTACACAGGTATTCCATGGATACTGACAGGCTTCCCAAACTGCGTACATCATGTGCCTGACAGCAAACAGGCCCACGGGATTGTGAACCTCTCCATGCAATCCCACAGGAATCCCACAGCTAATGCTTCCAACCTTTGTACAAATGCTCAGCCCTGCCATTCTTCATCATGCCAACCATGCTCCAGAAGTTGAGCCTTAACAAGGGACTTTCCCAGCTTAAAACCCTCTGAGCAAAGCCAACCCCACAGCAGCAAGCTCTGGGTGCAAGTGATGGAAAAGGGGAAAGTGGGAAATCTGGCGTTCCAGGCTCCATGCCTTTTCAACTGAACTGTGTGTGATGATGGGTGGATGAGGGAAATAATAGACCTGTGGGTTTTAATTAGGCAGTAAAAAACCCTGTTCTTTGATCAAAGCAATGGGAAAGCCTCCACATGGCATTTATTTATCTCTAGGTTAATCTGTCTTAAGGGTCTGAAAAACACATTGCATCTGCAGTAGTTTTTATTATTTCTGTCCATGTGAGCTTTGTCACTACACATCTGAAGCTCTTGAAAATACATTCAAGAAGCGTGAACTAATCCTCATATACTAGCCCAGTGACTGAGTGTGGGTGACTATCCCATAAAATGTCTCATACTCCAAGGACAGGGTGGGTCCCCGTATTGTGCACTTCCTCTGTATTCAACAAAATGAGGATTTGGGGCCTACCTATGCCCCTGTACGTGCCTCATATAACCTGCATCATTTATAACGCAAAATCCAGAAATCAGTAAATAGTATTTCCTCAGAGAACAGGTATTTCCTCCTCCTGTGACAGAGGCACAGACAAGAAAAAGTAGTTTCTTACCCCATGGTGGCTCAAGAGAAGAAATCTGTCTGCTGCCTTACCAAGCTGTGCTAATCACCTGTCCATGCTCTCTCTTACCACTAATGAAGTCAGTACATCTAATCAAACTTGATCTGAATTAATTATGATTCATATCTTACCTAAAGTAACTGTTGAAGTCAAGCAGCCTTTTAAAAGTGGAGTTCCTTGAAATACTGATACATACAAACATTACTCAATAAAGATCACTCTTCTAAAATTATTACCCATATTAATTACAATATTTTTTTCCCTTCCCCTCTTGCCTGCTATATACTCCTAACAGACCTATGAGAAAGTGAAGTGACTTTTAATTCTGGATTGCAAACCATCAACACAGCTGCAGATTCATTTCCAGTTGCAGATGCTTTCTGGCTAATGAAGTTAGAGCCAGAAGAAATGCAGTTTGGCTTTGATGTTTCAAACGGTTTATGGGTCTGACTGCCTGGAAGGGGAAATAAAATAACCTTTTATTTGTACTTTCGGCAAATTAATTTTTGAAATGGCTGAAAGGCTGACAATGAGCCTTGCACTATCATGCTCGCAGAGCTGCTTTTGAGATTGAAGCTAAACATAAAAACTTCTTGGATGAGAGCCTGAAGTGCTCCCCAGGGAATAATTGTGCAATAGCAGAGGGATGAACAAGACGGTGAAATAAATTTTTTTTGCCATTACTGGCTCTGATATTAGAGTGCTGCTAAGGACATGATAGCAGGAGAGACTTATAATACTCTTGTAGGACTTGTGTTGAAAAAAAAAACACCAAAAAAATCCACCAGCTGTAAGAGCCAAAGGCACTCTCAGGCCTGCTGGCACACTGTGCAGCTCACCCAGTATAGAAATTCTATGTACTTTTAGAATTCCCCAAACCACTGGAAAAAGGACAGAACAACCAAGTGAGTGCCTTCAAAGAGGGAAAAGGCTTGGGAGATGCCATCAGAGCACATGTTGAGGTAGGAACCAGGATCAACCAAGGCAGTAGAAAACGAGTCTCCTGCTTAGGGGAGAAAATCATTCAATGTGCTTGTGAAGAGAGCTCTGGTCTGCTTGCTCCAGTTCACATCATATTTTCAGTGACCAGAGCAGGTGTGTGGAAAATTATCCATTGCCTGAAGAGAACTGAGTGTCTCCAGACGGTAAGGGGAGTAAACAGCTGGCAAGGACAGTGCCCCAACCCAGAGAAGAGGTCCTGAGGCTCCAGAGAAACTGTGAGGGAGGTGAGAGGAGCAGGAGCAGGAAGGAAAAGGAAAGCATGACCAAGGACTCTGTGTAGTTGGCTGCAGCTCAGAAAGTCCCTGAGTGAGCCAACACCTTTCTTCCAGATATCTTCCAGAGGGTCAGCAGAGATGCAGGAGCCTTTTTTCATTCACATTCAGCTAGAGTTTTTAAATGTGTTTGGCCTGTGGCACAGTAAGTTAAGTGGCAAAAGGAAAGGACTGACTGTGCAGAGATCCATCACAGGTCTGCTTGGTGACTGGGGCTTGCACTTTCCTTTGAGGACTTCCCAACCCTCCCTCACATCAATGACTCACTGGATCCCAGAAAATCAAAACAATTCTCAGAAATGAACAGAAGTGCTAACAATGTGTTGTGGAGATCACATCTGACTCGAATCCCCTTGAATTTTAAGAGGAAACAAAGTGTGTTCCAGGCTGACCTTTCACATCTATCTATAGTACTTTGATGTTGCTAGACCAGTGTCTAAGCACCTTCCAAATTTAACAGTTTTAGCTGTCAGCTACCTTTCCAAAACAGGAAGGTTCCATGCTCCTGTAACTGAGCTAAGAGCCCTCAGCTCCTTTTAGAGACAAAAGACAGAAACAATATTGGTCAGTGATTCATCTGACCTATTTTAAACCTGAACTTTACGAAAACAAATCGTGACCTACAAAACAACTTCTCCTCTCTATTGACTGTGAAGAAGTGTTTATCACGTCATAGACATCTGCATTTACTCAGCCTAAATTGCATCCAGAGAAACGAAACCCCAGACTAATTCTCTTTATTTCATTGAAGTTTGATGTTAAAATGTCTTCCAAATCTGTTCGTGGTTACATAGACAGGGGAAGTAAATCCAGGTCTGAATTCCAGGCATTACCTTCCTTCTGGGTCTGGTATAAAATGAGAAATTGCTTGTTTTTAGCTTCTATTTCAGTTACAACTAAATTTTCCAAATAGGCCAATATGGTTTGAGTTCTTCTCTTCAACAGAACATAAATATCCCCCAAAGATCGAATCTCAGTGTTTTCTCTATGTTAGAATTCTTGCTCAGAACTAATTTGTCTATCATTTAAAACTTAATGCTAATTCTAATTTGCAACACACCACATCTGTCTAAAATCACATCTGTCCTAATTATTTTGCTTCAGATACTTACATTTGAATCTTGTCAGAAAGCTCTACAGCTGTTTGACTTGTCATCATTTACTGTAAGTTAGTTGAAGTTGTATAATGGGGTGAAAATGGTCTATAGGATTTTTTGTAGTAACTGATATCATTCAGTTATTAATTTTGTACAGTAAATTTCTCTTTAAATTCAACTAAAACATCATACTTCCCAGGGAAAAAAATCATTTTGCCTTTCTCTTCCCTTCACGTCTGTCTCTTTTATTCCATGCCAATTTTCTCCCCTCTTGTAGTAGAGAAATTCATCTTCACTGGGGAAGTAGAAGAGGGTTTTCCATCCACTCCTACCTGGAACTGAACCACAATTCCCATAATGAGCAAACAGATGTCCAGTCCATCTTTCACATCCTTTTTGCTGCCTTAACACTCCTTCTCTACTCTTCCAGCTCCATATGCAGCTTTTCCTGGCTTTGCCTTCAAAACACTTTGAGCAGCTCTAGAACTCTTGAACTACTGTCTTAAATCTTTTGCTCTGTAATTCCTTTCAGCCCCCCACTACAAGTCTCAGAGATCACTGACTCCGCCTGTTATAGAGATTTCCTGCTACTTTATATTAGAAAGTTAAAGGTCCTAAGATCTTGGCATACTCAAGCTCTAAGATGGTGATGTTCCTGATGTTCAGCCTTCTGCTGACATATTCTTGGAAACTTCACTCACTCCTGTAGCAAAATGAGGAGATGAAAGAGATTGTTCCACAGGTTAAAAGGGAAAAAAAAGGAAACATTTTGGGTATAGAAATGTGTTTACATCAGTTATATCTCTCTTAACAGTTTTCTAAAAGTCTGCCCAAATCTGAGCAACCTCTAAGTGCTCAGGAAAAAACTTAACCCTGTGTTTACAGAGGCTTCCCCTGTGCAAAAAAACGTCATCTTTGAAGAGAGTCCTTACTGTGCATGCTCAAGCCTTTCATTTTTATCCTGTGTGCTCAAACCATTTACACCCTTGGGAGTGTGATGTGATGCTAACCAGGGCCTGCCGTTAACCTGACTGCAAAGGCATCCAATCCACCACACCTCTACAACTGCTCCAGTTGAGGACACCAGGGACAAACATTGACTTTCCCAATGATGAAGAGCTGTGGCTGGTGCTGGAACCAAGGGCTGGGATCTGCGCTGCTCTGGGTGATGCAGGCTCCCAGGAGCACTGAGAAAGACGCATTTTAAATCAGCATGGAAATATTTAAAATAAGAGTAGGAAAAGGGATATTATTACAGAGCAGCTGGAAATTTTGGATTAGGAAGAAGAAGAAGAAGACAGAGAAGTTGAGAAGGATCTGAATTTCTATCTGAGACTGTGACTTGGGGGATCTGGTTTGGGAGAGGAAGTGAAGGATGCAGATTTTTAGTCAATACAGAAGTGACATAGAGACTGAAGAAGGAATGCTCGGCCAGGATATCCTCCCCTACTGTCTTTGTCGGCAGATGAGGAGCCAGCTCAGATCACTGGTGATGGGAACCTGCCCAGGTGAAGGGATAAGCTTAAAAAGAGGAGAAGAAGCCAGAAAAGAGGTAACTGGCTGTGAAAGGAGATGGGAACTAGACTGAGAAGCCCAGTGAGTGAGCCTAAGACAAAGGCTTTGCATTCACTATCTTCTCCAAGGAGCTTCCAGCAATAACTTCGGTTAATGTTCCACATGAGCAGGGGAGGAGTATTTCCCACTGAAATAGTGCCAGGGTGGAGAAGGGTTCTGGTGTGGCACATTCACAGCAAACCTGTGAACCATGGCCTCATGATTTTAATCTCTAATGCTTTCTTTTTTTCTGGCTGGGTGGACTTTTACCAATTTATAGAAGAACTCCTCCCCATGGTAGACAGGCTGTCTCCCGGCAGAGGCCAGCTCTTACCTGACTCCTGGTCTAGCACTTTTATAGATACCTCTTGACTTTGACCTTACTATGAAAAGCTCTTGGTGTTTGGACAGTCATCAGTAGAGAGGAAGGGCTGAACCTCACCTATCACCCTGTGGATAGAAGTTGGATCCCATAAGACATAAATCTCACACAGTTTAAGAGATCAGGGTAATTTTCAACTTGCTGGTGCTCAGACCACACAGCAGCTGGTGGATAATTTCATTTTTGATGTACAGTCAGTCTTGGCCTTGACACTGTATTTGACACAAAACTATGATTTTGTTTATGAGAATGTTGCTCTCATCTTGAGAATGGATGGTATCCAAACATGTTATCTTCCTTCCCAGGCTGGGCTTGCTCATGCCCATTGGTATTTGAAGAGTTGTTCAACACTCCAGAGGAAACAGAGCCAGCTTTGTTTCCAAGCTCCTATTACTCACCTTCTTTATCTTTTAGCTAAAAGCTTTAATGGATCTGTTTTGCCAAAGCATTTGAGGTTGGAGGCTATGAAGAACTTCAAAGGTGTTTAATAGCAGCTTTGTCACTGATTTTGTAAAAAGACCACATAGCTTGATTAAAAGTAAACCCTGCTCACAATAGAACATGGAACTCCGCTGCTCTATTTTTACTGCATCACAAATAAAGCCAAGGAGAGGGGGAAATCCCACTGACTAACAGGATGTGCGGGAAGGACGGAGCACGTCTCCCTTCTGTATTATCCAGGTACTCATTAACTCTCTGATTACCAGTTTAGACAACACAAAGTGGAATGTCTCCAGCACCAGATGGTAGTGATGAGGAAGAATGGGGAGTTCAGCAGACAAGATAAAACTTGGCAGAAAATATGCAGAGGAATTTCTGTTCATTAGGGCAGAGATTGGAATCTGAGAGTCCTAAGTTTTACCATTCCTTTGTTGTCAGGAAGTGTCTGAGAAGTATAAGGACAGATAACTCCTGTCCCTGGTCACATAGCTGGCCCCTCCAAAAAATGCCCAGCCATCTAGTGATGCAGTTTCTGCTCAAGTGATGAAGTGTCTGTGTATGTATAAAACAATGCTCCATGTGTGCTGCTGACAGTGTGGGTACCAGACAGATCCCTGTAGAACAGTCCAAGTTTGCAATCTCTGAACTCTTCCGAAGTTCAGAAATGTGAGCATTCTCTTGGCCTATGCAGCTTTAAGTCAAGGTTCACATATATTGATAAATCTTCTTAATTAAACACTTCCATGTGCTTTCTCCAGTGTGTCCCAGAGCATTATAGCATAGCTTCATCCTTTGCTGCAAAGAATGTTATTTTCATTTTTTTTTTAAGAAACAAAAGGCAAGCTTGGACTGTAGTGGTGTGAAAGGCTTATTCTTCAGAAATTATCAGTTACCTTCAATATCCTTCTGGATTCATGAAAGTAAGGCTTTGTAATGAGGAAAGCATTTTCCCAGACTAATGAAAAGTCCCTCTTTGAGTGAAGCAGAAGAATTTTATTGACAAGGATCCCATATAGGCTTTCAAACACTCACTGTTCAGATAGAAATTTTTGGAATGCATCTCCCGATGAGATATTAGACCTGTTATTAATCCTGCCTGTCATTTCTACTGAAAGCCAAACAAACTGCATATAGTGTATGGAGGGCAAATGTAAACCTTCAGTGGCAAGTTGTGCAAGAACTCCCAAGATCAAAGCAAACCATGCTTTCTCTTTGACATGCCTTTTAATATACCATGTCCTGCCTTGGTAAGAATATTTAGCAGGCACACGTCATGCACTAAGCAGCAAAAATATGTGCAGAACTCAGATTTTGTAGATTTTGAATTCCATGTTTATTAAAAGCTATAGTAGCAATGGTACTTGTTCTCCTGTGAAATGTTGTGAGACCTGAAGCCACCACATGTATTAATTCAGATGGATTGTGTGAAACAGTTCATTAAATCCTGCAGCCTGTTCCCATTTCACCTCTAAATTACAGATCTTTCACAGCAGCGTGTATTGCTGGGCATATGGTTTCCTGTGGCTTGTCCCTCAGCGACAGGATTCCTGGAAAAAATAATGGACTTGAATACAAGTGACTAAGTGAAGGTGCCACTGCTTGGTACCAACGTAACAAGAAGTCTCCCTATACGTAAGTCCTATGCTGCAATTCTTACTGCATCACAAGAAAAAGCATTATTATGGGAATTTGGGAGCAGCTGAAAACAGACATGAGAAAAACAAATCCCAAACCAAATATTTGCCATGGGAGTACCTTAGTTAAACCTAAGAGTGGTCAAACAGGATTTTTTCAGATGGGTACGTGACTCTGACTGTTGCACTGTGATGGTATGGAAAACACAAATCCCAGCTCAGTGCCAAGAAACCAGGACTACCCAGGCTGCTCCCACTGCCCTGTTGTGGGGTAAACAGGGATCCTGGCAACCTCCAGCTCATGCTGGATTACCCCTGTGTGCTGGAGAACCCTCTGAGGCTGTGGAAGAGGCAAGGTGGTGATGCAGGGAACTGTGACCCTCTCATCAGCAACAGCTCTGAAACAGTAAGGGATTGTGTAACACAGTGCCGATGATAATCCTGACTTTGATTCCTGATTCAGCTCTTTCACTCAAATAAACAAAACATTTCATACCCCAAACTGAGGATTTCTACTAAAGCCTTCCATAAACTCACTTCACAGGCTGTTTTTGTAATCCTTCCAGACTGCAAGGTTTAAAACTGAGAGGAAAAAGAAGGCAACACTCTTTTTATGGAAGCAAAGGAAAAGATTCTTCCATTTCCAGATGTCTCACAGCCCTTTCAACTGTAGGGGAAGATATCATGACAACAGATTTTATGATTCTTGGCTTCATAATCACATGAAAATTGTGTTTTATCTGACATCAAAAGAATGAGCTGTTTTATCATCATGATGATGCTAAAGATCTTGCATCTGCTCAGATTAGTAACAAGGCAAATAAGGCATCAATGGAATAAAAAAATCCCTTTTGTGTCCTTAGGCTTTATGCGTGGTTTTTTAAACAATCAGCTCTGTGAAGAAAGAGAACCAATACAGTGTTCATGTTCTGGATTACAGTTTAAGAAAAATGAATGTGTTCAACTTTTTCCTAGGCTTGAAACCTAGATAATTTTGAAATTTTGTCCCATATGACTTCCAGTTATTTTGATAGCATTACACTAAATCTACGTCCCAAAAACGTAATCTTAGTTCCTGTGATTTCTTTCTTGTGAACATTAAAGATTAAAGTGAGCATGATGAAATAGGCCATCTATATTGCACATAATTTGTTGCAGTTCTTAGCATTGTTCTAGAAATAATTTAATGTATAATAATTGGTTTTGGTGGACCTCATCTAACTGGATTTCAGTAAAGCAATTAAAATGGTGCCATATAGGGAATTATTAAAAAAATATTCTGGCTGAAGCAGAGACAAAAGGTGCTGAAAGGGGAAGCATCAAGGGAGAGAGAGGTTACAAGCACAGCTTCTCAAGCATCACTCTTAGCCAGTCTGAACTAAATATATTCACCAGCAACACTTGCACAAGGAGAAGGAGCACATTAATGAAATTTGCTGATGACACAAAACTGGGAAGAGCAGCAGAATGTCTCACAGGAAGAACTCAGGGAGCCAATTACTGAGAAATACCCTAAAGACATTTCATTAGACAAAGCTTAAGATCATGTACTTAAAAGGGGATTGTATTTCCTGAGTGAGGTCTGATGGAAACAAGGAGACAGAAAGTCTGTTTTTATGGTGAAGCCTGGGAAATGAGAATTTCTTAAGCGGATGTCTCCACAGTACCCACAAGCTTGAGTCCAGCCTATGCAATTAAGGTTCTTAGTGCTGGCAACAACAGCAGTGGCCACAGGTACTTAGAAAAAATAACAGTATTTCTGGATACCTGTTTGTAAACAGTTATTTAATTGGTACGGAGGACCTAACACATCTCAGCTTCTCTCAGGTTATTCTCTCAAGTGTTATTATTCTTCCTGTTAAATAATTACTTCCCACCCGAGGCAGATGGCAGGCATTGAGTAGCTCATCCATAAAGGTGAAAGTGTGGCAATCCCTATCCTGCTCAGCTGTTGCCAGAGACACCTCTGGGCATGAGGAGGGGTCCTGCTGAGCTCAGCTGCCCTCCTTCCACCTGCAGAGATCACTCAGCCTAGTTCTTTACTTCAGGGAAAAGACATTTCAGGGTTTTTCACACATCTGATGTGTTCCCAGCACGAAGGGTTGCTTTTCTGCCACCCACACTCTCTGGAAAAGTCTTTCCTGCCCTTTCATTGCCCACAATGATCCCTCAGAAGGGCTGGCTGGAGAGAAGTGCTCCCACACAACTGGTGACATTTAAGCCATGTGGCAGATCCCTTTGCGCATGAATCCTGCTCCCACCCTACACAATAGCAGACTTGGTGGGTGCGGGATGAATCCCAGTGTGGCATTTTCTTCCACCCCACGCTTCTTTGCTGAGTGAAGCTTTTGTGAGATGGCAGAGGCCAGAAAACCCCTGTAGCTCCACCTGTTTCTGTGGGCTCCCGTCCCACGGTCGGCTGACCCTTCGCTGGAGTGGTGCTCTTCTCATGTCCTCCTTGCCCCACCAACAATGAAACCAGCCCCTGTATGCTCCATTCAGAGCCCAAAAAACTGAAATTAATTCAGGAAAAATATTACTTTTGGACAAGACAATTTTGTTGAATGCTGTTGATAAGACATAATATCATCTTCCAAGCAGGGATGTCATCCTCATTCCCATAGGGACCAGAACACAGCAGGAAAAATCATCTGAAGCAGGGTATGATCGGAAATTTATTAGAAAAATAGGTTTGGTTTCTATGAACTTCTAGTCATAGAAAAGACTTTCTTGAAACTCTTTTGAAGAGTTTTTATTAGAAAGGGTCCTTTGACTCAGGTGAAATTTTTGGCCAAGACCAAAGCAACTGTGACCTGCCTGTCCCAGAAAAGTCAGAAGAGCCAAGCTGCTGGGTAGGCTCCATCTTTGCAGCAGGAAAGCACAAACATGCCAGTTGAATAGACTTTCTTAAGTGCACCTAATCCCCTCATTTTTAAGGATGTCCATTCTTTTCCATCATGGGAAATTTATTTTCCAAGCATGGGCAGGAACAGAAAAAGGATAGAAAATCTGGGAAAACAGCTAAAAGAAACCATTTTCTAGCTAGCTCAGACTTAAACACATCTGAACTACCCCATTTAAACCTACCCCATTCTGTATGACGACAAATATAGAATCATAGAATGGATTGGGTTGGAAGGGACTTTAAAGACCATCTGGTTCTCACCCTCCACCAGGGGCAGGGACACCTTCCACTAGCCCAGGTTGCTCAGAGCTCCATCCAACCTGGCCTTGAACACTTCCAGGGATGAGGCATCCACAACTTCTCCAGGCTACCTGTTCCAGTTTCTCACCACCCTCACAGTGAAGATTCTTGTCCTAATACCTAATCTAAACCCATTCTCTTTCAGTTTGAAGCCATTCACCTTTGTCCTGTCACCACATGCTCTTGTAGTCTCTCTCCATCTTTCTTGTAGGCTCCCTTCAGATACTGGAAGGCCACAATAAGGTCATCCGAAAGCCTTCTCTTTTCCAGGCTGAACAATCCCAATTCACTTTGCCCTTCCTCAGATTCAGCTCAGAAGCAGGACTTAGACAAGCCTTTACCAAACTTTTGCAAATGTGAACATTTTTCTGCTCTTCTGACCTGTCCATAGCAGTAAATGCATCTGGCTTCAAAGGTAAAGGGATGTAAAAATATTACAGAATCATAGAATATGCTGAGTTGGAAGGGACCCATCAGGATCACTGAGTCCAATTCCTGGCCCTGCACAGGACACCCCAAGAATTACAGGATGTGCCTAAGGGCATTGTCCAAACACTCCTTGAACTCTGTCAGGCTTGGTGCTGTGACCACTTCCCTGGGGAGCCTGTTCCAGTGCCCAACCACCCTCTGGGTGAAGAACCTTTTCCTGATATCCAACCTAAACCTCCCCTGACACAGCTTCAGGCCATCCCCTCAGGTCCTGTCACTGGTCACCAGAGAGAAGAGATCAGTGCCTGCTCCTCCTCTTCCCCTCATGAGGAAGTTGCAGACAGCAGCGAGGGCTCCCCTCAGTCTCCTTTTCTCCAGGATGAACAGAACAAGTGCCCTCAGCCACTCCTCATGTGGCTTCTCCCCAAGGCCCTTCACCATCTTCGTTGCCCTCCTTTGGAAGCTTTCTAATAGTTTAATACCTTTCTTCTATCATTGCACCCAAAACTGCCCCCAGCACTTGAGGGGAGGCCGCCCCAGGGCAGAGCAGAGCAGGACAATCCCTTTCCTTGCCTGGCCGGTGATGCTGGGCCTGATGCCCCCAGGACACACTTGGCCCTCCTGGCTGCCGGGGCACTGCTGACTCATGTTCAACGTTACATCAACCAGGACCAAAATAATCATCACATTAACTTCTTCATGTGTGCAACCTATGGAAAATCACCAAATCTATGATAATGTGGCATAAAACTGTCATAGGAAGTTGTTTTGGAAAAGTTGAAAAAAAATTACTTATTACTGCTGTCACTCCAATATGAACTAACAATCTTCATACCCTTATCACAAGTCAGTATTTCTTGTACATGCTTTTTATATTCAAGTTGGTCAGGCTTGCTAGAAAAATATTCTCTCCTCACCAAATCAGCATAAATGGTGATTTCCAAAACTGAAACAAGTGCAAACGAGCAAATGTCATTAAAAAATGTCCCTGATATTACATATTACATGTGCTATTTAAATGGACTATTTTATACCATGATGATTTGCTTGAACTAATGGAAGTGTTTAACTTCCTGTAGATTTCTACTTATGCACAAATCTTTTAAATGGAATTTATTGTAAAAAAAAATAAACATTATCCATAAAAAGTTTGCAGAGGAACATTCACCATCCCCCCTTGAGCCACAAGCATTTAATTACTGTTAGAGATCTTTAGATAAAAAAACCAGTATAAGCCTGCTTCATGGCTCAACCTATGCCCATTTAGTTAAAAATCAATCCACACCCAAAGCATCACTGATAATTTTATCCTGGGAATAATCAGTGTTGATAATAGCATCTGGAGCATGTTAAGGTGTTTCTCTTCTCTTGTGTAATCATTTACCTATACAAGCCCACACTACCTTTGCTGGCAGGCACAGAGCATGTGCAACCTAACAGTCACCATGTAAGACAGGAAAAAGCATCTTCTGGGAGGAGGAGATCAGATTCCTAATGTTTATGTCACTGTCACTCTTTTCTTGTGTATCTATTAGACAAGTCACAGCCTAAACTTCTCATCTGTGCTGCACACTGGCTTCAGAGCTGGCATTAACGTGCTCATTTGAAGAGACTTAACTTACTTCAGCTCCTAAGTTTTTCTTCTCCACCTGGTAGAACTAGGAATGGAAACTAACAGTATTACTTATAAAAACCCTACACACATGCGTATCCATGAAACTGATCCTCTAGGAAACCTCCTTCTGTGACACAATACTGCCCTTTCACTCTCTGCTGCTCTTCTCCGTCCATGCTTCATTTTTCCTCCAGAAAAGCAAAGAAGCTTTTACCCACCCAACATACTTTATGCACTCATTGAAAGCTTCTCTGCTCAAGGCCAGTGCATATTGAGTTGGCACACTACCAAAACCTGCTAACAAATGGCAGATTAAGTGGAAACACGGGAAAGAATTTCAAGCATGTATTATACTTGCTTGGGGTTTAGCATGCAACTTTAAGACGAGGGCTGCCCTCTAAACAGGCAGGCCTGGGAATTCAGTTGCAAAACAATTACAGTTGCAAGGAAAATACTTTTTCTCTGAGAAGGAAACTTGATGATATTCTGCAGTCTTCAATAGGCTAAGTTCAGTGTGTGCTGGAGAACAGCTCAGCTGGGTCTGTGTTTTCTCAAGACCTCATTTTCCATCTCCAGCACTGTTCTCCGAGGGATTCATAGCAAATTAAGTAAAATTTTTCATATGTCAGCCTCTTACAGATGCAGGAGCAGATTTTAATCCTTCTCAATCACAGTCAAAACAGCCCCTCTATACCCATCAACTGTCTTGCCTTCATATACAAGAATAATGAGGCACTTCATTCAGTTCTGCAGTTCATAAGCAGTCATTGGCTGGACAATGAAATTTCAAGTGCCATGCCTGTATATAATTTAGTTACCTGTGTTTTCTTGATCAGCCTTATTTTGGCTGCCTGGCTATTTTTCTCACAGTTTAAAGTTCTGATTTTAAAGGAGCTCTCTTTGCAGCATCAAAGCAAATATCCTCAGGATGCAATTTCCAAACCTGCCTAGCATGCTCAACCTTGCTGCCAATGATTACACTGGCAAAATTACCACCAACTCCGGTGGGCGCAGGTGAAACAGTGCTGAACTTCAGCACCGCAACTCTGCCCGTGTTATCTGAGATTTCCTTTTCTTTCCAAAACTGGAATGTTTGCACAGAGTGTACAGTGGGAAGAGACTCTCCTACTCCTGATTACACTGAACTTGCTGCATACGTTCTTAGAAAAAAAACAAAAACCCACCTTGCTCACATTACTCTAGAGGAAATGGCCTCAAGTTGTGCCAGCAGAGGTTTAGACTAAATATTAGGAAAACTTTCCCCACCAAAAGGGTTGTCAAGCACTGCAACAGGCTGCCCAGGGAAGTGGTGGAGTCACCATTCCCTGAGGTTTTTAAAGGACATAAAAACGTGGCACTTAGGGACATGGCTGAGTGGAGGACCTGGCAGTGTTAGGTTTACAGTTGGCCTTGATGATCTTAAAGATCCTTTCCAGCCTAAATGGTTCTGTGATTCTATGAAAAGTTCTTAGCCTACACTTTGACAAAGCAGTTGAGAACACAAGGATCAGTGGATGGGAAATATGTCCAATAAATCAGGACTGATATTTTCAAGCCAACATGACATAGTGTACACACTGAGAGGTCAGGAAAGTTGTACAGGCAGCAATTTCAAAACTAAAAACTTTCCGCATCCAGTGTTTGTCTAAAAACTGTGGGTCTCACTGTTGGCCTCAAAGGAACTTTTTTCATACTGCATCAACTAAAAGAAAAAGAAGATGCACTGACCTCAATTATGACCTTATACTGACTGGTTCACATTCCTCCATAGTTTATTTACCCTAAAGTTCATAAAAACAATGTGGCTTTTCAGTCTAATAGGTTATTTTCAGCCCTAACTAATCAGAGCTCATGACTGGCTTTGGAACTGCAAGAGTCATGCAAAAGCTAAGACTGATTATTAGCATCTAAATGTATAAAGCAATTAAGCCCACTGAAAAAAACAAAAACAATACACCAAAACAAAAACTCCCAACAGGTAGGAGCAGAAGAAAGTTGAAGGAAAATAAACAGCACCAAGGATTTAAATAAATCTGTATCTGAATGTCTTTACAAATAAGTAGCTGAAATGAGATTGAAAGTTCAACCCAATACAGCACAAATACAAGAATGTCTGCATTGAAATTCCATAACTTTTCTTTATTCGCTGTGATACATTCAAACAAAAGTGCTCCAGATAACAGCCATAGATTAAAGAAAATTAAAATAAAAAGTCAGAAAAAGACCATCAGATACATATGGTGATTATTCATATTTCAAAGCATTAGTAACTGCTTGTATCTGAGTGCACCAAAAACCCACATGAGAGTCCACATTTTTGTACACTGCTTCTATAAAAAAAATAATCATAGGCAGCTCCAGCAAAAATGTTTGTCAGAACTAGAGCCAAAGCCACCACAAAGATAAAGCACCATCAGGCATATGTTTACAAATGCCGTAGTAATTAGTAGAGTGTAAAAAAGGCTTAGCTGAATTAACATTTTCCTTGTATTGGTATAGCATAGGGAAGCTCTGCTTGGATTCATTCCTTCCCAGCTTTGATATTTCTCACCAGGGACTTGCATTTGTCCCACAACACCAAGCACCACGGGCAACTTGGGAAGCTTCAGAAGACAGTGACAGATGGATGGAAGAGAAACCGGAACCGGAGCTGGTGTCTATCCTCCTATTTAAAAAAATAATTTTGGCATGGCAGCATGTCCTTAAACATGTTACTGAAATACAGTGGCACAATCCATCTGAGAAAGGCTGTTTGTACAGACCATGTTGACTTCCCAATGCTGTTTGCTGAGCTACAGTATTTGGCTGCACTGTTTTTACCTAAAAAAGACAGTTCTTGTTTTAAACTCTAATTTTTCTATAGTAAAAATATAAGTCACTTATCTGTAAGAGACAGCAGAGGATCACTTCACAGCAAACTCAAGCTGCATCCTATAAAGTGGTTCTATTCCAGCTGCAGAATTACTGAACCGCGCATTTGCCAGGAATCATTTGTAACTCAACAGTCAGATGGGGAAGAGGATTCCTACCCCAAAAACACACAAGAAACATCAGTCAAGATGCCCAAATTACACTGCCAAAGCGATATGGCTGAGAGACACTTTTAAGTCTATGGTCCCTCTAGGTGGTGTATTATTAGGTAGAACAGCAAGGATCTTTAACAAATAGGGGGAAAAGTCGGCAGAACCCTTGTCCTGCTCTCTCCTTTACCTGCTCTGCAGGCAGCAATTCAGATAGACAGCAGCACCAAAGACAGGTTTCCCCTCTGAAAATCTGAGTTGCTGACAGGAGATTTTCTTTAAAAGACTGAAGTAGGTCATAAACAGAAAAGCCCCTCTCCCCACACACTTTCTAGGATATTCATAGGGATCCTGCTCCTTCATAGGTCCCAGCTCCTATAAAGATTTAATCCCATGTGCAATTTGTGTTTCCCAAAGCAGGATGTAATGGCACTGATCATAAGACCAACATCATCTTCACAGTCAAATCCTTGCAACATCAAGGTCTGTTTGCTCTAAAAGCATTTTTCTTAACTATGTTACTAATAAAGTCTCAAATCACTCAGGCTGAAAGGAAGTTAGAAGTGTTATGTGGTTATTTACCCTTCACGCTATTTGTGTGGCATTCATCTCCCACAGCGCATGCCTTGCCCTTTTCACACTCCCTTTTCTCATGCAGGAACACAAAGCTGTAATGTTTGAGTTGCAAACACCATTAAATGCCCCTCTTCAGCCCCCAACAGCATAGAAATATTTTCTTTTAAAAGTTCAGATCAAAGCATTTCTACTAATCCTAGGATTTATTAAAACAAACATTGTAGGCATGAGATAGTCAACAGCGTCCCTTTTACAAGATTCTTTGGAGACGGTTCTGTTTTCATACTGTTTACTGATCCGCCCCTAATTAATCTTCAGTTGCTCAGCTGCAAATTCAGCAAGTCCACCTGCTCCTTCCCCACCCAGCAGACGTTCCTTTCTCCCCAGTTTCAGGCTGTAATGATAGCACCACACAGTCCCTGTCCTAATAACAAGGTGGCTGGCTTGAAAAGCTACATATCACCTCCCGATGTTACATGATCACATGCATTTGCAGCACAAGTCTAGCCTTTCCTCAGATGAGTAACTAAAACCAGTCATTAAGTGCTTTCAAGAAGTTTCATTGTCTTTATCCTTCCCTGCAGTCAAGGTAGTTGCCTTTGATCCAGTAACAGATCTGTGCGTACTTGAGGGGTGTAATGCGAACAGCTACATTGAAATCCTGTGGGGTGCCATTCATGTCCACCCACTGATGGCCTGAAAATATACCAATAATTTTACGCTCCCATTTGTGATTCTGCCTCTTCCACATCCTCACATACACCCCAGAACCACTGGCACCCGGCTGGGCATCGCACTGCTGGTACAACAGGTCGTACGTTTCATCTTTGACATCACAGAAACGGTAAACCAGGTTTCCAGGACGGTCATTGTCATAGCCAGAGAAGTGAATCCTCCCTCCAGGTAAGTGTCTTGCTGGTGGGCTCACACCTATCTTCATAAACTTTCTTTTGTGTGGCTTCTTCAGCTCCAGCAGGGCATAGTCATAATCCATGCCAATATCATTGGCATTGCCTTTGATCCATCCTTTGGGGACATGTGTCCGTTTCACTCGGATCCACTGGAATTTCATTTTCTCAGGCATTGCTGAGTTGGTGATATTGGACCCTTTGCTGCCATCTTTATGTTTGGGCTTTAGGAACCCCACCCGCAGTTTCTGAGCTCCTTTGACGTAACTCTTTCCATCATGGATACAATGAGCGGCAGTAAGAACATGCTTTTCAGCCACCAGTGTCCCCGTGCAACCTGTAGAGAGCTTCACCGATGTGGAGAATGGGTAATTCAATAAGAAGTCTTTCCCAAAAATGCTGAACCTGCTGTCATAGCCATAGATCTGCCTCTTAGTTCGAGATCTGCCTTGAGACCCATCGCCACTGTTGCTCAGAATATATATGCCCACTTCAGTTTCAGTGAGGCTACCATTAGCGTACAAGGTTTCGTAGGACAGGTAGTTCTTCACTTCTTCGTAAGTTGGCAGCGGAGAACTTTTGTGGCATGCTGGGCCACACGGAGATACCACCTCCAGTCTGGCTTCAGCATCAAACTGTGGTTTGTCCAAGTTCAGGGTAGACTGTGGCAGGATAACGGGAACTCTGTAAGACGGCCAAGTTGGCTTCCAGTGAGGACTGGAAGGCATCACATCTTTAGCAGCACACAAAAGGAGGATTAAAGTGGACAAGGCTGCCATTCTGAATGCCGGTCTGCGGAAAGCAAAAGCAAGTACAATTATTCACCCGAACTTGTTGTAAGATTATCCCACCTTACTAAGTAATGGCTTGCTAACCGAGTATAAATATAATAAAGGTCAAGCGATTTGAATGGAGTTAACTTACATTAGGTAGCTCATATTTCTCAGTGTCAAACTAATGCCTTAGCCTGTGTCTTGAAACAAGTGTCCCAGGTTAACGCTGAAATACAGGACATTTGACCCTTAGGTGTGCTGAGCCACCAACTCCCAGCTGACATCAGTGGGAAGTTAGAGTACTTGTCTTCACGTGGCTTAATGAAAATTCAGATTCTGTTTAAATCCATTCATTTAGAAACCAGAGCTCCTGCAAAGAGTAAATGTGTCTGTCTTCAGCTAGATTAGAACACTCCCTGAAAGCTCCCCCCTTACTCTTTGACTCCGCTGAGAGGTGTCCTTAAATCTCTTCACACCATTTGCTGTCTCAGTCAGAGACATCAGGCTGATGGTAGGGACAGGTGGGGGGACAAAGAAGGTGACCTGACAAGGGCTGGGTTGCAGAACATGACCACAGGGGAGACTCGCTTCCCCTTGCAACTCACACCAGACAAAGGTTCTGCTCCACATGGCACTGGCTCTCCCCAAGGCTTACATGAGAAAGGGCGATATGATTACACATAGGCAGCTAATGAAGGAAGATTACAATTCTTGAGGGAATTTTCAGTTAACACACTGGCTTATTGCTTTATAAACTCAATTAATTAGAAATGCAAACCAACCCCCTCCAAGCACAGGGAGGCAAATGCGACTGTAAATGTGTTTGTGAACCACAGGCAGAGTGCCTGAGACTGCAGAGAACAGCGTGCACTAGTACTGCATCAAAAAAATGTGTAACTTCAGTTTATTTGAAAATTAGCCATACAGCTGAATCGCTGCAGGAGGCACTGTGCCCTGGGCAAGAAGGCAGACAGGATCTCCCTCACACAAAGATTATTCAAACAAAAGTTCACAATTATGTTGAGCTTACACATATTTAAAACCCTGCTGAGGTTACACTGATCACAACTGCAGGATCATTCCTGAAATGCCTCAAACGAGTAAATCAAAGCAAATCACACAGGAAATGACCACAGTTATCTAAGCATAAAAAGGAAAAATCCTTCTCTCCAATGCTGTTTGTAGGAATACTCCACCCCTAAGGTGCACCAAAAAAGACTTTGAAAGCTACAGGCTGCTGAAGTCCAGTGGTGTTCAACTCAAATATTGGGCCTAGATTCTTAGATTTTTGGTACCATCTTCTTCAGGAATGGAGGACATTAAAGCACAAAACATTTAAAATAGCAATTGACTCATGCAGGATATCAAAAAACTTTAGTCCAAAAACCAGATATAGATGAACACAACTGATGCTACTGATACACACAGAGGCAGGTACTGACTCTTCCAGAAGTGACCACACATTCTGTTGGCAATTTTTTCATTAACAAACGGGACATCTTTAAAGGAACATACTTTTTTTCTAGGTTAGGCTCTATTGAATGTGATGCTTCATACCTAGCAGATGACTCATGCTGGCAAATATAAGCCATTTTAAACATTAATCATAGTTGCATCATTTTGGATGTCCCAAAATCAGAAAATACTTGGTAATCAAGGAAAACCACCAGCTCCTCTGACTCCTTCCACAGCAAATTTTAATATTGGATGTGGCTGCATTTTGCAAGCTACGAAATGAGAGTTTTACGTTGGTGCAAGGATGGCACAGGGAACACCTGCTGAATTATCAAATACATTGTTACATAACAGTGACTAGAAAGACAAAAAAAAGAAAGTAACAGGGCCAAGTGACACCACTCCACCCTCACAAAGACAATATGCACTGGCAAAAGTCAACTGTTAGCTTGTCCTGCTTGTGTCAGTGAGGACCACAGGCAGCAGTGCTTACTGGTTTCACAGTTAGAAGCTGAGAACAGACTAAACCATGGTTACACTCTGCATCAGACCAATTCCATCCATCATTAAGAGCGCATTTGCACTCATCTGCTTCATGCCAGAATTATTCCCACATATTACATTTGAAGCTTTCCTGACACACAGAATCTCTCTAAATTGCACCACTCATGCCACTTCTTGGAGCTAAAGCCCACTCATGCTAACTGAGCCTCTGCTGGCCTTTGGCTGGTTTATTTAGTTGGCAGGAGAAAATTAGGAGCGTCTTGTCAGCTGTTATTTGCACAAGCAGCCAGATTCCCTCATGCCTGCCAGCACAGCAACCCGCTGAAGGGATTGTGTGCCCAACAGCTCCTCTGCTTCCTCCGAGATTATCATCTGGCCTGAGGAGAGAGATAACCTCTCCCTGCAACCTACTCTCCCTTATCTCCCCACCATCACCACCACAGCACCGCCAGCACTTGGAAGGGCAGCTTTAGACAGCAGAGGGCAGCCGCCCTATGAAGAGAACAAGACGGGAGATGAGACTCGAGCTGGTCTCAGGAAAAAGGCTTCAGAAGATGGTATTTGTGTCCGTGCTGAGCTGTGTAAAGTGGTACTTACTCCACGTCTCTGAGCAAGCCTTCTGAACCCCCCTCCCCTGCTGCTTCTGTGCTGTGACCACATTGCAGCTTTAGGGGACAAAAAAGCCTTTTCATCAGTTACAGAACTTTTCTATTATTTAAAACGTGATTTAAACCTGACAATAAAATACAGTTGTGAGTTTATACCTGACTGTAGAAGCTAAACAGTGTTCACAAACCCAGGCATTTACTGAAGCCTTCATAGTTATATCCCATCTGGAAACATAACTGGTACTAAATCAAATCTGGGCAGCAATAAATAGAATAAATATGTCTTATTTATAATATGATGCAAATTAGTGCATAGTACCTCTTTTTGTGTAGATCCGTCCTCTTAAACATGAAGGAATTGAAAAAGCAGTCTACATTTAAACACAGGCTTTCCAGTAAGGCTCTTTTTTCCTTTAACTTTCTCTTTCCGTTTTCATTTGAAACAAAACCAAAAAGCCGCAAAAAACCCCAGGGTTAAAACTCTCTGTCCTCAGCTATTTATTCGTGGGTGACCCTGAGACGTGCTCTCAAATTGAATAAACTGGTAAGGAGTGAGCACTTCCCTGCACAGCTATCACAGAGTGGTACTGAATGAATTATGATGTGCTGCTCTACTGTAGCTCTGCTCTTCTATTTCTATTTAAACTGTGTCATAAACTCAATCCACCCTTTGACTCAGCACAAAGCTCTGCTCTGACATCCAGCCTAGGAACCCCCTTGAAGCGGTTTGTACATAATCACACTCACTAATGGCATTAAAATTGTTTAGAGAATGGAAACAGTGACAGCTACCCCGGGGTTCCCCACGCCGCTAAAATACTTTACAGACACATTTTCCTGCTTGCTATGGGCATTCACGCTCCAAGATAGATGCTGCTGAAAGAAAACTGCCTTGTTCAGGATGGACATGAATAATTTTCTAATAAGCAAGTAATTTTTCTGCAAGAGTTCACTACTTCAGGGGTGGTTCTTGTAATAACAAGAAATTAACATAACATAAATATGTTTAACAATAACATAACAATAAATCTTGGGTCATCTAGTATGAAAGCCCATTAACCAAACAGTCTCCATTATCTTTTGAAATGAAGAAAGTTTTTGCACAGTGCTGGAAGACAGAAAGATTAACATAGCAAAAAAAAAAAAAAAAAAAAAAAAAAGAGAGAGAGAAAACCAAGACAGGAAAAGAGAAAAACCTGCCTCAAACTAAATTATAAAGGAGAACTAAATCACTGTCAGTGCCATGCCAAAATACCTCTGCTGCTTTTCCTGGTCACAGAACTTGTTAAAACACAGCAAAAATAATGGAGTTGTACTTTAATAACTACAGAAGTCTTAACTGCCATTAAAATCTAACAACTCCATTAGCCTGCCTGAGATGCCAAGGGTGGTGTGAGGGTTACACTGCCTTACCTGCTCGACTGAGGGCTGTAGGAAGAGATGCCTTGGAAAACTTGAAACTAACTTTGATACTGGCAGGCCACGGGTGTGTCCATTAACATATACACCGGGCACAGCGGCTACTTTGGCACGCGTGTCAGTGACACACACACACAGAGAAAAGGGAGCATAGTATGTGTTTCCATTTAGTCCAATTCCTAGGACTGCCTCCTTACATCCTCCTTTCTTCCGTCCTTCTCTTTCCCTGCATGTCAAGCAGCTTCGGTATCACGGTACAAGAGCAAACTGCATTACAAGCAGACAGTGATGGCCAGTTTGAGTAACGGGGTAAGCTGTAGGAAGGACCTTCATCCCCAAGGCTTCCAAACCACCTGAGAGACGGGGCAGCTGCACAAGCTGGGTCCCGGTGGGACCTTACCTCGGACCTCGCTCAAGGCAGGAGGCAAAAAACAACTGCCCCAGGCTCCAGCAGCCGCTTCACTGAAGAGCTCGTGTCACGTATGTCTTAAGACACCCCAAAAATATTAAGGTTCTCAGACACAGCGATGAATCCAAGCATAGGACCGCAGCGGAGCGCTACCTTCAGATACGTCCCAAGCGTGAAAAGCAGCAAAGGCGAATTTTATCCCAGCTGTTCCCTCACCCGCCGTCCTTTCAGAGTTGGTCACCGGCAGCGGCGCCGGTCGCCGCAGCGGCGGACCCGCAGCGGGGACCGGCGGGGAGCAGCCGCGTTCGCCCTTTTGTCGCCGGCGCCGCCGGGGAGGCGGCGCCCGGTGCGCTCCGGTGGATGCGAGCGGGGTTAAACATTAAGCCCTGCGCGGAGGGAGCGCTCGGCC